>JAVJIF010006668.1:0-334738 GCA_038442645.1 Agave tequilana | reverse complement strand
ACGGTAATCGTGATAAATTTGTGAGTCGGTGGACTCACGCATCATCATGTCTAAAATTGATGGTGATTTTTGCTTGGACTCATTCCTACTCATCATTTCCAAGATAGATTGATTTCTATTCTGAATGGGTGGATCTGAGTATGAATTTTGGGAAGAATGTGGACTAGATGGATATGAAGGACAATTAGGTTGAGAATTAAGACTCGGGGACTCGAAACCCCATGACTCTGTGACGAGTTGAAATTTTATGAAGATTATAGTCATAAGATGGAGTGAGTGGGTTATATTCATTCGATAAGACCATTCCGGCACACTAATTGGTCAAAGTTAGGGTATGCCGGTTGGTAATATCCGAATAATAGTTAGGGGTGTAATATGGATTAAATTGGAATTATTATTATATGCCATATCACACCAACACAAACAAAACAAACAATAAACAAACAAAAAGAAAATTCTAATCTAAGTTAGGGTAGACCTATGACCTAGACGACTCCTAACTGGTTAGACTTTCCACGGGAGGTCGGGTGCAGACTTTGACCACAAGTTAATCAGCCAGGTCAGGGCAAGAATGGTGGGAGGTTTTCCGTCAAAGACGTTCCTTAATTAAATAACCACCAATCTTCGGGCTTTCGGCCCTCAATCCCCTTCCTAGACACTGATTTGGCAAGAGTCAACTTCCAACACTGTTCCCCCTATAGGATAATCTCCTATTGAGTCCGAGATGTCCCTAGGGCCACGTCTACTAATTTTTAAGTTAGGCTTGGGTTAGTGAGTGCTTGGGATATGATTTTTGGGCTAAGGAAGGGTGATGAAATCCCACCTTATCTTGTTAATGGGTTATGCCCTTAAGATGAATTAGTGCAAGTGTACAAGATAAATAGATAATAATCACCAATGCAGAAAATCACCAAGAGATGAATCCTATTCTACATGCAATGCGTACGTACCTTGCTTCTCCAGCACTCTTCAACAGTAAATAAAATAATTGAAAAGACACTTCCTAATATGCAAACTCTAATCAAATTTTATTTTTTACAACCATAATTTACTGTTGAATTATTAGCAATTTACAGGTATATCACAGAACAAAACAGAATAGAGCAGTAAGCAGTAATCTCAATTTCAGCAATCTGCAAAAATTGAATCAGTATGCCCTTACTGTTGCTGCGTTTCCGCGGCTTTGGGGCCGCGGATCCGCGGCAAAACAGTGGGCTCCTGTGCTCTGCCTTCGAGGGCAGAGGCACAGGGCAGCTATATGTCCACTGCAGCTACTGTTTTCTGTTTCCTGTTCTCCAACCTGCAAACAGAAAGAATAGAATTAGTTAAAAATTAAAATTTTGTTTTAGAGATAAACTTACCGTCCCTCCCCGGCAACGGCGCCAATTTGTTGACTGATTTTTCCTGCACACAAAAATTAGAATATTATATTAAGAATAGATCGTGCGAGGAATCAGTTCTAATCCGCGTAGCAGGGCTATGCGGGTCGTGATCCTCAAGGAGGGACTGCGATGGAAGCGTTAAGCAAGTTATACTCTAAAGCTTTTATTTTTATTAGTTAATGGTGGTATTTACAATGGGTGGTATTTACAATGGATGGAGAAAGAATTGTGGAAGATGTGAATTTAATCTACAAAAAAGAAAAGAAAAGAAACAAAAAGAAAGAAAACTTACTTGAGATTGTTGAAGAAAGAACGTAAAACCTTACATGTTCTACCTTGCTTAGGAGGCGTTCCACGAATAGATCATAAGATCGATCTCAATCCCTGTGCACATTATATCGTCAAGCATACTCAAATACGAAGTGATGCGTAGCTTGGAGGAGACGTCTTCATGAACTATCGCTGATTCTCACAGAGCTTAGTTATACGTGCTTATGGAATCCACTTGCATGTTCATCAACAACCACAAGATCACAGAGAAAAAGAAAGAAAAACAAATAAAAATAACACATAAGAATAAAGAACAAAAAGAAAAGTAATTACCTTTATTGCTTTAATCAATGGCAGAGAAAAGAAGATCATCGGTGTCACGCTCATATAATCCTCTCTCTCTCTCTTGAAAATAAAAAGAAAAACCCTAATTTACAAAAGAAAACCTAGAAAACCCTAATTTTTGGCCCTTGGCTCTTCTCTGGACGCTGGACGACCCTGTAATTGCACTGCATGGGATATTTATAGGTGCAGAAGGCTGAGGAGTCCCGGATGAACTGCCCACGAAATTTGGGATCATGATGTCATCAATTGCCGCGGAAACGCCGCGGAAACGCGGCACTTTAGTGGCTTCTGGCGCGCGCTTTGGCGCGTGGCCTCTCCTGGTCCGTCCATCTGAGATTTTCCTTCTGGAAATTGAATCCTGGCTCTTAATCTTTGGATTGGATATAACTTGGGAATCAGTTACCTAGATCCCAAATCTTTTCCACGAATTTTCCTTCTCTTCTTTTAGCTTTTATCCTATCATGCAAGTGTTTAGGGTTGAATAGAAGTCTATCCTTCCTCTTCTTTTATTTGCAACTTTGGCCCTTGTGTATTTGCAATTTTGACAATTGATATTTGCACTTTTACACCTGGGCTTCAAACATGGGCTTGGATCTTGGGCTTTTGGGCTCTTTAAGCTTTATTTATTGTAAAAATAGAATTTGAGGCCTGCACACAATAAATTACAAATTATTAATAAATGTGCAGAATTATATAAATAATATGAAAATGTGACGGTAATATGATGATAAAAATGCACTTTTCACTACCAATCAGTTAAAGTAATGAATGTTGGGCCGGTAATATCTTAGTCAAAAGAGGTCGATGTGAAGTATGAATCACTATATATCATTAGAATAATTGTAACTGTAATTCATATCATAAAGATGTCAAAAAATAAAACAACAAACAAAAAGAAAGAAAAATCTAGCCTAAGTTATGGTTGGCCTTAGACCTAAACGACTTCTAACTAGTTAGACTGTCTACGGGGGATATAATGCAGCAATCTGACCACAAGTTAATCGACCAGGTAGAGGTAAGACTAGTGGGAGGTATCCATGCCCAAACAACGGGCTTAATTATACCAAACCACTATTTTTCGAGGTTTTGCCTCTCAACCGCCCAACTTTTGACACTAATTTGGCGAGAATCAATTCTAACAACTTTCCCCTTAGATCAGTCTCCTATTAAGTCTGGGATGTCCCTAGGGCCAGCGTCTACTCATTTTTAGTTATGTTTGGCTAGTGAGTGTGGAGATGGTTTTCGGGCTAAGGAAGGATAATGACTTCCCCACATTATCTTGCTTATAGGACAAGCCCTTAATTCAGTTTAGTATAAGTGTACAAATATATAGTAGAAGCAATACTTAAGCAATATGAACCACTCAAAATATATTTCCTAAATTATACGCAATGCACACATACCTTTACTCTAGCACTATTCAACAGTAATGTAAAGGTAAACGAAAATAGACACGTGCCTAGAATGCAAAGTCTAAACAGTTTTTAAAATTAACAAGCAACAAGTTACGGTTGAGGTTAGAAAAATATGTACAGTGAGTTAAACAAGAAAATGAATATTGCAAAAACTTAAACTTTACAAATTAACCAACCTGTAAAAAATACAGGTTAGTAGTTCACTCAAATTATCGCGAAAACGCGACTTTTGCCGCTTTTACGCGACAAATCTGAGGGTTTTTGGGCTCTGCTTTTTTGAGCAGAATCCAGGGCCAATTATATGTCCACTGTAGCAAAAATTCCCCTGATGTCCTGCACACAAGAACAAAGAAGAAATTTAACCTTTGAGTAAACTAGAAAAAAAGACTTACCGTCCCTCCCCGGCAACAACGTCAAAATTTGATTAACATATACCTGCATATAGAAAAATATAGAGATTAAAAATGTACTAGGTTCTCAATGCTACCGCTATAGCAAGTGGCTATGCGAGTCGTGATCCACAAGCAGAGACTGCATTAGTTTTTGTAAGTTTCTTTTCAAGTTTCCAAAAACAGATTAAAACATTCTTCTTTGTTCTATAAAGAAAAAGGAAAAAGTGTTAAGTTAATAAAGGAGAAGTAACAAGAAGAGATTGTATGATGTTGTTGTTTTAAAGAAAGGAAACCTAACTTTAAAAAAAAAAGAATTAAAATGATAAAGAAAGAGTGGTTTAAAAGCGAGATTCTAATCTAAAAAATTAAAATAAAAAAAATAAAAAATACTCACCTCTTCGGCGCTTGCTTACCTTGGATATATTACAATGAGTTACCTTGGCTTGAAGGAGAGCAAAGCATGACATATAGGATCTTCTGCATTCCCAGCCTAAACTATCGAATGAAAGTGCAAGCAGAAAATAAAACAAAAATTGTTATCCATCACCATATGACATCAATGACACAGTAAGGGCAAAACATTTTTGAAAAATCGAATTCATTTGGATTACAAGCACTTTAGAGGAAAGTAAAATAAAAACAAGGAAAAAATAACATTAACCGCAACCTTTAATTAAATTGATAAACTATGAAAGAAAAAAGAAAGAATTACAATAGTGTCACTCTCAATATAACTCTCTCTTAGTCACATGAATCTCTTCTCTAACCTAAGTTATATAAAGAAAATGAAAAATTACATAAAAGAAAAAGAAAAATCTAAATAAAAAACTAGAAATAAAAACTAGCCTAAACTGAAAAGGCCCGATCCCCCGGGTGCAGGGATGCTACGGCGACGTACATACGCAGGATGAAAATACCCTCGCGTACGTATGCTATGCCTCAGTACAGAGAATAAACACAATATACACAATAGCTCCAACATTAAATAAGTATAAGAATATATACAAAAGGGGTTAGTAACCATGATAGATATAAAAATATGAATAAATAAGCAGATAAAGATAGAGCAAAAAGATACCTATGAATAGTATAGGAAACGAGTTTCCTATGTGTATCCCGTGAAATATCTCATACTACAATAGCTGAGACCTCCAACCAGGGCATGCAGACTCAGGGTCGTCAAAAAATGACCTAGTGAGTGGTAAAATAAATGAAGCAGTAATATATACTATAATAATACAATCACAATAGTACTAAATAATACATGATTAAATACCGATGATATAATACAATGATAATAGCAATCAGGAGTAATATACAAGTGTCATATTTTAACATCATCAATACCTAACAGGTTATAATAATGCTATTACCATGATAGTATCCAATTTTATATCAGTACTATCAGTTTATATATCCGGGATGTGTTATCAAGAATAATGATAAGTCACTTTGGGGGATTATGTTACTATAGTCAATAGTGTTATATCATTTATATATTATTCTCAATATGTGTAATATGATACAATGTTAAGTGTCCCCAGTTATATTAGTGTGTTTTAATTACTTTATATTTCTTATTTATATATTATTCTCAATATGTGTAATATGATACAGTATTAAGTGTCCCCAGTAACATGTAGTAGTTTTAATTACTTTATATTTCTTATTTATTCTAATAATAACAATAGCATAATAGTGCCATGATGAATATGAACATGTAGATATAATGTATGTAAAATAACCATCTTACAGTGTTGTGATTATATAGTAACAATGTTTACAGGGTGTATATGAAACAAAATACATGGAATACAGAGTATATATGTATATGGATAGTGTGTCACCACATGAAGTATAACAAGTCTCAGGAAGTATAACAAGATATACGGTGATAAGATAATGGATAAAATATTAGGAATAGTAACAAGTACAACTGAAAAGGAATATATATCGGGCAAGTCATGTTATTTATACATTAATAATAATCAGTACCGCATGATATTTTAATCAATCTCTTCTAGTGTCTCATACCACTGGCAGTTCTTATCGGAGCCCGCACTCCGGACGAACCCATCCGAACATGGCATACGGGTACCATGATTCGAACGAGAGAGTGACCAAATAAGAAACATTCCTGATGTCACTATTATTTATACCGATTTATTATGTTAATTGAAAACTCAATGGTCAAGGAGCTCTAATTGGGTGGATGTATCCCGTGCATACTCGAGATCACGGCCTTAAACAGTCTGCTGGTTGCAGAGACCAAGGCCTTCCGCTAAGAGGGGAGCAGGAAACGGGAAATGGGAGCTTATGGAGTTATATACAATTGGTAACCAACACTATCATCCCCTATAATAGGATAAATATAGATCCCGTACATCCACCCGATAAGATCTAATCAACCGTCAAGTCTCTCCAATCACCAAGTTATATTTATTATATTATATTTAAACTACACAGTGTATCAGAACAAGTACAGTGCATGATACATGTAACACGATAACAGGACATGAGCCCTGTTACTATCATGAAATAAGATAACGGACAACGGGAAGCAAGAGATGTGGAATTCAAGAGGTGGTCCCCATTGCTGGATCCACGTGGCACTTAGTTCCACACATCGTATATCAACAGTTCACATGTCCAGTAACGAGGATATCAATATCAGTAATGGAAAACAATCATGTAACGGGAATACAGGAATATCCATGTAGCAATAATTCATATAATATAAAAAGTGATCCATGCAATAGGAATACAGAGACAACCAATGCATGTATACCGGTGAATCTATGTAACAGTGATATAAGAATATGAAATAATTGTGTACAGAGTATTCACATAGCGATGATACGACTATATGAAATAACAATCTCCAGTGGAGTAGCGTATCCGTGTATCAGTAGTACATGAAATAATAGTGTCATATGTAATGGTATTTATGTGACGAGATATATGTACATGAAATGAATGTGTCTGGTGTACTATTATATCCTTGTCACGATGGTATAAGTAAATGAATAATAGTGTCTAATATAACTGAGTAACTCTGTAACAGGAGTGTATGAATATGCAAATAATTGTAATCTATGTAAAGTGATTATCAAAATATATAAATAATAATATCCAGTTTGAGTCAGGTAACATTGGCCATAATAGAGTAATGTTACTGAGATAATCGGGTGTTAGATATTTATATATGTCATAATGATTACAATATTATTAAGATGGTCAATCTCACAAAATTATCATATATATAATTATCCATTTTACATATTCATTTGTTTATTAATTTACTTATTTAAATTATTAACTTATTAATCCCAATATTTAGATAATTTATCTACATTTATAGAAATCAAGAAAAAGATAAATATTTATTTTATCAATTATATTTGAAGAATAATCAAGCATATTTTAATTTTGATGATTTTTCGATAATCACAATTTTTTAAATATCATTTACAGGGATATACCGGTTATCACGATTTAGAAAATAAAATAATCAATCAATTTTATTAAACCTGATAAAATATAATTTGTAAAAGAAAACACTCACATAGCTATTACAAGAATGTCGTTCGTCTTTTTACAATCGCAACGGCTCGAGGATTGTCCAGATCGGATACCGGATGCTCAAGATATTGTCTGAATACTAGAAACCACAAAAACGAGTAATATGTAATAGTAATATCTAAGTTGTAAATATTTCAATGTACTAGGGGTTTTATGTAAAATTACCTTTTACTAGTTTTAAAATGGGTTCGGGTTGCTAACGAGTCGGGTTTCCTTCTTAACCCGAAGCCCAAATCCAATAATATGAGTGGTTTTGGGTTAAAGGGTTAATGGGAATTGGGTTTGCGGGTTTAGATTCAATAGAAAGGAGAGAATGAGAGAATAAGAGAGAAAGAGAGAGGGAAGCAGGGTAGCGTTTGCTACCTTGGGCATGGCCGCGCAGCCAGCGGTGACCAACGGCGATCAGCCCGTCGCTGGCGATAGGTAGAGAGATAGAGAGAGAGAGAGATGATTTAGAAGAGAGAGGAATAAGTAAAAGAAGAGGAAGAAGAAGAAGGAAAAAAGAAAAAGGAGAGGAGGAGGGAAATAGAGAGTGAGAGAGAGAAGAAAAAGGGAGGGAGGAAGGGAAGAAGGAATGCCGTCGGCGGCGGCAGGCCTTACCGGTGGCCGGGCTTAGCCGTCCGGTTGTGCATGGGTCAGAGAGAAGGAGAGAGACGTCAAGAGGAATGGAGAATAGAGTGTGGAGAAAAGAGAGATAAGGTTGAAGAGAGTGAGAGTTGAAGAGAGAAAAAGTTAAGAGAGAGAGACAGAGAAATAGAGATGGGGAGGGTAGCGGAGGAAAGGCAGTGGAAGAGGGAAACTTGGAGAAGAAGGAAAAAAGAAAAAGAAATAAAAAAATGTATTTTTATATTATTTTAATAGGGTCAAATTTTAACTAGTTCAGAGCGGTTCTCAAAATTTGTTTTAAATAAAGAATATTATTCTGAGGAGCAATGTGAAATTGAATTCAAGAAATGCTATCTAATTTGTAAATTAAAAAAACCTGGAATGTGTCGCGATACTAGGCGATACTGGTTTGGCTAGATTTTGAACTAATTCATAAAACTTTTCAAAAATATACTAAAGTAGAAAAGATGATTTTGAAAAATAATTTGAAAGTAGATTTTCAAAATTCAACTTTTATTGTAAATTAAAATCCTAGAGCTAACTGTTGGTATCGGTCGACAACGAATTTAGAGATTTTTCAAAATAATCCATAAAAATTCTAAAAAACTCTAAAAAATTTAAAATATTAGAAAAAAATATTTAAAACTAAAATTAGCTCAATCTGACTACCAAAAAAGTCAAATCAAATTTGCACGTTGTATCGAATATTGACACTGTGATACGTACAATAAGGATCAGGGGTTACATAAACTCTCTGCTGAGTGTTTCCCCTTGCCTTATGAAGTGGTGGTATTATAAGTTGAAATGAATAAGAGAAAGTGTGCTTGAAAATGAGACTAAATCGCTGGCTCAATAGAAAAAATCTTCTGATAAGGTTGGAGATATGGATGAGATCGCTTGCCCATAAGAAAAGATCTTCTGATAATATCTCTTTTGGACCTTTAAATTTTGACAATATCCCTTTGATTCTTCAAGCTAACAAGTTGATTCTTCTAAATCTAATTTTAACTATATTTATTTGACTTTATCTTCAGTTAACCAAATAGATCCAATTGAATCAAACGTTAACAAGCTTTTATTTGGTCTTATCTTCTCTCCCTTCATTAAGACAAACCTGCAAAATAAGATATTAAGATAAAGAATTAGAAGGATTTATTACAAGATAGATATAGGAATGTAATAATAGATATGCAATAAACGTGTACAATCAGAATTTCAAAAGAAATGGTCTCTATAAGTTTCAACAGAAATTCAGGCAATGAAAAGTTTGGCCAGTTCTGAAGTCAGCTCATTTCATATTATTCTAAGTGTGTCAGTCTACAAAAATTCTGGCAGATGATTATAAGATAGGGTAGTTCGATTACTTGGTGTTTTAGTTTTTATTGTGTCAGACAGAGACACAAGATTCAGACCAAAATTCTGTTAAAGTCTTCAAGAAAGTTTAGGAACTCTTCATATATTCATCTTATTTTATCACTCTCAGGCAGATCGGGCAGTCCAATTAGACCATCCAGATTCTCATTTATCTTCATCTGGAATTCTCTTATTAACAGTTATCAGATCTATATTAGCATGGCATAATCGGAGTTTTATACAGCAGGAAGTGTGGGAGCCGTCCAAGTCTTGAGTTTATTGATCAGTCGGTTATAAACGTTACCCTTAATTATTCATATCTTAATTAGTATAATCCTCGTTCCTATCTTTTCTATATTTATCTTCCCTTTATCGAAATTTCAAGTATAAAATTTTTATAAGGTGGATGGATTGTAGCACACCGTTCCCAAAATACGTACTTAGATACATGTTCTGATTTTTTGATCATATTTTTTTATTTTATCCCCGTATTTATTTTTAATTTATGATTATTTATATCATCGTTTAGCTTCGGTTTTGAATTTTCAGACTCAGAGTCAGCCCTAGTCTGAACCAGGACCTAATCCTAATGTACTGCTTGATTTAGCCTTTTTGATAGTCCTATTTAACAGATTTCAGTTTTAAATATCATTTTCTAATATTTTAAAATTTTCATGATTTTCTGAAACTTTTCCTGAATTATTCTACAAAACCTTCAAAACCAGTATCACTGGTTGATTCCAAAATTTTTAATTTACAAACAAAGTTGAATTTCTAAAATCCAATTTCACAAATTTCTTAAAATAATATTTTCTACTTTAGTATATTTTTGGGTATTTTTCTGAATTAATAAAATTCAACTGAGTTTGGTGTCGACTAGTATCGCTAGTTGATTCCAGAATTTTAATTTAAAAATGAAATTGAATTTTTTTAATCTAATTTCACCATGTACCTTAATATAATACTTTCTATTTAAGAAATTTTTTAAGAATATTTCTGAATTACTTTATTTTTAGGTGTTTCTAGTGTTTTCCAATGTTTTCCCGCATTTCTAACTTTGCCCGAGGATTTCCCCACTTATTTTATTTTTCCCTTTCCATTTATTTTTACTTTCCTTTCTCTTTTTTCCTTTCTTTTCCTTTTCCTTTTTTTCTTTTTCCTTTTTCCTTCCATACACTTCCCCCGCCTTCCTCCATCTTCTCCTCCTTTCTTTTTTTTCCTTTTTCTTCTTTCCTTTTCTTCTTCCTTCTTTCTTCCCTTCTCTCTCTTTAGCCGATGCAGCTAACCTCCCTCTCCTTAAAATCTATCTCCACCAATTCCTCTCCCCCTTTTCAATCTCTCTCCCCCTCTCCAATCACCCATCTCTCTCCCTTCCCTATACTTGCCGGCACCTCGTCCTCCACTGTGACTAACTTGGTGCCTCCACCTCTGACGGTGACTCCCAGGCAGCCCCACACCCTCCATCACGCCACCCGAACACCCTCCACGACCATCTACACCATGACCACATCTACTCTTCCGCATATCCTCCCTCCTTCAATCTTCTCCTTCTCCACCAAATCTCCACCGTCGTCACCATTTACCACTCCATTTTCACCACCAACTCCACTCACATCTCCTTTCCTTCTCCATCTCCATCCACCATCACCTTCACAAAAAAAAACCCACCACCAAAACCACAACACCACCGTCCTTCCTCCCGCCTCTTCACCTTGGACTGTCGGCCTCTGGGCCGCGACGCCCTCTTGGCTGCTCGCATTGCATCCCCGGTGGTCACCCGTGGCCTCACCCCCAGCTAGTCTCCCATTTTCCTCTCTTCTTTTTCTTTTTTCTTTCCTCTCTCTCTCTGATTCTCTTCTCTCTCTTGTTCCTCTTCTTTCTCTCATGTCTCTCTCTTTTTCTCTCTATCTCTTTCTCTCTCCTTCTTTCTCTCTCACCCTTGTCGCATTCTCGATCTTCTCACTCTATCACATTCTCTCTTTTCTCACTTTATCTTCATACACGTGCACATGTTGTAGTCAGAGATTTGAATTTCACGGTGTTTTCGTTGACTTTAGGCGAGTGTTCTCGCTTTATTTCTGTGTTTTCCACCTTCGACGGGTTGATATGTATTTTTTGGGAATTTATGTAGTTGTATATTTGTATTTTTTGGATTATTTTTGTATTTCTATGGACTGTGTACTTATATATTTATGTGGCCGAGTGTCAGCATTGTATATGTAGTAGATCTGTGATGACTATCTGTAGTAGTCTAGTTTAATATTTATACATATATACTGCCTGTGATATCGTTCTATTATTGCTTTATTATCATGTGTGTTTGGTACTAACACTTCTATAGGTATAATCTATTTCTCGGCTACCCAATAGGCAATGCATCTTGTACCCTTTGGGTTTCGTGGTAGCTACAAGGAATTACGCTTAGACCATCCTCGGTCTCTCTTTTGGTGCTCAACACCGTTGATTGTTATTTATATATGTTTTACATTGGGACATATGAGAGAAAAGTTGTAGAATCTCTCTATGTAATCCCGTACAGATTCTCCTCCTTTCTAAACTGCCGAAAAGAGTGTGTCCATGGTCACCTCAGTATCATCCTCGTAGAATTGAGAGAGAAATCGGGTTTTCAAGTCGAGCCAAAAATTGATGGAGTTCGTGAGGAGACTCTTGAACCAATCAAAGGCTACCCCCTTGAGGGTGCTAATGAACAGTCTGGCCATGATAGCATCATTACCTACTACTTTACCGGTTTGCGATCGAAAGTAATAAATGTGCTGATTTGTCGAGCTCTTGCCATCATATGAGTGCAACGTTGGTGGCTTGAACTTTGGCGGATATGGGATTGAATCCCATTCTAAGGGGAAGGACGGACTGCCCCTACTTTCTTCGGTTCATCCCTTTGGGTCAGGGATGCGATCTGAGCTTGGATGCCTTTGATCACTTTGGCATCGATTGAAGAGCCCTCCTTTGAATGAGCGGTCTTGGGAGGTTCATTGTTGTTATTCTCCTCATTTTGTGATTACTTACTGCCGGTTGTGTTATCATTCTTTCGGTTTGTTAGGAGTTGAACCAATATATACTGGATGTTGTCCAAGACTTCTTGCTGGGCCTGGAAGTCTGCTCTTGTGCCTCCATACGATGACAGAGATCATCATCATTATTGTTATCAGCCATGTAGGCTGATACAAACCTTGCCTGCACAGAGCTGATGGTGGCAGGGAAGCGTAGCCGCTGGCTTCTTCTTCATCATCAGACCATTGGAATTGGTGTCTCAATGGTTTTGGCAACAAAGCTTCTGAGGAAGAAGGTTGTCCATAATTATAGGGTATTGTACCTTGGAAAGCACCTTTTTGTTCGACCAGAACCTGACCTAAGTTGGGGCTATAGTCGGACCCTGGAGAACTGAATAAGGGAGTGCAAACACCCTGTTTTCTTCTTTGAGATCGTAGTAGATTCCTTCCTCTGCTTATCATGTTGACAGAGGCAGCTGCGAGGTGAGGCACCTTCATTGCCTTCTTCTTTCAAGACTTGGGTCTCTCAGAAGTTTTAACTGACAACCGGTTGAACACCGATTTCTGCCTTGGAGGAGAAGTTGTGGGATTGGTCCCAAACAACAGTGGAAGGAATGTACCATCACAGGTTAACACCTCGCTTGTTCGCACTGGGATGGCGAGATGTGAACTGGCTCTTTAGAGTGGAGTTTTCACTTGTTGCTCAGATTATCTCGCAAGTCTGTGTTACCTGGATGCAACTGATCCAACACGGAGACTTGGAGAAACTGAATTTTAGCCCGCTTGGGTTGAGAAACCCTGAGCTTAGCCCTCAAAGCTTTCTTTTTTGTGATAGGCGAAGCTAGGATAGTTTCACCTGAAAGATTAGCTTCGCAACGCGAATCTATTTTTTTACCTCTGCCTTTGAAGGCGCGCTTAGCTTAATTGCATAGAGTTCTTCGTGTAAGCGAGACGGAAATAGCCTCGCTGTTAGCACTCAATAGTGCTTCATTTTTAACCTCGCGGCTAAGATCCTTAGCACTTAGTGCTTTTGTAACACCCCGCTCCCGGAATACGTACTTAGTTGCGTATTCAGATTTCTCGATCATATTTTTTTGATTTACTTTCTGTATTTGTTTTATATTATGAATTATTTATATGATCGTTTGACCTTGGATCCGAATTCGTAGACTCGGACTCAGCCCTAGTCTGAACCGGGGACCCGATCTCAGGTTATTACTCGATTTAGTCTTTCTGGTATTCGGATTTGACCAATTTTAGTTTCAAACATCATTTTCCAATATTTTAGATTTTTCATGATTTTCTAAAATTTTTCAGAATTAAATTGAAAATCTTCAAAACCGGTGTCGACCAATACCACTGACCGATTCTCAGATTTTTAATTTACAAACGGAGTTAAATTTTAGGAAACAACTTTCCCATAACTTCTTAAAATCACATTTTCTATCTAAATACTTTTTCTGAGATTTTTCTAAATTTATCGAAATTCCACTGGATTTGGTGTCGGCCAGTATCACTGGTTGATTTCAGGAATTTTAGTTTACAATTGAAATCAAATTTCTGAATTCCGCTTTTATATTACTTCTTAGAATTTTATTTTCTCCTTTCTGGCATTTTCTGAGATTTTTCAGAATTTATCAAAATCCGACCGACCAGGTGTACACCGGTATTGACGGTTAATTTCAGGATTTTTATTTTGAAAATGGGATTGAATTTCTGAAAACTGATTTCATCAAAAATCTTTAAATAATATTTATTATTTTTGAGAATTTTTGGGAAGCTTTCCAAGCTACTTAAAATTTTGGACTTTTCTGGAGTTTTCAATGTTTTCCCAGATACCGGAATTCTATCCAGGTATTTTATTTCCTCTTTTCTCTATTTTCTCTTTTCTCGCTAGACGCGAGTTCCACCTAACCTGAATTCAACATTTAATGTAGAGATCCTCTCCATACTGCATTTAATGCTATACCTTGCAACTTGTCACCATGACTTTTTGTCTTTTTCAACAAACGCAACTTTCGCATTTTTCCTGGATGCGGCATTTATCTCCGCGTCTAGCTTGTTTACCCAGACGCGGATTTTCTTGCATAGGGACGCAGCCATTTTGTGGAGACGCAAGTTTCCTTATGTAAAGGTGGGAATGACAATATTATAATAGTCATTTCCCTCCTTTATATAACCACCCCCACTCCTTCTCTCACTTTCATTATTTTCTTTCCATCTTCCTTTTCCAGCCAACAGCAAGCAACGCAGCCAGCAAGCTTCCCTTCTTGGCCGGCCATCACCACCCTCCATCTCCACCTTTCTTCACCACCATTTCCTCCATCATTCTCCCCTATCTATCTACTCCACCATTCCAACAACAACAACAACTACACACCATCTTCATCACCATCTTCTTCCTCCATTTCTAACCAAAACAACCCATCTTCTCTACTAACTTCACCACCATTTCCACCACCACCTACACCACCTTAACCACCATCAACCATACCATCTTCTTCTCCTCGTCATTCTCTTTCCAACGAGCTATAGGTTCGTCCTCCCAAACACCATTTTCAAATCTTCATTTTTTTCATTTGAACTACACTATACCATCAACCACCTTCTCTTTTGGGGCTTTGGCCACCCGTCTCCGGCCACTTCCGGCCGTCTCCGACCATCTCCCGGCCGTCGCTGGCAACCTGACCGACCATCCCCCTTCCATTCTTCCTTCTTATCTTTCCTTTCCTTCTTCCTTTTCTTCCCTTCATTCTTTCTTTCTTTCTTTCTCTTTTCTTTCCTTCTTTTTTCTTCCTTTCCTATTAATTCAAAACCTGCGTCCCCTCTCCTCTTTTCCCTTGCGTCTCGCACTTCTCCCTCATTTCCTGCGTCTCCCCTTTTTCCCTGTCTCCCCCTTTCTCTTGTTGTGTGATTGCTAGACGCAGATTTTACCCCCTTGCGTCTGAGTAATTATTTAACGTGATCCTCGCGTTCTTGAGTTAACACGACGCGGAGCTCATACCCGCGTCTGTGTTCGTCTCGTCCCTAGTTTTAACGCGGGTCTCGAACCCCGCGTTTGGGGCCTCTGCGCGACGCGACTCCCGCGTCTGCGATTCCCGCGTCTCCATTCTCTCTCCTCCTTTATATTGAACGCGTTTACGCGTTGATTACCTGGATTCCAGAGCTTGGGATTCCGCAGTATTTTCTGAAGTTCTAGGCGAGTGTCCTCGCCTCCATTCGATTTTCCCCTTTTATCGGATCAACTTGTATTTGCATTATGTATCACTTGACATACACCTGTCTGTATCACTTGGCAACCGATGTGTTATCATTTACCATGCTACAACTAGACACCTGCTCCCGTTATGTTATCTCTTATCACTTGCTCCTCGTTATGACATGACTTACTACTTATCAGTTGCTCCTCATTATGACATGACTTACCACCTGCCTCCTGATATATTAATACTTGACCGGTGATTACCATATTTACGGGAATACTATACTTGTTATCCTGTATCATATACTGTGACTTGAATCATATGCTTATTATCCTGTATTATATATACAGTGACCCGAATCTATAGTATTCATGTCTCCTGAATTCCTGATCATGTCCTGATCCTTTTATTCCTGTGAATTCCTAATTGCATATTAAATTATTTAAAAACAACTTGCACCCGGTTTAGGAGAAACTGATGGGCCCTGATTAATCATGTTTATGGTGGTCTTATCGAGTCACGCGTGGCCACATACTTGAGGGATCACCTGGCGGCCACCAGGGATTCCCGTGGGGTGTGCTGGTACCCCTACTCCTGTTTATTCCTGCCGGGTATGCACACGCCCTAGGCCTATTTCTATAGGATCTGCGATATTCTATTCCTGTTCGGGCGTAAATAAGTCCCGGTACCTAGCGGTACGTTCTGGCTCAGCACCAGATACTCCTGGACCGTTGTCCCGGGCATGTACGGGGCCCATCCGAAACATGATTCATCGAACTTTATCAGTTTCCAATAACTTGCTCTATAAGTTGTGAGTGGAAGTATGTGGAATGGGACGCATACTGAAGCCTACAACTTAGACGGCCCCAATTATAATAAGATGCTAATATACAATTTGTTGTGTTGTTTTATAACACGGGTTGTATGCGTTTGGATTACGGTGACATGGGATAAAGGTATATAGATGAGGGTTTCCTTATTTGGATTATTCTTTCGATGTACTAGTCTCATGGAGCCGTGACCTGAGCTGGTGCGATCGGTTTTGCTCGTAATTAGTTTTATTCAGTTTTATCAGTTTTATCGGTTTTATGTTAGTTTAGGAGATATCTGGTGTTGCCTTGTCTACTTTATTCATCACCTCGTTACCTGCTTTTATCATGTTATATCATGAATGCTCCCGGCTTGATATCGATTACTGTCTCTACTTGCTTCTGCATGCTTATGCTCACAACATGGTTCTCAATGTATGATTATGATTCGTTTTATCGATACACTGTACTTATCTTGGCACGCCATCTGGCATTCGCATCACCACTTGCTGGGGGAGTTCTGACTCTTCTGGATCCTCATGCCCAGGTCCTGGAGTTTGGGGCTTGGGGATTCTCTTTGTTGCTGACCTGAGAGGTGCAGCTGTAGCTTGGATCTCCAGCAGACCATTTGCTGCTCTATCCTTCCAGGCCCCCCTGTGCGCCTCTCGAGTTTTCGTTTTGTAAACTCGTGAGTGCCTTTATACTGTTCATACATGTACATCTCTTTGTATTCTCGCATTTGCGCTTATCAGTGATGTAATATTCTTGTAATACTTATCACATCTGGTGATAACTTTGCAATTGTACTCATATGTTAGAATGTATAATGCACCACATGCTTCCGTACTCTGATTCTTGCCTGTACTGATGCTTAGCGTATATATGAGAGGGTATTTCTGACCTGCGTATATACGTCGCAGTAACGTCTCCGTATCCGCGGGAATAGGGCGTTACAGGGTGGTATCAGAGCCTAGGCTCTCGCATTCTCAGTACGTCCAGACGGCAAATTAATGGTAAAGAAATTTGCACCTGGAATACAAGAGTCCTGGTTATACAATCCAACTACAAGTGCAAAGTTATTTATCCCTTCCTTCTGACCCATTCCTTGAATCCTGAGACCTTCAATCTTTTACCTTCCAGCTTCTTCTTGTTACCCACTCCAACCAACTCAAATATGGAAAGACGGGGAACACGTAATGGTGCTGGTACTTCTCAAGATGGATCCAGCAGAGACAATGATGGTATGATTAGAATACTTCAAGGGATGATGCAGAGTCAACAACAACAGACAGAGCTTCTACGTCAAGGACTGTTAGTTGCACCCCGAGAGCAAAGGCCAGGCAACGTGTCGGACTTCAGGAGATTACAGCCGGCGATCTTTTCAGGCACAGAGAAGCCCCGGATGTAGAACAGTGGCTGATAGACACAACAAATCTTTTGAAGGCGGCCTGAGTCCCTGATGAGAACCAAATGGAAGTGGCCAAGATACAATTGAAGGATGTGGCCCGAACATGGTGGTTGGCAGAAGAAGCGACACTGGAGAAACCCATCACATGAGACCAGTTCTCAAAGGATTTCTACAAGAGATTCTTCCCTGCAACAGCTCAAAAGGACATGGAAGAACAATTTATCCGCCTGCAGCAGTGCAACCGATCAATGGATGAATATGCTGCTGAATTCTTGAGGCTCAGCAGATTTGCTCCCTACATGGTGGCAGACGAAGAAAAACGGGCGAGCAGATTTCAGCAAAGGCTGAAGATGGATGTCCAGATGTATCTTATTCCTCAACAGCTGAAGACATACTCCCAGGTTCTCTCCATTGCCCGTGAAGTAGAACGAGGACTGGAGAGGAAGAATGAGAACCAGGTTCAGAACAAATCAGTAAAGAGACCCATTCAGTTGATGAATGAAGAAGACACAGCCAGGACCACCAACGAGCCGATAGTCAAGCGACCATTCCGACCTCCCCCTCAGCAGATGATATGCGGGTACTGCCAAAAGCCCGGACACCTCCAACGCAACTGCAGAAGGGCTAATGGACTATTTTTGGTATGTGGATCCGCTAATCACTCGACCGGTGGTTGCCCATTCAAGAGGACCTATCCAACGCCATCAACATTTCCAGTACTAGCGACACCCCCGGCACTTCCAGCTCCACCACTGAGGAGGAACCCAGAACCCGTTGACCGAAGAGCTCCATTCCCGCCCCAACAGTATGATCAGCCACAGAGAGGAACAAGAAATAGAGCAGATCCTGGCAGGGGCCAAGTCTACAATATAACAGCGGAGGCATCAGGCGAAGCAGCAGTAGATTATGAAACCCAGTATCCAGAACAGGAATCTTGAGGATATCACTATAACTGCTACCCTGATCTTTTGTGTTTTGAGTTGGTAATCTTTCATAAATATTCCACTTTATCATTCTCTCATTGTCGACCCTAGTCTCTCCTGTGTTCATCTTCCCCTTATCGAAATTGTGAGGACGCAATTTTGTAAGGTGGGTGGAATGTAACACCCCGCTCCCGGAATACGTACTTAGTTGCGTATTCAGATTTCTCGATCATATTTTTTTGATTTACTTTCTGTATTTGTTTTGTATTATGAATTATTTATATGATCGTTTGACCTTGGATCCGGATTCGTGGACTCGGACTCAGCCCTAGTCTGAACCGGGGACCCGATCTCAGGTTATTACTCGATTTAGTCTTTCTGGTATTCGATTTGATCGATTTCAGTTTCAAACATCATTTTCCAATATTTTAAATTTTTCATGATTTTCTGAAATTTTTCAGAATTAAATTGAAAATCTTCAAAACCAGTGTCGACCAATACCACTGACCGATTCTCAGATTTTTAATTTACAAACGGAATTGAATTTTAGGAAACAACTTTCCCATAACTTCTTAAAATCACATTTTCTATCTAAATACTTTTTCTGAGATTTTTCTAAATTTATCGAAATTCCACTGGATTTGGTGTCGGCCAGTATCACTGGTTGATTCCAGAATTTTAGTTTACAACTGGAATCAAATTTCTGAATTTCCGCTTTTATATTACTTCTTAGAATTATATTTTCTCCTTTCTGGCATTTTCTGAGATTTTTCAGAATTTATCAAAATCCGGCCGACCTAGTATAGACCAGTATTGACGGTTGACTTCAGGATTTTTATTTTAAAAATGGGATTGAATTTCTGAAAACCAATTTTATCAAAAATCTTTAAATAATATTTATTATTTTTGATAATTTTTGGGAAGCTTTCCAAGCTACTTAAATTTTTGGACTTTTCTGGAGTTTTCGGTGTTTTCCCAGATAGCAGAATTCTATCCAGATATTTTATTTTCTCTATTTTCTCTTTCCTCGCTAGACGCAAGTTTCACCTAACCTAGATTCAATATTTAATGCAGAGATCCTCTCCATACTGCATTTAATGCTATACCTTGCAACATGTCACCATGACTTTTTGTCTTTTTCACCAAACGCAACTTTCGCATTTTTTCTGGACGCGGCATTTATCTCCGCGTCTAGCTTGTTTGCCCAGACGCGGATTTTATTTCATGGGGACGTAGCCATTTTGTGGAGACGCAAGTTTCCTTATGTAAAGGTGGGAATGACAATATTATAATAGTCATTTCCCTCCTTTATATAACCACCCCCACTCCTCTCTCTTTCATTATTTTCTTTCCATCTTCCTTTTACAGCCAACAGCAAGCAACGCAGCCAAGCAAGCTTCCCTTCTAGGCCAGCCATCACCACCCTCCATCTCCACCTTTCTCCACCACCATTTCCTCCACCATTCTCCCCTCCATCTACTCCACCATTCCAACAACAACAACAACTACAACACCATCTTCATCACCATCTTCTTCCTCCATTTCTAAGCAAAACAACCCAACTTCTCTACTAACTTCACCACCATTTCCACCACCACCTACACCACCTTAACCACCACCAACCATACCATCTTCTTCTCCTCGTCATTCTCTTTCCAACGAGCTATAGGTTCGTCCTCCCAAACACCATTTTCAAATCTTCATTTTTTTCATTTGAACTACACTTACACCATCAACCACCTTCTCTTTTGGGGCTTTGGCCACCCTTCTCCGGCCACTTCCGGCCGTCTCCGACCATCTCCGGCCGTCGCTGGCAACCTGACCGACCATCCCCCTTCTATTCTTCTTTCTTATCTTTCCTTTCCTTCTTCCTTTTCTTCCCTTCATTCATTCTTTCTTTCTTTCTCTTTTCTTTCCTTCTTTTTTCTTCATTTCCTATTAATTCAAAACCTGCGTCCCCCTCTCCTCTTTTCCCTTGCGTCTCCCACTTCTCCCTCATTTCCTGCGTCTCCCCTTTTTCCTTGTCTCCCCCTTTCTCTTGTTGTATGATTGCTAGACGCAGATTTTACTCCCCTGCGTCTGAGTAATTATTTAACGCGATCCTCACGTTCTTGTGTTAACACGACGCGGAGCTCATACCCGCGTTTGTGTTCGTCTCGTCCCTAGTTTTAACGCGGGTCTCGAACCCCGTGTTGGGGCCTCTGCGCGACGCGACTCCCGCGTCTGCGATTCCCGCGTCTCCATTCTCTCTCCTCTTTTATATTGAACGCGTTTACGCGTTGATTACCTGGATTCCAGAGCTTGGGATTCCGCAGTATTTTCTAAAGTTCTAGGCGAGTGTCCTCGCCTCCATTCGATTTTCCCCTTTTATCGGATCAACTTGTATTTGCATTATGTATCACTTGACATACACCTGTCTGTATCACTTGGCAACTGATGTGTTATCATTTATCATGCTACTACTGGACATCTGCTCCCGTTATGTTATCTCTTATCACTTGCTCCTCGTTATGACATGACTTACTACTTATAGTTGCTCCTCATTATGACATGACTTACCACCTGCCTCCTGATATATTAATACTTGACCTGTGATTATCACATTTACGGGAATATTATACTTGTTATCCTGTATCACATATTGTGACTTGAATCATGTGCTTATTATCCTGTATTATATATACAGTGACCCGAATCTATAGTATTCATGTACTCCTGAATTCCTGATCATGTCCTGATCCTTTTATTCCTGTGAATTGCTAATTGCATATTAAATTATTTAAAAACAACTTGCACCCGGTTTGGGGGAAACTGATGGGCCCTGATTAATCATGTTTATAGTGGTCTTATCGAGTCACGCGTGGCCATATACTTGAGGGATCACCTGGCGGCCACCAGGGATTCCGTGGGGTGTGCTGGCACCCCTACTCCTGTTTATTCCTGCCGAGTGTGCACACGCCCTAGGCCTATTTCTATGGGATCTGCGATACTCTATTCCTGTTCGGGCGTAAATAAGTCCCGGTACCTAGCGGTACGTTCCGGCTCAGCACCGGATACTCCTAGACCGTTGTCCCGAGCATGTACGGGGCCCATCCGAAACATGATTCATCGAACTTTATCAGTTTTCAAATAACTTGCTCTATAAGTTGTGAGTGAAAGTATGTGGAATGGGACGCATACTGAAGCCTACAACTTAGACAGCCCCAATTATAATAAGATACTAATATACAATTTGTTGTGTTGTTTTGTAATACGGGTTGTATGCGTTTGGATTACGGTGACATAGGATAAAGGTATATATATGAGGGTTTTCTTATTTGGATTATTCCTTCGATGTACTAGTCTCATGGAGCCGTGACCTGAGCTGGTGCGATCGGTTTTGCTCGTAATTAGTTTTATTCGGTTTTATCAGTTTTATCGGTTTTATGTTAGTTTAGGAGATATCTGGTGTTGCCTTGTCTACTTTATTCATCGCCTCGTTACCTGCTTTTATCATGTTATATCATGAATGCTCCCGGCTTGATATCGATTACTGTCTCTACTTGCTTCTGCATGCTTATGCTCACAACATGGTTCTCAATGTATGATTATGATTCGGTTTTATCGATACACTTGTACTTATCTTGGCACGTCATCTGGCATTCGCATCACCACTTGCTGGGGGAGTTCTGACTCCTCTGGATCCTCATGTCCAAGTCCTGGAGTTTGGGGCTAGTGGATTCTCTTTGTTGCTGACCTGAGAGGTGCAGCGGTAGCTTGGATCTCCAGCAGACCATTTGAAGCTCTATCCTTCCACGCCTCCCTTTGCGCCTCTCGAGTTTTCCTTTTGTAAACTCGTGAGTGCCTTTATACTTTTCATACATGTACATCACTTTGTATTCTCGCATTTGCGCTTATCAGTGATGTAATATTCTTGTAATACTTATCACATCTGGTGATAACTTTGCAATTGTACTCATATGTTGGAATATATAATGCACCACATGCTTCCGTACTCTGATTCTTACCTGTACTGATGCTTAGCGTATATATGAGAGGGTATTTCTGACCTGCGTATATACGTCACAGTAATGTCTCCGTATCCGCGGGAATGGGGCGTTACAGCTTTTGTTCTAGCCTCACGACTAAGAACTTTTTTAGAACTTAGTGCTATCAGTGGGAGCGACGCTGCATCGGCAACGCTTTTAGCACACAAAGTGCGTTGGCCTTAGCCTCGCATGATAGGCGAGGCTGAACTCTGCAAAAGTTGAATTAGCTCCACGTGATGAAGCTACCTGAGCATTTAGTGCTTTGCTTCTGTAGCTAGCAGCGAGCCTAGCACTGCCCAATAGTGTTGATGATATAAGCGGGGTTGCAGTAGCCTCGATGTTAGCACAAAGTGCTACAGCCTTAGCCTTGCAGGACATGCGGGCTTATCTCTGTGTAGAGCTGAAATAGTCTTGCAATCAGAGACTATTTTAGCTTCGCAGGAAGTTGAATAAGGAGATCTCTAGCCTCGCATGAGAATATAAATTTTGCAATCCATATAGCCTTAGCGGAGGCTGTTTTAGGTTCACGAGGAACCTTTATAACTTCGCGCACAGTGTTAACATGCTGGCGCCAGGCTATGTTAGTCTCTGCTGAGACTGTGCTAAACTCGCATAGAGTCTGTTTAGCCTTGCCTGAGATTGTAATAGGCTTGCAGAGATCCTGCCTCAGCAGAGACTTGCTTCCAAGAGGTAGCCAGAGGGACTTTGGCTACGCGAACCTCCTTGTGCTTGCGCACATGTAGGGGACTTTTGCTATCTCCAGAGAGAAGTTGTTCAAACCTCTCTTGGTCAAAGTGAATGACTAATGTCTTAGCAATAGACCCGAGGGCTTCCAAGAGGTAGCCAGAGGGACTTTGGCTACGCGAACCTCCTTGTGCTTGCGCACTTGTAGGGGACTTTTGCTAGCCAGAGGGACTTTGAAATATTTTTTTATTCTGTTTTCGTGAACTAGCTGCCGTGTTCGGTTACTTGATTGATGTTGTACTTCTATGTTTACTTGTACTGCTTGTATTGTTGTATTATCACCTGACACGTGATGTATGACATGGTATTCAATTGCATCTTGTGTTTAGCTTGTACTATGCTTCACTTGTGATGTGACACCAGTCACCTACAAGTTATCACTTGACTCATGATTATCACATTATAAAAATGTATTAATTGATATCCTGTTATATATAGTTATTCCTTATCTCCTGTACTCCTATATCATGTACTCATGCCTTCACACGTTACTCACGTTAATATCATAGTCATTCTGGCATCAGGCACAAAACTAAGTGTAACACCACCCACATGGTGCTGAGCACCTCTAGATTTCAACGCGTAGCGTGTCGGAATGACGAGGATGTCTTACACGATCTGCTTAGCATCCAGCGGCTTCAAAATGGAACTAATCCATCCTCCAAAAAATAGTCCTTCCCTTCTCCTATGTCACCTGGTGTTAGCATGAAAAAACATTCTCTGTGCATATTATAATAGACAACTTACAGTTAAACAATAATAATGTCAGGAGCATATGTTATTTCGTCTCTCCCCTATTCGAATAATGGTACCTGCATATTAGAGTTTGGATGAGTTCTACTGGAAGTGCGGGCTCCAGCGTGAACTGTCGGTGGTGTGGAACACCGGTTGGGAAGGATTAAAATAACAAATGATACTGATTATTATTATTGGTGTTATGACTGAAACCTGACACTGCCCTATACCAGTTATAATTTAACTACCAAATAATAATAATCTCAGGAGAGGGTGTTATTGAATCATTTCCTCATCCAGATAATAGTATCCGTATATCGAAGCTCGAATGTGTTCTACTAGAGTTTGGACTCCTGTACGAATAACCAGTGGTATGGGATACTGAAAAGAAATAATTATAATAACATATGACATTGATTGTTATTATTGTATAATTACGTTATCTTGCTCGTTACTTGTATATATGATTTCTGTGATACAGTAATTATTCCCTATATTTTTATTTATGTCACTTTGGGGGCAACTCGAGTTGTATGAACTCAAGTTATTTAGACATGAGGTATATGGTATATACATACGGTTTTCTTATTTGGATTATCCCCTCGACGTACCAATCTTATGAGTCTAAAGTCTAAACTTATACAACTAGTTTTGTCTATACTTGTAATTTTATGCCTTACTTGATGTATCATTTTATGTTTGTGTGTCCATGCTCGCGACACGATGTTTGATACATGCTTTCTCTATTCGAGTTTATTGTTATACGTATGCCAGCTTGATTCCAAATTTTTCACTGATTTCCTGATTTTTCATTTATTTTTACTAGTCAATGCCTGTACTTGCATGCCTGAATCACTTTACTTGATCATGTACACATTTGCCGACTTGTACACGCCACTTTGCACTCATCTTATCACTCGTTGGGTTGCTTCTGAGAACGAGGACTTGCATGTCTAGATTCTAGAGCTTGGATTGTGGCGGACTCTCTATTGCTGATTAGAGTGGCGCAACCGTAGTGTGAATCATCGTTATACTATTCAGAGCCCTTCCCATCTAGCTTATCCTACTCGACTCTCGAATCTCTTGTTGTGGCCCGTGAGTATCTTTTATACTACTCATTATTGTATATCTCCCTATAATTCTCACTTGTGCGCCTATTGGTGATGTAATATGCCTGTAATATTAAATCACATTTGGTGATAATTTTGTAATTCTATTCTCGTATTGGAATTGTATAATGCATCACATACTTTCAAGCTCTGATTCTTGCTAATACTGATGTTTAACGTATATGTTAGGGTATTCTGGCCCTGCGTATATACGTCACAGTAATGTCTCTGTTACCTGCGGGATCGGGGCGTTACAAGAGAGGATGCCACGAGGAATGTTAATCTCTGGATAAAATCCCCAGGGAATTTTCTCCACTTTTTTAATCCCCAGCGAGAGTCTAGAGGTCATCTGCAGAGTGAAAACCCAGAAGATATATCACGTTACTTACAGTGACACAACAATCCAATTCCTCCAAAGGCTAAGAATAGAGGAAAATGTTAGCTTTTAAGCCCAATGAAAAATACTTGACAGCTCATCGAAGCTTAACTTTAATCCATGCATATATAACTCCATGAGTTTTGTCATCATCAAAAAGGGGGAGATTGTTGGCCTAGAGGTCCTTCACTCTAGTTTTGATTATGATTAACTCATGTAGTTATAGTTTACTAATAATCTTGTGATATTTAGTTTCAGATTTGATCAAGATATTGTAGGTGATTAGCTTCAACAAAAGTGTTTTGAAGCTTTCACATGGTGATTCAAGAGCTCAAGCATCAAGATCGCATCTAGCACTCTTTTGGAGTCAAGCTCGTTGGTCACGTTTCGATCGAGTCAGCTTGGAGACGAAGTTCTACAAGAAGACATCGGTTTATTTAGTTATGATTATTTAGATCTCATTGTAAAGATTAGATAGTGTTGATATGCTCAAGGTCACAATATATACAAACAAGTTTAGAGTTTCATGTTTTGATTTTTCAGTTTAATAGATCTTGGTTTTCATGTCAAAATTATAGATATAACATCTTTCATGTATATTGGATTATATCCATATACAATATACTTCAAAGTTGTTTAAATATCATTTTTTGTATTTACATGTGCTTTGAAAAAATCGGATTTCCACTTAAAAATTCAATTTTTGAAAAATATAGATTTTGGTTTAAGGCAAAATTTTAATATCACAAAAATGGTTCAAATTGTTTGAAATATGTGTTGAATTTTTGTCACACATATTTGTATTTCAAAGATCTTATAAGAACATAATTTTGTGAAATTTATGTATATTTTATGGGATTTTTTAGAAGGCAAAAACTCAAGTTTTTAATCCCTAAAATTCTGGACTGGCTGTCTGTCGGTTGACCGGCTTGCGCAGAACGTGCACGCAGCCTTTGGCTGGAGGCCGGTCGACTGGGTCGGTCAACCGCCAGAGAGCTTCTGCTCTCTGGAATGGCCCCGGTCGACCGCCTGGTCAACGGCAGAGAGCTCTGCTCTCTGTATGCAGCTCCGGTCGACCGAGCGGTCGACCGGCCAGAGAGCCGTTGCTCTCTGGATCCAGGCCCGGTCGACCGGGCGGTCGACTTGTGGGCTCAATGGTCATAAATTTGACCGTTGGCCGGTTGATCGTTCTGTCGACTGGAAGGGCAATTTTGCCCTTTGCCTGCTGCCAACGGTTAGATTGTTATAGGGCTTTAAATACCCCATCTTTGAGTTGGTTTTTAACAAGAATTTTAAGAGCAAAAATTCTCATCTTCTTAAGTGTTTTAACAGCAAGTTTTAAAAGAGTTTTAGGTTTAAAGATTTCTTCTTTATTTGCTTTTAAAGGGTTGAAAAAATCAAAGAAAAATAGGATATTTAGGATATTGGTTTTGATCTTCATTTCAATCTTATTCTAGTTGTTTTCTCAAGTATTTTTCTTTGTTTTTTGTTTTTCAAACTCTTTATATTCTCATACTTGAGCTATCATATCTACCCTATCTATAGGATCTTATTTTTTTGAGAAAGAATTGGTTTGTGGTTTGTTGAAACCACCAAGTGTTGTAAACCCTTATCTTTGCTTGGCTTTGTGCCTTTCCCTCTAAGTGTAAAAGAGGTTGTGCAATTGGGTTTGATATCCCTCTAAGTGTAGAGGTGATTGAGTTTGTTGGTATCCCTCTAGTGAGAGAGGTTGATCTTGTGTTGACTTTGTGCCTAGCCTCTAGTGGGAGGTTGTATTTGTTGAGAGAGTAGTTGTGTACTCCCTAATTGTATTTTTTCTAAATCCTCAGTGGAGGTTCCCTATGTGGGAAGTCCTATGTGGACGATTTAGTAGAAATCCTTCTGTGTGAAGACGGGGACGTAGAGCTGGGTGCTCGAACCTCGAAATATATCTTTGTGTTTGCGTTTGATCCACTATCTCTAACTCTCTCTCTCTTATATTGTGCCTTGCATCATTCATATTGCTCATTCATACTTATAGCCTTGGTATTGTTGTTTATGTGCCATACTTGTATTAAACCAAGAGAGCTTCATATAGCACCTCAACTCTTATTTAGAGGAATTTAGAGGAGATAATCCAGAGCCCTTCACTGAAAATTCGGCTATACTCTTTGGTTACACTAAGTTTATTGCATTAAGTTTTTAATTCCGCATTATTTGTTATTAGATTTGCCTTACACCTATTCACCCCCCTCTAGGTGTACTTTCACATCTGAGCCCCCAGTCTAGGAAAGTTTCTCAATCATATCAGTGATGCTAAAAGAAGTCTCTTCGACAACGGTAGTAGCAATCTCCCCAGAGACTTGCAAGCCCTCAGGTTGAGAAGACTCACCCCCAGTGCTAATAGCACTGGTAGTAAGCCCCTCCATGGTGGTCAAGACAGTCTCTGGTTCAGGCTGAGCGATATCGGTAGCATTAATGGTTGCGTAATCAGAATCATCCACCCGAGTTTCTAAAAAAGTTTCAAGAAAGGAAAATATCAGAAACATGTCTATACAAACTATAAAGGAAGGTACAACAGAGTTAGAGATTTCCTTCCACATTTCATCTCCTCAGTAGCTAATTGTGAGAACTTTTTGTTATCAGGAGCCGGACGCACATTATCCCCGTCGACATCGCTCCCCGAGTAATCTACCTCCTTATTTGAATAACCTAAACTAAACTACCCTAAACTACAACATGACAAAACGATACTACTCTCTGGATTTCCCTGAAGAAGAACCTCAGGGGGTATTTATATGCATCAGGGGAAAGGGGGCCCGGGGGACAACCGCTGGCCCAAAGTACGGGCGTGGCCGCGTCTATACGACCCCGAAAACGCAACCATAGCCGTGTTTTCACAGCTCTTCCAGAGCTGCGCGCGCGGTGCCTGCTGTCGCGCGATGTCGCATTTGTCTTCTGTCGGCTGCAGGTCCCGGTTTCTGTTTTGGGCTCCTGTTTTTGACGAATCAGCTCTCCAAAGTCAATGGCTATATTATAGGCCTTTAATCACCTATTAAATGGTGATTTAGGGTCTTCTTCTTCATTGCACACCATGGACCTAGAAACATGCAAGAGAGGTGTTATTAGAAGAATTTAATATTAAATAAATGTGAAGATGTGGTATGAAACATGCAGTTTTAGAGACTAATCACACCCCCACACTTATCTTTTGCTCGTCCAAGCAAAAAAAAAAAAACTAAGAAAATTATTACACCACTTTCGCAGGTAACGCGATTGCACTAAGCATGTGCAACAAGCCGTTAAACCTCTATGTTTCCCCTGGAGGAGGAGTTTTGTCTCTTGAGGGTTTTCAGCAGGTTACACCCACAAAATTCATAAAGAAAGAAATCAAATGTTAGTATTTTGAAAACACATTTTTTAAATAGAGAAAAGTGTTGAAGTATTTTTAAAAATATAAGTGATCAAAGGTCATAGGTTAACAAGAATTTATTCTTTCTTAAACTAAGTCGAAATGCAAAATCTTGTTATAAATTAAATGAAAAATTCAAAATTGAATTGATTCTTTGATCTTTCATAAAACTCTTAAAAAAATATGCACTTTGTGAACAGTGAAGGTTTTTGGGATATCGACTCTAACTTTCATGTCATTTATTTAATATATTTTTTCTTTTTTTCCCATAGTTTTCTTAGGCTTTCTTATTTACCCGAGTAGTGAACATTTAGCCGGTGACTCCCAAACCAGATGATCTTAGGGCACCAGATGAGAAAACATCCCTCAGAATTAAGGACTCAAGTAAACAAGGCCACAAAATTAAAGGGGATTATTTTGTTTTTTCCCTCTTTTTAGGCATGAATAATCATGCTTCTTGATGCATAATTACCCAGCTTCAATAAGTAATTTTTATTATCATCTGTTTTTATATATTTTATAGCATTATCAATCTTTATTTCAATCCCAAAAATTGTGTAAGTGTGAAGTGCATAAATCTAAGGCAAAAAATTTAAGATCAAATTATCTTTCTAATCTTGTTTTCTTATCTTAAAATTTAAACAAGATCTATTATTTTGACTCAGTTTAAAATTTCATAATTTTAGGTCTTCCTAATTCCTAAGATAATCTTAATTTTCTTAAAAATAAATCAAAACTATTTACCTTGTTTCAAAAAGCTTTGTAAAACGAAAAGAAAATATTTTTATACAAAAGAAATTTTTTTAAAAAGTTCCTAAAAAGAAGTGTAAAAGAAAGAAAATGTAAAACTAAGTTAGTAAATCCTCCCCCACACTTATCACATGCATTATCCTTAATGCATCGTGAGTGTGTATATACATAAAACAAATGAGAAGGGAAGGAAAATTACCTCATGGTGGTGGCTCCGGTGGTGGTCTGATTGGGCCAAGCATTACTACCCAATCAAGATAATATGGTGGCTCACAGAATCCACCTTTATTGATCTCTTTTTTATTAACATATTTACAATCCCCAATTTTAATAGGATCATGCAAGATCCTATCATGAAAATTAGTCTCTTTACATGACCAATCTTCGAAGATCATCACTGAGTCATTCTGGTCAATACCTTGGTCCAACAATAGAATGTGATTTTGTGAAATGGATGACTTGGACTTTGAAATGAAAAGTTCGGGAACCAATACTAACTCAGAAAAATCAACTTTGGGTTTAAGAGTCAGTTTAGGTTAAAGAGTTGAGTCCAAGTCAAAGAATTTAATTTCACATTCTATTCCCATCAATAAAATGTGACTATCTAAAAGAAGTGGTTCAGTTTCTAAATCCATAGGTACAGAAATCAATGTTGGCTCAGGCAATGGGTCTAACTTAGGTAAGGATGCTGAGTCAACATAGATTCAAAAATTGAAATTGAATCACAAAGTTGTAGGTCGGGTTCACATTCATATTCAAGTTCAATTTCATTGAAATGGAAACTTGCCAATTTGTCAAAGGGCTGATATTGGTTAAGTTAAAGATTTTGTGGTGAAATTGAATCTTGGTCAAAGTCTTCAAGATTCCATGATTTTTATTTTGATCAATATAATTAGAAGTGGTAGGGAGAGTTTTCTCATTTTTACACATGTTTTTCAAACGACTAAGTCTTGCTTCTATCATATTGACAGGATCATTTTGGAATTGAATCATAAATTCCGTACTCTTTTCTAAGTTGGTATATTCTTGTGGGATATGAAAAATGGAGTAAGAATCTTAGATTTGAAAACTTTGATGGGATTTTGAGTCCTCTAGATGTTGAATTTGTCGCTCGAGTTCTTCTAAGGCTTCCATTCTCTTTTCCCAGTAAATTGGTTCTTCTAATGGTTGTTTGGGGGAAGGAGTATATAAAGCTAGATGTTGGTAAGGTGGTTGACCATAATACTCAGGGAAGTTGTATCCCCATTTACTCGGTGAAGAGTGGTGATGATTATTCCAATCTTATTTATAGTATTAGGACCGGGGCACATATTGAGTCGGATAATCCCAATTCGGCATATAAGGTTGATTCATATTGTACATAGCCAGGTCAGAATTATCCGAGTCAAATGAGGCCGGGGTGAAATATGGGTTCATATTAGAATTGAAAAATTATTGTTGTTAAAATCTATTTCACAATTTACAAAAAAGAAAACTAACATACAATTAAACAAACAAAAAAAGAAAAAGAAAATAAGCCTATGCTAGGGTTGACTTAGACCTAGATGACTCCTAACTGGTTAGACTGTCCACGGGGATACATTGTCAGAATCTGACCATGAGTTAATCGGCCAGGTAGGGGGCAAGATCAGTGGGAGGTATCCTTGCCGGAGCAACGGGCCTAATTATACCAAACCACTGTTCTTCGAGGTTTCTCCTCTCAATCCCCAATGTTAGACACCGATTTGACAAGAATCAACTTCTAATAACTTTCCCCTTAGGTCAATTTCTTAAATGAGTCTGAGATGTCCCTAGGGGCCAACGTCTAGTAAATTTTATTTAGGCTTGGGTTGTGTGAGTGGGGAGGTGATTTTTAGGCTAAGAGAGGGTAATGACTTCCCCACCATATGTTGTATTGAGTTTTGCCTTTAAGTTCAATTCGTGCAAGTGTGCAATATAGATAAGAATGAACACACAAGAGAGTAAATCACCCACGTATTTGTCCTAACTATATGCTATGCAATATGTACACTTCCGTCAAGATCACAACAACACAAGAACAAAATACAGTATATTGTAATGAAAATTGACACGTGCCTAGATGCAAATGTCTAAACCGTTTTAAAGCATCCAATTTTTATATTTTAGTTCTTAATTATTACAATGCACAGGTAATATAAACAAAAATTAGCAGCAGAGTATAGAATATACAAGAATTTACCCAACCACACAAAAGCAAGTGTAGACTTCTATAATGCTAAAATTTTAACCTGCACACCAAAAATAAAGAAGAAATGTTAACAAAAATGTGAAATTAAACCGTTCCCATCCCCGGCAACGGTGCCAAAATTTGATCGAGGAAAAAACCGCGCACAAAAGTGTATGTTTTGAAATTAAGATTTAAAGTATGTGTGCTTTGGTTCCTCGATACTTTTGTTATAGCATAGAGGCTACAACGAGTCGAATCCATAAGGACGGGAGGCGATAGAAGCTTAAATGGTATGTTCACTTATATGTTAACGGTTCTTCTATGTTTGAAAGAATGAAAAGAAAGGAAAACAAAGAATAGAAAAGAGAAGTACAATGAAATACGAAGAAGTGGGAAACATAGAAAATATTGTATTTGTGATTTTTAGTATATTTCTAAAGTAAAGTGAAAAGGAAAGAAAACCCATGGCTACTAACTACAATGACTCCACTAGCAAGCTAACCTCTTAGTGATAGTTGCCTCACATGTATCATTGGCCATCACTAGTCCTTGATTCAAGAGCATTTTACAGGATGACCAATACAATAACTTTCACATCAAAACTCAACAAAACAAGTTCAAGTTACACTTAAACCATCAAAACTAAACAAGAGTAAGCATGGAGTAAAGTAATGTTAGTTTATTAGAGAGTTAGGATGTTAGAATGTTAGATCTATCATCATGAGCCATCAATGGCTCTTGCAAGAGTAAGACCAAGTAGAGGCTATTAAATTCATTTGGATTATCAAATAATAAGTTAGCAAGTTAGTGGTTTGTAGTTAGTTTCCATGAGAGAAAATTAACTAAACATATAAAAGGAGTTAGAGAGAAGGAAATAAAAAGAGGTAAAGAGAGAACCTTTCATAGATTATCACCTTCTATTATAAGAACTCTTGCTTTCCAACCATATACCACTCTCTCTCTCCTATTACAAGATCTACAAGAAAGGAAAAATACAAAGAGGAAGAAAAAGAACTAACCTAAACTAAACTACCCTAAACTACAACATGAAAAAACTACACTACTTTCTAGATTTTCTTGAAGAAGAACCCCAGGGGGTATTTATAGGCACTAGGGGAAACGGGGCTAGGGGACAACCCCTGGCCAAAGCGTGGGCGTGGCCGCTGCCGTACAGCCGTGGAAACGTGCCATAGCCGCGTTTCTGTGGCTCTTCTAGAGCCGCGCGCGGTGCCTGCTGCTACGCGCTACCGCGTCAGTCTCCTGTCGGCTGCCAGACGTCTCCAAGGTTGAGGGAAAAGGAAAGGCCATCCTGAAGTGGACATCTGGGAAAGTGCTTACTCTGAACGATGTGCTACATGTTCCAGATATCCGCAAGAATCTGATTTCTGGATCAATACTTAATAAGAAAGGATTTAGAATGGTTTTTGAATCAGATAAATTTGTACTTACTAAGGGTGGGATGTATGTGGGAAAGGGTTATCTTGTTGATGGAGTTTTTAAAGCCAATGTTACAGTGGTAGACAAAAAGTCTGCGTATTTGTACTCTAAACTTATAAATAAAGAAAAGTCTTCTGTTTATTTGCTTGAGTCTCCTATTTTATGGCATACTAGATTAGGGCATGTAAATTACAAGTCTTTTAAAAACTTATCTAATATTGGATATATTCCTAAACTCAACTTGGAAGAAATTTGCAAGTGCGAGATTTGTGTTGAGGCCAAGTTAGCGAAAAATTCATTTCACTCATTTGATCGAAATACAGAACATTTAGGGTTAATTCATAATTTGAGCTATGACATGGAAGGACACCTTCCTATCATTACCTCAAAATGTGGGGGTGCCTTGCAAAGGTGCTAGCACCATTACCTAAAAAGACTAAGTTGGGAGTAAGAACTATGGACTGCATATTCATAGGCTATGCCTTGAATAGTAGTGCCTACAGATTTCTGGTTCATAAATCAGAAATATCAGATATTCATGTAAACATGATTATGTTCTTTGAAGACATCTTTCCATACAAACAGGAAACCGATAAGACTTCTGGGAAAGAACACATAAGATGGCGTTCAGGGACGAAAGCCCCGAGGACCGATTGTTAATGCGGAAATTGAACCAAGAAGAAGTCAGAGGTTTAGAATCTCAAAACTTTTGGTCCAGATTTTATAGCATACGCTATTGAAAGCGAGGCTCAAATATTTAAAGAGGCTATGTCTACCCCAGAAGCACAAATGTGAAAAAAAGCTATAAATAGCAAAATAGAATCCATACTAAATAATCATACTTTAGAATTGGCAAACTTGCCTCCTGCCAGTAAACCAATTGGGTGTAAGTGGATTTTCAAAAGAAAATTAAAACCTGATGGATCTATAATAAGTACAATGCTAGATTAGTAGCCAAGGGCTATCGACAAAAGGAAGGACTTGACTACATCGATACTTATTCACCAGTAACAAGAATAACCTACATTCAGATGTTGATTGCAATTGTAGTATTGCATAACTTTAGAAGCTCCCCCTTAACTCATGCATAGCAATAAATAATAAAGATATGTAATGAATGCTCAATATAGATATGCATAAACATGCATAAAATAAGGAAATAAAACAAACATGATCTTTGATACCAATGAAATAAACATGCTCTTGATACCAATTTTAAAATAAAAATGTTCTTAAAATAAATGTTGATCTTGATACCAACAAAAACTCTTGATACCAACAAAAGATGCCCTTGATACCATTGGTAAAAGAAAATAAATTTAAACAAACATGCATTAAACAAACATGCATATATCAAATTCTAAAATATCTCTCCCCCTTTTTGTCAATTCATCAACAAAGAGGTACAAACAATAAAGGTATAAATAATATTTTTCTTCCTTTTTGCATAAATCAAAACAATAAAGGTGTATATGCTATATATATTCATGAAGAGGAGAGACGTGAAGTTAACTCCCCCTGCATACATGCATTTATATGAAAAAGATGACTAAACCCTAACCACATAAAGCATAATATGTAATGTATAAAATGGGATGTGAAGCTCCTACTACACACATGTACTACATACCAAAGAAAGGTCAATCACTTCAATATGACATACACTCAACATGAATCTATATATGGAGAAGATGTTAAGGTTTCCTTGCATATAAGCAATACAAATCAAAACATCATGATACCAATGGAAAGATATATCAATTTAATATGAAGGTATACATTAAAACATCATGATACCAATTTATGATACCAATTGAAAATAAATAAAATATTTTGAAGAAACCAACAAAAAATTTTGATACCAATTGAAAGATATAAACATATAGGTAATCTTGATACCAATTGTAAAAAAAATTAGTGTTAATTGAAAATATTTTACACTTTTGATACCAATTAAAAAACATAAACCAATCCTTTTGTTTAAATACTGAAATCATTTTGCAACATAAAGAGTAGGAGTAAGATACCGATTGTAAACAAAATCGATTGAAAGGTAAAACATGAATTTTCTCCCCCTTTATGAAATACTAATGAAAATCATGCATAAGCTTGTATAAGATACCAATTGAAAAATAATTGTCATTAAGGACTAAATCAAGTAGCATAATTAAAATTTATGCTCAAAGATATAAAGATATAGTAAGCACAATCAAAACACATATATATATGTATGAAAATGTAAATATCAATCGAAATTGATATTGTTTGAAGTTGACACATATATATAAACAAATATGAGTATACAAAATAGATATCAATTGTGATACCAATTGAAAACACAATGAGGACAAGTGTATAACTCATAATGACCACCCTATCATGCACATGTTAAAAATAATTTTTAATAGAGCATACAAGGCATGATTGCCCATCCAACCACCCATAAATGGGTAGGGGTTCAAAAAAATTAAGTTTGAAAATAATTTTAGCATAATTGAAAACTCTACCAAATGAAGATCTACACAACTAGTTTTATGATAAACTTGAAAACTAGTATGAAATCCTTCAAGTAAGGAATAAGACAAAAATATATTCCATGAAAAATATGAGAATCACATAATCAACACTCAAAATCTATATAGCACATATAATACTCATGAAATAAAGTCATGAGAAAAATATCAAGTAATATGAGTGTACAAGTTTTGTGTGAAAGACATAGTCATGAAAATAGGCAATTAAGCTCAAATATGAAATTCTTTTATAAAACTCATCAAAACTAAATCTACTTCAAGGTATTTGTATGTTTAGTCTAAATTAGAGAATTAGAGGTATACATACATATCCAAACATAATTGAGTCTATAAAGAGATTTTGCATGAAAAGCAAATTACTCAAGGGTATACATGTATATCCAATACTTTTGACAAAATTAACATATACATGAAGTTAAACACATATTAATGAAAACATGTACAAAATAGGGAATACGAGTCAAAATGTATGAATCATCAAAACTAGGCTATACTAGTACATCTAATGGGTACAAATGAGCAATCAAGTACAAACATATAATAATCAATTTGTGGCTCACTAGTTGTACAAGCATATGCACAAGTTTTAATGAAAAAATACATCTAAACATGCAATCAAAATATTTAAGCATAAAACAAAACATAAACCAAGATGATCATTAATAAATGCACATGCCTTAGATTCATGATATACATAATAGTTAAACTAAAGTGAGAACACAAAAGTAATAATCCCTATGAACATGGGTGTATCTCAAATACTATGCATGTATGTCATTAATCTAAATTTCATGACATTTAACATAATAATCATGAAATATCAAAACATGCTAAAAATTAATTATGAAAGCATGTAAACATAAATAGGAGTTAGAGATTGTTACCAAAATCATGAGGGCACATCTCTAGGTCTCCAAACAAAGGTGGTCCTCTTACCAAACTTTTCTTGAAAGTGATGCATCCAAAATTGTCACCATTAAGCTCGGAACGCATCCACTTCAAGGTACCAACAACTCTCACGTTATGTGAGAGCTCACACCTACATCAAATAAAATAGGAGTGACTTTTGGTACCCATACTCTTTTGGGTCCATGGGGGTTAGCACCTTTCCTAACCCAAATAAATCAATTTGCTAAATTTACATCATGTACTCTATCATAACAAAACTTAGTAAGGTGGCCCTTTCGTCCACAATGTGTACATGTGTACACATAAGCATACATAGTATTGTGTGTGTGAACGTGAGGAGCATGTGTATGCTGTGGTTTGTGTGCATGCATATGTGAAACTTGTTTCTTTCGAAATATAGATTCCAACCGTGTGTGGTTCATGGCACATTGGCTCAAAGTGGAGCCCAAACAATCAAGACTCTTCTTTAACATGGATGAATGTCCCATGAAGAGTTGCTCATCTTGTTCTAGTTTATGATATTTAAAAAATAATAATTTCTCAGAGCAGATGTGCCGAGTAGCCCGAGTGTCTACCCACCAATCCTTATTGTTGGTCATCAGATTCACTTCTGACACCACAGCTGAAATGTTTGGCGACGCATGGTCGATCAGGTTTGCTTGTGGATGGTTCTTCTTGTTCTTTTTGAGACAGCTGCGATATTCATTCGCCTTATGTTCCTCTTTGTTGCAGATGTAGTAAGTTCCCTTGAAGCGCAAGTTCTTGTCTACTTAGACCTTGTCTTTATACCCTTGGGTAGTCTTCTTCCGCTTTAAGCTTTTAGAAGTAGACGCTTTCCCTTTGAGTCTTCGATCACATTGGCCTTGGCTTCATAGGAGTTCTTACTGCTCCTTTTCTCAGACTTTCGGTTGTCCTCCTCAATTCGAAGCCTTACAATGATATATTCCAACTTCAGCTCCTTGCGCTTGTACTTCAGGTAGTTCTTGAAATCTCTCCATACAGGTGGGAGTTTCTCTACAATAGTAGCAACTAGAAAATTTTCATGTAGATTTATACCTTTGGCCTCTATCTCATGCAAAATAAGTTGGAACTCTTGCACCTGATCTACTTTCTTATTTCAAATTATAACCAACCTTTCTTCTAAGTCTTGACTACAGATATACCATACTGCCAATGTTTCCATCGCCTCCCTCCCAGTGGAACACGGCCCGCTTTGGCCCTTACTGCAGCGGATAGAATTGAACAACGAGAAGAATCTAACCTTCTAATTCTTTGATTATTTGTATTTATTTTTGTACATATTTATTCTCTCATTCAACTTTCAATCAAATATCACATCTTTAGCACATCTCATTGTTAATTTTAATATTATACCACTGACAGTAAATTTCTCAATTTTCTTCACAAAAATGAGACTTTCGCTTGTTAAATTAACATTACACCTCTAACAAATTCTCTTGTCAAGTTAACATCACACCTCTGATAATAATTTCCCTCGATCTTCTTAATAAGAATGAGATCTTTGATTAAAACTGCACCTTTTCCTATTCAATTTTGATTGGTCACTAATGTTGCATATTCAATGTCACATTTCCATACTTATTTTAGAATGAAAGCCTGCATTGTCCTAATTATTTGTTTAATTTATTTGCAGGCCCAATCCTTAAGGAGATGAAGAGAAATGAGCCCAAAAGCCCACCAGAATTCTGAATTAAATCAGAGTTAATTCGTACACATAAAATCAGGGCAAAATCAAGAGGTTGAAACCGGTTGAGAAGAATCCTCTCAAAATCGATCGGTTAAAGCCAAGAATCCAAGGCCATTTCGTCAGAATCTAGGACTCAAACGAAGAAACTAACAAAGGATAAAGTCAGAAGATAATCCCAAGATGACCCACCAACAGGGTGTGGCCATCTGGCCACACCCTTGCCGCGGAAACGCGGCAAAAGTCGCGTTTCCGCGGCATTGTTGGGGAGTTAGGGGGAGCGTTTGCTCCCCCGATCTCCCCGGGATCCTGGTTGTTAGGTTTATACCTATGAAAGGCCTGTACTTGCGCTGAAAATTGGACGTCAATGCAGATTAGGATTTTAGACTAGTTTTTCCATTTCTTAGTTTAGGTTTTTGTTTTTTCTTTTTCATGTAATTGTAATTTTCATTTATGTAAATAAGAGGAGATCAGACTTTCATCGAGGAACAAGAATGAAGCTAGAGCTGGAGTGACACCGGTGTAAGATGAATTTCTTTTCTTTGATTGTTATGAGATCGAATCGATGTTTTCTCTTTGTATGTAGTTTCTTTTAGTCTTCTTCTTCTTCTCTACTTTACTTTTCCTTTTGGTACAACTGTCTTCCAAGTGAGTCTAAAGCATCGAAAGAGCCTTGCCTTTGCGAGTGCCACCGATAGCTCATGACGATGGAATTGTGAGTCTCTCTGTATCATTTCATGCTTGCATATCTTGATGATGTAATGTTGAAGAGACCAAGATTCTACTCTTATGGGCTATGCGCTGATTGCCTCCAATTCAAGGTAACTTCGTAGCTAAGAACTCAAGGTAAGCTTTTGGTGAAAAGAAGGTAAGTTTTTATTTCTTTTCTTTCATTTCTGTAAATTAAATCACTTTCACCATATCTTCCAAATCATTTCTTTCCCGACTCCATTTGTACATAGTCGCTTCATTATTTTCTGATTTCTCCACTTTCTATTCTACCACTTTCTTCTTAACTTTAACCATTAACTTTCTTTTTCTTTTTCTTAACTTTAAAAATAGAGAAGAACCTTCGCTTATTTTTATAAGATTTCAATAAAGACACGTAAAGCTTCCATCGCAAACCCTCCTTGTGGATCACGACCCGCATAGCCACTTGCTATAGCGGAAGAATTGAGCACTTGCACATATTCTTTCTTAAGTTCTATAATCTCGTATTTTTGTGCAGGTTTAGCTTCAATCAAAATTTGGCGCCGTTGCCGGGGAGGGTAAAACGGTTTTTATTGAAATCTGAATTTTTATTGAAAATTTTTTTAGAACTAAACGAATTTTCTTCTCTGTTGCAGGTTACAGGGCAAGCAAAGCAGGAAAATAAGTTTGCAGTGACATACAAGTGGTATTGGGCCTCTGCTCTAGAAAGCAGAGACCCATTGCCCTCTGAATTGCCGCGTTTTCACGGCAAAAGCCGCGGATCCGCGGCAAGGAAGAGTTGACTACTAACAGCTTTTTGCAGGGCTGCTTAGTGTAAAAAAATTCTAGTTTGCTGCAACTTTAATTTTTCTTATATGCCATAACATAAGCCTGCTAATAATCAACAGTAAAATATTTGTTGAAAAGATAAAACATTGATTAGACATTTGCATTTTAGGCACGTGTCTTTTTAATTCCTTTATTTTTTACTGTTGAAGAGTGCTGGAGCAAGGTACGTATGCATTGCATGTAGCATAGGACTCACTTCTTGGTTGATTTATATCGCTTTGAGTGAATCTTACATATCTTGTACACTTGCATAAATTGATCTTAAGGGCACTAACCCATTAACAAGATAAGGTGGGGATTTGATCACCCTTCCTTAGCCCAAAAAATCACATTCCAAGCACTCACTAACCCAAACCTAACTAAAATTGAGTAGACGTTGGCCCTAGGGACATTTCGGACTCAATTAGGAGATTATCCTAAGGGGGAAAAATGTTGGAATCTAACTCCTGCAAAATCAGTGTCTTGGAAAGGGATTGAGGGCCGAAAGCCCGAAGGTTGGTGGTTATTTAATTAAGGAACGTCTTTGACGGAAAACCTCCCACCAACCTTGCCCTGACCTGGCTGATTAGCTTGTGGTTAAAGTCCACATTAGACCTCCCGTGGACAGTCTAACCAGTTAGGAGTCGTCTAGGTCCTAAGTCTACCCTAACTTAGGCTAGAATTTTTTTTCTTTTTTGTTTGTTTATTTGTTTATTTTTCTTTGTTTGTATTCTATTGTGTGATATGGACTATAATAATAATTTTTTCAACTACAATAATAATCCATATTACACACCGACTTCATTTTCGGATATTACCAACCCGGCATATCATAACTTTGACCAACCTAGTGTGCCGGATTGGTCTTATCCGATTCAATATGACCCATACCCCCCATCTAATAACTATAATTTCCATAATGATTTTAACTCTTCACCGAGTCAGTGGGGATTCACCTCCCCCGAGCATAATTTCCAACCACCTTGCTCTCCTTCTTCACCCAGTCCACATTATGTTCAAGATTCATACTCAGTTCCACCCGTCCAAAATAGGAAACCATCAATTATGGAAATGAGTATGCGTGAGTCCAAATACAAATCCCAAAATCTGATGGACTCACAATTTCACTACCACTTCCAAGACAATTCTTCATCTTTTCATCAAAACAATGAACCTATCAACTATGAAAAGATGCTTGAAGCCATGACTCAGGCTCAAAACACTCGTAATCGTGACATAGATATGATGGTTGAATCTCTACGTTCCCACCGTCCTGATGTCACTAACTATTCTGTTAGAGCCGAAGAGTCATGTAGTTTTGGAAATCAAGATTCCATTTCAGCACAACCATTTGAACTTACCCAAACTCCAAATGATATTGATAGTTTGGCTAGTTTTCCTTTTCCTGAAATAGAACTTGAAAATGATTATGATCCTGAACCCCAACTTAGTGATTCAATTCTATTTCCTGATTCGATTATGACTCCGGTATCTTCACCTGACTTCAATCTTTTCCCGGAGTCAACATTGGATCCTGTACCAATTCATAAAGAAATTGAATCACCCATCTTTGAGGATCATGTTGAACTTGACCAACTTTATAATTTTGAACATCCCATGGATAAATTGGCAAGTTCTCCATTTTTTGATATTGAACTCAATGAGATATGTGACCTAGATTCTCACATATGTGATCCAGTTCAACTTTCTGAATCAATATTGACTCCTGTTTTATTACCAAACTTGAATAATATTCTAGAGTCAGTTTTGATTCCCCCACCTATCATTTCTGAACTGGAATCACCCATATTAGGTCACATTCCATTGTTAGAAAATACATGTGGACTTGAGTTTCAACTTCTTGACTTGGACCCGCTTCTTGAACCAATTTCGACTCTTGAACCTTTACTTGACTTAAGTTACCTTCCTGAGTCGGTATTAGTTCCTGTACTTCCTGAGTCCAAGTCAATCATTCTATCATTTCATACTCCTTTCTGGGACGAGGTGGTTGACAAATTTGACTCCGAAATCAATTATGGAATATGGAAATTAGATGGGGTTAAATATTTAATAAAGATCCTTTATGGATACATCTTTTTAATGGGTTATATTAAAGATATTGCTGGTGGGTTCCTCCGAGACCCAAGCAAAGTTGATTGGGCCGCGTTTCGTGGACCAATCAGACCACCACCGGAACCACCACCTTAAGGTAACCATTTTCCTTCCCTTTCTTCTTTTTCATGCATCTATGCATTAATTCATACATTGAGGACAATGCATGAGATAGGTGTGGGGGAGGGTCTAACATAACTTTTCTTTTTTTTAAAAAAAAATTAACACTTTTCTTTACTTTTAAAAACTTTTTGAAAAATAGAAACAATATTTTGACTTATTTTTGTAAGAAATTAAGTTAATTTTAAGGAATAGGAAAATCCAAATTAGGATTTCTTATACTGGGTCAAAATAAGATTATTTGTTTGATTTATAGAGTTAGAAAGATAATTTATCAAAGTAATTTGGTCTTGATCTTTACCTTGATGAAATATGCACACGTCATACACTTACACACTTAGGGTTCAAAAACAAAGATTCTTATGCCTTATAAAAAATATATATATAAACAAATCTAATTATTGATTAGCTAGGTGCTTTGGCCTAAGAAAGCCTTAGTATTTATGCAAAAGATAATTAGATGAGTTTGAAAAAAAAAAAACAAGTCTAATTATTGACTAGCTAGGTGCTTTGGCCTAAGCAAGCCTTAGTATTTATGCGAAAGATGATTAGATAAGTTTGAAAAGAAAATCTTCTGATTAAGCTGGGTATTAGTGCCTAATAAAGCATAAGTATTCACGCCTAAAAGAGGTTCATATAATAAAATCTTAGTTTTGTGGCCTTATTTGCTCGAGTCCTTAAGTCCTAGGGGTGTCTTCTCACCTGGTGCCCTAAGACCGTCTGGTTTGGGAGTCATCGATTAAAGGCTCGTTACATGGGCAGATTAGAAAGCCTAATAAAACTAAGGAATAATACCACAAAAAAAAGTATATATATAAAAATAAATAAGGCATAAGAGTTAGAGTTAATGAACCCTAAGTCAAAATTTTCACAGTCACAAGGTGCATATGACTTAGGGTAAAGTAATAGACTAGATGAGAAGTACAATTTGACTCCTTACTTTGATTGATAACAAATTTTTGAATAGAGACTAGTTTAGGAATGAAAATTTCGGCTTTCCTATAACTTATAGATCGCTTAGATCTTACAATCATATTTCAAATATTTTTCTCTTTCAAAATGCTTTTCGAAAATACTAACTCTTTATTTCCCTTTCTTTATGGATTTTGTGGGTGTAATCCGCTAAAAACCCTCACGAGACAACACTCGTCCTCTAGGGGAAACCTAGAGGTTTAACGGCTTGTTGCACATGCTCAGTGCAATCGCGTGACCTGCGAAAGTGGTCTAATAATCCTTAGTATAATTTAGTTGTTTTGCTCGAGGACGAGCAAAAGATAGGTATGGGGGTGTGATTGGTCACTAATGTTGCATATTCAATGTCACATTTCCATACTTATTTTAGAATAAAAGCCTGCATTGTTCTAATTATTTGTTTAATTTATTTGCAGGCCCAATCCTTAAGGAGATGAAGAGAAATGAGCCCAAAAGCCCACCAGAATTCTGAATTAAATCAGAGTTAATTCGTACACATAAAATCAGGGCAAAATCAAGAGGTTGAAACCGGTTGAGAAGAATCCTCTCAAAATCGATCGGTTAAAGCCAAGAATCCAAGGCCATTTCGTCAGAATCTAGGACTCAAACGAAGAAACTAACAAAGGATAAAGTCAGAAGATAATCCCAAGATGACCCACCAACAGGGTGTGGCCATCTGGCCACACCCTTGCCGCGGAAACGCGGCAAAAGCCGCGTTTCCGCGGCATTGTTGGGGAGTTAGGGGGAGCATTTGCTCCCCCGATCTCCCCGGGATCCTGGTTGTTGGGTTTATACCTATGAAAGGCCTGTACTTGCGCTGAAAATTGGACGTCAATGCAGATTAGGATTTTAGACTAGTTTTTCCATTTCTTAGTTTAGGTTTTTGTTTTTTCTTTTTCATGTAATTATAATTTTCATTTATGTAAATAAGAGGAGATCAGACTTTCATCGAAGAACAAGAATGAAGCTAGAGCTGGAGTGACACCGGTGTAAGATGAATTTCTTTTCTTTGATTGTTATGAGATCGAATCGATGTTTCTCTTTGTATGTAGTTTCTTTTAGTCTTCTTCTTCTTCTCTACTTTACTTTTCTTTTTGGTACAACTGTCTTCCAAGTGAGTCTAAAGCATCGAAAGAGCTTTGCCTTTGCGAGTGCCACCGATAGCTCATGACGATGGAATTGTGAGTCTCTCTATATCATTTCATGCTTGCGTATCTTGATGATGTAATGTGGAAGAGACCAAGATTCTACTCTTATGGGCTATGCGCTGATTGCCTCCAATTCAAGGTAACTTCGTAGCTAAGAACTCATGGTAAGCTTTTGGTGAAAAGAAGGTAAGTTTTTATTTCTTTTCTTTCATTTCTGTAAATTAAATCACTTTCACCATATCTTCCAAATCATTTCTTTCCCGACTCCATTTGTACATAGTCGCTTCATTGTTTTCTGATTTCTCCACTTTCTATTCTACCACTTTCTTCTTAACTTTAACCATTAACTTTCTTTTTCTTTTTCTTAACTTTAAAAACAGAGAAGAACCTTCGCTTATTTTCATAAGATTTCAATAAAGATACGTAAAGCTTCCATCGCAAACCCTCCTTGTGGATCACGACCCGCATAGCCACTTGCTATAGCGGAAGAATTGAGCACTTGCACATATTCTTTCTTAAGTTCTATAATCTCGTATTTTTGTGCTGGTTTAGCTTCAATCAACTTTTCCAGTGAAGTCGTTTGATCATTTACTTCTAAGTTAATATTACACCTCTGACAATTAAAATTTTTCACTTTATTCGGTCTAGTTTTCTAATAAAACAAAAAAATAGGCATTAAAAAAGTAAAATTATCACTTTTATTTCAATTAAAAAGTAAGAGTGATACAAAGACTTTGTCTTTTATTTCAAAAAAAAGGATGCAAGTATTACAAAAGAAAAAAGTTAATCTCGTTCAGCGAGAAACTTTATCTACTCTATCAGCACTTGGATGTCCCTCTGGCGAGTTTCTTCGACCTCAAAAGGGGCACACCCAGAAAGTACTAGTAGTAGCCGACGTGATTCTCAAGTAGTAGCCGCATGAACTCAAAGGGGGCACACCAAGAAAGTACTAGTTCAATGTAGTTGTCATCATGCAAAAGAACTGATCAATCATATGAAGGATCAGATCTTTCAAGATATCCACTACCGGTGTAGGCTTGAATGGCGTGCTCATCGACCCTGTCTCCATAATTGTAGTGGATACGCTTTCAGAGGTCGAAAGAGGCACACTTGTTATTCTCATAAATGTAGGTGCAAGTTATACCAGAAGCTATTTCATCTCCAAAGTTACCACAGGAGCTTTAGATATTAAAGTGCAAATAGAATCCTGAGTTGTGGCAACTTCGGGCGTAGGATGGACCACCAAAGCCTCCACCGAGGCAGCAACAAAGCCTTCCTCTGCACTAATGCTTACGATCAAAGCGATTATTTAAGCCAGCAGGAGATCTCCTGTAACAACTACAACAGTGTTAGCAACAACTTGAAAAATCAGAGTTGCGAATAAGACTTTTGCTATATCTTATCTGATTGAAGAGCATGAGATGAGACTCTTTCGTGGGATTTCTCAGGCTGGGATGGTTCCTCCGCCATGTCCTCAGCACTTGTAGAAACCCCTCCAACTTCGATCATAGGAACATCTTGTTGGCCCAGAGGCCCTTCACTCTAGTTTTGATGATGATTAACTCATGTAGTTATAGTTTACTAATAATCTTGTGATATTTAGTTTCTGATATTTGATTAAGATATTAGCAGGTGAATAGCTTCAACAAAGGTATTTTGGAGCTTTCACATGGTGATTCAAGAGCTCAAGCGTCAAGATCACATCTAGCACTCGTTTAGAGTCAAGCTCGTTAGATCGCGTTTGGATCGAGTCAACTTGGAGATGGAGTTCTACAAGAAGACATTGGTTTGTTTAGTTAAGATTGTTTAGATCTCATTGTAAAGATTAGATAGTGTTGATATGCTCAAGTTCACAATATACACACAAGTTTAAAGTTTCATGTTTTGATTTTTCGGTTTAACCGATCTTGGTTTTCATGTCAAAAACATAGATATAATATCTTTCATGTATATTGGATTCTATCCATATACAATATGCTTCAAAGTTGTTTAAATATCATATTTTTGTATTTACATGTGTTTTGAAAAAATCGGATTTCCATTTCAAAAATTCAAGTTTTGGAAAATACGGATTTTGGTTTAAGGCAAAATTTTAATATCACAAAAATGGTTCAAATTGTTTTAAATATGTGTTGAATTTTTGTCACACATATTTATATTTCAAAGATCTTATAAGAACATATTTTTGTGAAATTTATGTGTATTTTATGAGATTTTTTAGAAGGCAAAAACCCAAGTTTTTAATCCCTAAAATTCTGGACTGGCTGTCTACCGGTCGACCGGACGGTCGAGCGCGGCAGAAGTCGGTCAACCGGACCGATCGATCGACGTGCACAAAACATGCACACAGCCTTAGGCTGGAGGCCGGTCGGCCGGGTCGGTTGACCACCAGAGAGCTTCTGCTCTCTGGAATGGCCCCGGTCGACCGGCAGAGAGCTCTGCTCTCTGTATCCAGCTCCGGTCGACCGAGCGGTTGACCGTCCAGAGAGTCGTTGCTCTCTGGATCCAGGCCCGGTTGACCGGGCGATCGATCGATGGGCACAACGGTCATAAATTTGACCATTGGCCGGTCAACCGCCCTGTCGACCGGAAGGGCAATTTTGCCCTTTGCCTGCTGCCAACGGGCAGATTATTATGGGGTTATAAATACCCCATATTTGAGTTAGTTTTTAACAAGAATTTCAGGAGCAAAAATTTTCATCTTCTTAAGTGTTTTAATAGCAAGTTTTAAAAAAGTTTTGGTTTAAAGATTTCATCTTTATTTGTTTTTAAAGGGTTGAAAAAAATCAAAGAAAATAGGATATTTGGGATATTGATTTTGATCTTCATTTCAATCTTATTCTAGTTGTTTTCCCAAGTACTTTTCTTTGTGTTTGTTTTTCAAACTCTTTATATTCTCACACTTGAGCTATCATATCTATCCTATCTATAGGATCGTCTTTTTGTGAGAAAGAATTGGTTTGTGGTTTGTTGAAACCACTAAGTGTTATAAACCCTTATCTTTGCTTGGCTTTGTGTCTTTCCCTCTAAGTGTAGAGGAGGTTGTGCAATTGGGTTTGGTATCCCTCAAGTGTAGAGGTAATTGAGTTTGTTGGTGTCCCTCTAGTGAGAGAGGTTAATCTTGTGTTGGCTTTATGCCTAGCCTCTAGTGAGAGGTTGTATTTGTTGAGAGAGGAGTTGTGTACTCCTTAATTGTATTTGCTCAAATCCTCAGTGAAAGTTCCCTGTGTGGGAAGTCCTGTGTGGACGATTTAATGAAAATCCTTTTGTGTGAAGGCGGGGACGTAGAGCTGGGTGCTCGAACCTCGAAACATATCTCTGTGTTTGCGTTTGATCCACTATCTCTAACTCTCTCTAACTATCTCTCTCTCTCTTTCTCTCTCTCTCTTATATTGTGCCTTGCATCATTCATATTGCTCATTCATACTTATATGCTTGGTATTGTTGTTTGTGTGCCATACTTGTGTTAAACCAAGAGAGCTTCATATAGCACCTCAACTCTTATTTAGAGGAATTTAGAGGAGATAGTTTAGAGTCATTCATCGGGAATTCGGCTACACTCTTGGGTTACACTAAGTGTGTTGCACTAAGTTTTTAATTTCACATTATTTGTCATTAGATTAGCCTTACACCTATTCACCCCCCCTCTAGGTGTACTTTCAATTGGTATCACAGCATACGCTCCTGATATTAGATTTAACCACCTAGGAGTGAGATATTGGTTTTGCTAATCTAGATTTGCATTTGCGCACATATAGTTTGCACTTATGGATTTCCCTCCCATGTTTGATATCTCAAAAACTGATATATGAAAGGTCATGTGAGTTGGCATTTAAAAGCCGTAGGTTTTAAAGTTTACCTTACCATTACCAAGAAATCCTACCTTAATAATAGCAAGTATTTAGAGGCCAATGCACTAACCCTAAAGGCACTTAGAAAATCACTTAGTAAAGAATATTTAAATAAGGTTTATCACTATGATTCTGCCTTTGCAGTGTGGAACATATTGACATCTCCCGAGCTACATGTTGGCCCCGAGATGATGCCAAATGCGAAACTTTCTCTGTTGGCACTTATGGATCTAAACTACAAAGTCAACACAATACTAAAACAAAGAAGGATTAAAGTTAAACAAATAAATAAACTTACAATAAAGGAAATCAAATCTCAGAAAAGTTTAGACAAACACAAACACGAGAGATTTATCCTGGTTCGGTCCTCGTGACCTACATCCAGTCCCCAAGCCACCCGCTTGAGATTTTCCTTTATCCTTGATTTTGTACACCCAAAATCACAACCATGCACACCACTTGACAAATCCCCTTTGCCAAATGTGTACACCTTCTCTTCCACCAAGAGAACAAACTCCACCTTGTACAACTGCTTCTACACCAAGAAGACACCCGTGTACAATGATTGCTTTGAGTATTACAACACTTTCCTATAAGCCTTGGTATTGTGTATGAACGTGGATAAGGTCTAGTATAGGAAAAAAACTTCAGAGAACTTCACAAAGGAATTTGAATTTGGTGAAGAACTGAAGTGGAAAAACAGTTTTCAGGATTGGCAGAATTTTTGATCTTAGAAAACTGAAGATTAGGATTGGTATTTGGCCTTTAGAATAACAACCCTCTATATAGCTGCACTCTAGGGTTAGTTAGGGTAGTTATAGGTGCAATTCAAAAGATTAGAACGTTGGAAAACGTTGCACAAAAGACCAGATAACAGAAACTGTCCAACAGTCAGAAACTACCTATAGTCGACTTGCCTTTTGAGTTAGTCGACTATACAAGGCAATTTTCCAAAGAGTAGTCGACTATATTTTGGTATTAGTCGACTAAGGCAAGATAAGTTCAAGTGACAGTTTTCTGGTTAACTAAATCAAGTCGACTGCAACTTCCTTCAAGTCGACTGGACCAGTGATTAGTCGACTAGGGGCATAGGATTAGTCGACTACAAAGTCTATTAGTCGACTATGTTTGTCTGTCAAGTCGACTAATGGACAAACAGAGAGTTGGGTTTCTTTTGGACACATGACTAGTCGACTAGGGAGTTTGAGTTAGTCGACTACCAAATGGACTAGTCGACTAAAAGGAGTTATAAGTCGACTATATAGACATGATATGTGTATGTGCATCAAGGCTTTTGACATGCTATTTCACAATTACAAACCACATCATATCAACTCTCTTTGGGACATCTTGATCATGAAGAACTCTTGATTCGTCGTGTATTAGAGCTCCAGATGAAATATTTTACAAATGTCTTCATCAAAACATGTTCCAACATTCTCCCCCTTTTTGATGATGACGCTTTGTGTGCACAAGTGCTCCCCCTGTAGAAAATAAGTTATATTATCCTCCCCCTGCAGAAATTGGGTTATAACAGATAGAGAAATACTTTGTTCTCCCCCTGCAACAAATATATCATTAATATATATATATATATATATATATATATATTCTTATCAACTTTTATATGGTACCTACAAGATAAACGTTAGATGGTACCAAACATAAAAGAACATATTAACCTTTAGGAGTCCAAATCCATTTAGAATTTGGTTTCCACCTGTTAGTATACACATAATTGCATGAATCACATATATCATGAATGTATGATGCAATATAGGCATTTTTATCATGAATACTTAAATTCTTAGGAATCCATATAAACTTATTTTTCTTAGACTTTCTTTTTACAAAAGAACTATATGGATTACTACAATATGAAGAATTTTCAATATATCCAATAGCATAATTATTATGTGACAACTTCCGAAAAGATAATAAATCATTCAACTTTTCTTTTCCTTGATTGAACTTAGACACATTTTGCAAAATATCTTCATATTTCTTTTTGAAAACTGAAATATCTTTATCTAAAATAGAAATCCTTTTATTCAAAGACTCAGTTTCCTTTTTAAGAAAAATGTTCTCTTTTATAAACTTCTCATTATCATTTTCAAAGATGATATGACTTTTTCAAACTTATCTTGTTGAGAATTTATAGAAGATACTTGTAAAGCATAACATGAATTTTCCTTTAAAAGTTTTTCATTTTCTTTTGATAAAACTTTATTTTTCAGTTTTTCATGCTTTAGATCATTAAACAATTCATGAAATGCATCAGAAAGTTCAGTAAATGATACCTCATCATCTTCTAGTGTCATGTAACAAAGATTGACACGTTCTGTGGTTTCTGCTTCGTCAGAAGATGAGGAATCACTGTTCTCCCATGAGGCTTCATAGTTTTTCTTCTTTCTGAATTTTTTACTCATGTATTTGCCTTTATTCTTGAGCAATGGGCAATCCATCTTCATATGACCTGGTTTATTGCAATTAAAGCATTTAAATTTACCTTATTTTAGGAATCTCCTGAATTTCTTTGAAAGCATTGCAATCTCCTCTTCATTGTCATCGGAATCGTCCGTGTCGGAGGATGCATGGAAAGCAATTTCTTTCTTCTTTGAGTGGTGTTGTCGTTCCTCCTTCTTTCTTTCTTCTAGTTGCACTTCATATGCCATTAGATTACCAATTAGGTTTTCTAACGACAAAGTTGAGAGATCATTCACTTCTTCAATAGCGGTTGTCTTCTTCTCCCATTCTGGTGTGAGTGCACGAAGGATCTTGCGAACTTTTTCGACTTGGGTGTAGTCCTTTCCAAGGGATACTAATGAATTGGTAATGTCGGTGAATCTTGTAACCATTTCGGATATGGTTTCATTCTCCTCCATTTTGAATAATTCAAACATGTGGACAAGAACAGATATTTTAGATTCCTTAACTTTATTTGTACCTTCGTGTGTTACCTGAAGTGTATGCCATATTTGATGTACAGAAGTGGCTGTTGACACTCTGTTGAACTCTTCTTTGGTTAATGCACAGAACAAGGCATTCATCGCTTTGGCGTCAAGGTTCGCATTCTTCTTTTGATCCTCACTCCAAGCGCTATAGTTGGTTGTTGGTTTGGTGTACGATGCTGTTGGCCCAAGAGGTTACACTCTCCAATTGTTTTGTGTTTTGATGATGACAAACCAAATATGAGCTATTTGGTACTAACAAGTTTGTTAAGATAAGTTTCAGGTTTGTACCATGTCTAGAGACCATTCACTTAGCTATTGCAAGAACTTCTTAGTTCCACAAAGCAAGGAAGGCAAATTGCACATCAAGGAAGGATCATAGAAGAGAAGGCACTAGCAAGGCATTAGATGGCTCAAAGACTTGAAGATAGCTCAAGAAGTCTTCATGTAATTTGTTTTTCAGTTTATAGTATGTTAAAGAATAGTGGATAGGATTGAAGCTCTATCACACACGTTTTTGCGCACATGCTCATTCCAAATAAATTCTTATAAATTATACAAAAATATTTTGCATACAAGATTTTGCCTACAGATATATGTTTGTGTTTTATACTAATCCCTGTTCAAAAGTATTTTTGATAAAATCAAAATCCTCTTTTAATTCTTTTTAAATTTGGCTTTTTGACCTAATCCGGTCGACCGGGTCGGTCGACCGAGTCTATGTCAGGCTGGTCCGGTCGACCGGACCAGTCGACCGAGGTCCTGGCAGAGGCACGTATCAGTGTGCACGTCTGCCGGTCGACCGGGGCGGTCGACCGAGATAATGTTTTTGCTCTCGGGTTTTATCAGTCGACCGGGTCGGTCGACCGATAGCCTGTAACGGTCAAATTTTTTATACTACCGGTCGACCGGCCCGGTCGACCGATCCGACCGTTTGAACAGTAACGGGCAGATTTTTAAGGGCTGTTTATTTTTGTCTTTTGTGTTTAAAAATCCGTTTAAAGATATATTTTGATCTAATTACCTCCTAAACATCAGTAAATATGTTTTATCCCTAAACCCTAGCCCTCTCCTATAAATAGGGGTGTTTGGGGAGAGATTGGTTACAACAACAATCTTTGCAAAAATTCAAAGTTTAAGGCTTTCAAAGTTCTTGGTTTTTGAGCTAAATTCTCTCAAATTTCTGAAGGGTTTTCAAAAGTTTTCTCTGATTTCAATTTCTTTTCCTTACACACAAAAGAGCTTCATTCCTACTCAATATTCTCTAAGGACCTTTGTAAGGGAAGAGATATTTGAAAGAGAGAGTTTGTGGTCTTTTGACTACCAAGGAAATTTCTTGTACTGAGATTGTGGAGTTGGGTACTCCATTGTAATTGAGATCTTTGTGATAGTGGAAGTAGCTAGAATCCTTCTGGGGAAGGCGGGGAGTAGAGCTGGGTGCTCGAACCTCGATAACATATCTTTGAGTTTGCGATTGGTTTACATTCTTGCAAAATCTTACTCTATATTGCTTGCTCTTATTATTTACTCATCATATTCATTGTCATACTTACTTGCTAGCATTCATCTTGTGATTGTTGTAGCTTTAAATTTTTATTTGCCCTTGATTAGCATTGTCACCTATTCACCCCCCCTCTAGGTGACTTTTCAATTGGTATCAGAGCTTGGACTCTAGGTTTGGCTTAACATCCATAGAGAGATCCTTAAAATATTGCTAATCAACATTTCCATTCATACATTCATACACTAGTAAATATGGCCGACAACATTAAAACCCCACCTAAATTTGATGGACTCAACTTCCCTATTTGGAAGGTTAGGATGACTATCTTTTTGCAATCACTAGGTAGTTTAGTGGCTAAGTCTTTGACCAAACCCTATGTAGCACCCAATGAAGATGAGAGCACTTGGACCGACTTCAACTTTAGAGAATATGAGGCTAACTCAAAAGCCCAAAACTCCCTTTTAACCGCCTTGAATGAGGATGACCTTACACGGGTAATTCATTGCCAATCCGCCTATGAGATTTGGCAACACTTATTGGTCACACATGAAGGGACTTCACAAGTCAAGAGAGCTAAGATAGATCTCTTGAGGTCTCAATATGAATCATTCAAAATGCTTGATCAAGAATCTATTGATTGTATGATTACTCGTTTCACTAAAATTACAAATGGTCTTTCTTCATTAGGTGACGTCATCTCAAATGATCAAAAGGTGCGCAAAGTGATAAGGGCTCTTCCACCATCTTGGGAGATCAAGGCCACCACCTTAAAGGAGTTGAACGACAAGGACGAGATGGACATCATTAGTCTCATTGGGAACCTAAAGACCCATGAGATGGAGAAGAAAGCAAGAGATGAGGCAACTACTTCAAAGAAGAAATCCATTGCCTTTAAGACTTCATCCACCAATGATGACGATGATGAAGACGAAGAAGAAGATGAGGAGCTAACTCTACTTGTGCGGAATGTCAAGAGATTGTACCGAAAGAACAAGTTCAACTTCCGGAGAAGATTCGAAGGCAAAGAGGAGCGGAAGATCATATGCTACAATTGCCGCAAACCCGGACATATCATGGCGGATTGTCCGGAGTTCAAGAAGAAAATGACTTCCTCCTTCAAGCCAAAGAAGCCGGAGGAAAAGAAAGCCTACAAAGCAACATGGGATTCGGAAAGCGAGTCCGAAGAGGAGGTGGATCAAGCTAACATGTGTTTCATGGCAAACACACCCAAGGTAACCCCTCAATCCCATGATGATGAAGATGATGAACTAAGTAAGGAAGTTCTAGTACATGCCTTTGTAGAACTTTCTGAAACTTATGATAATAAGAAACTTGAATGCTTAAAATTGCAAAAAGAAGTTGCTTTTCTTAAAAATCAACTTGCCATTGTTTCTAAAGAAAAAGATGACATTTCTTCTAATTTCATTTCCATGCAAAAAGAATTTTGTGCCTACAAGAGTGCTTGTAAGGCAAAATCTCCTATTATTGATGAAAAAGAAATCTCTTCTTTTAAATCCAAAATGAATGATTTTGAAAAAGTGTTAAATGATTGTGCTTTTAATACCAAGAAACTTGAGAACATGTTTTCTAAGAAGCCCACTTCACATGCTAACACTTCACAAGCTAAGAATTCTCATGCTCACAATGCCCATGCTCACAAATCACACACTCATTATGCATTTAGATATGGTAGAGTATATAGATGCACATATTGTGGTAAACATGGACATTTAGCTAAATTTTGTTATGATAAGTTGCATAGTTCAAATAATCTTGTTTGGGTTAATGGCTCTAACCCTCATGGACCCAAGAAAATGTGGGTACCAAAATCAAGTCCTAAAATGTTTGATGTAGGTACACACCAAGGCTCCAAGACGTAGGGAGCGGTGGTACCTTGATAGTGGTTGTTCAAGACACATGACATGGGACATCAACAACTTCACAACCCTATCAAGGTACATGGAAGGTGGCTCCGTCACCTTCGGGGATGATTCCAAAGGCACCATCATCGGTATCGGTAATATTCAAATTGGTTCATCTCCTATTATAGAGAATGTTGTTTTAGTAGATGGTTTAAAACATAATTTGCTTAGCATTAGCCAACTTTGTGATCGTGGACTTAAAGTTGTTTTTGATGATTCCTCATGCAAGATTTTTGATGTTAAATCCGATGTTTGTATTCTTACCGGTTTTCGTGATAATAATGTTTATGTTATTGACATGCTTAATTTAGATTGTTCTACTAAATGCTTAAATGCTTTTGATGAAAATTCTTGGCTTTGGCATAGAAGATTAGGACATGCATCTTTTGACCATATCTCTAGGATTGATTCAAAGGAATTGGTGAAGGGTATACCTTGCTTGGATTTTGAGAAAGACCGCATTTGTAGTGCGTGCCAACTTGGGAAACAAACCAAGTCTTCCTTTAAACCAATCAAGGATATCATGTCAACTAGGCCTTTAGAATTAATTCATATGGATCTTTTTGGACCAACTAAAACTAAAAGTTTAAATGGAAGTAGATTTGCATTTGTTTTGGTTGATGATTTCTCCCGTTTTACTTGGGTTTTCTTTTTGCAAAATAAAGATCAAACTTTTTCTCATTTTAAGATTTTTCGGAAAAGAGTTGAAAAAGAAAAGGGTTTTTTCGATTTTGAGAATAAGAAGTGATAGAGGTGGTGAGTTTATTAACCAACTCTTCATGACTTATTGTGATGAAAAGGGAATTAAGCATGAAACGTCTTGTCCTAGAACTCCACAACAAAATGGAGTTGTAGAAAGGAAAAATAGAACACTTCAAGAGATGGCTAGGACAATGATAAGTGAATATGACCTCCCTCAATATTTATGGGCCGAGGCCGTAAACACCGCATGCTATATATCGAATCGTATTTATTTATGCAAAAATTCTTCAAAAACATCATTTGAAATGTATCATTCTAGAAAACCAAATGTTGCATATTTTAAAGTTTTTGGATGCAAGTGTTTTGTTTTAAATACTAAGGATAATTTGGGTAAATTTGATGCTAAGGCTTATGAGGCTATCTTTGTTGGATATTCCTCTACTAGCAAAGCATATAGAGTTTTCAATAGATCTACACTAACCATTGAAGAATCCATGCATGTTAAATTTGAAGAATCTAATGTGGTTGTTGAGAATGTTGTAGAGATTGAACCACTAGGTGAAGACATGGAGAGACTATCCTTGAAAGACTCACCCGCTCAAGAAGAAAAGCTAGATCCTATTGGTGAAGTTCAAGAGGATAAGGAGGAAAGCACTCAACCGCTTCCTAAAGCTTGGAGATACGCTACAAATCATCCTAAGGAGCTCATCTTGGGTGATGCATCTAAAGGAGTCACAACGCGCTCCAAACTCCATGACATATGTGGTAACTTTGCTTTTATTTCTCATTTTGAACCCAAAGGCATTCTCGAAGCCGAGACGGACCCATATTGGTTGCTTGCCATGCAAGAGGAACTCAATCAATTTGAGCGCAACCAAGTTTGGCACCTTGTTCCTAAGCCCCACGATAGACCAATAATTGGTACTAAGTGGATCTTTAGAAACAAGATGGATGAGTCCGGAAATGTCATTAGGAATAAAGCTAGGTTAGTGGCTCAAGGTTACACTCAAGTTGAGGGAATTGACTTTGAGGAGACCTTTGCACCCGTAGCACGGCTTGAAGCCATTCGGATGACACTAGCTTTTGCATGTTTTAAAAATTTTAAACTTTTTCAAATGGATGTAAAAAGTGCATTTTTAAATGGTTTTATTAATGAAGAAGTTTATGTTTCTCAACCTCCCGGTTTTATTGATCATGTTCATCCCGATTTTGTTTTTAAACTTGATAAAGCTTTGTATGGATTGAAACAAGCTCCAAGAGCTTGGTATGAAAGGCTTTCTAGTTTTCTCATTTCAAATGATTTTATTAAAGGCAAAGTAGACACAACTCTCTTTACTAAGCATGTTAAAAATGATATTTTAATTGTGCAAATTTATGTTGATGATATAATTTTTGGATCTACTAATGAGCTTTTGTGCAAGGATTTTGAAAAGGTAATGCAACTAGAGTTTGAAATGTCTTCCATGGGTGAGCTTAATTTCTTCCTTGGACTCCAAATCAAGCAATTGCAAGACGGAACCTTCATTAACCAAGCCAAGTACGCAAAGGAGCTAGTAAAAAAGTTTGGGCTTGAAGGATCAAAGGCTTGCAACACTCCAATGGCAACTACAACCAAGCTTGATAAGGACGAACAAGGTAAAAATGTTGATATTAAATTATATAGAAGCATGATAGGAAGTCTTTTATTTTTGACGGCAAGTAGGCCGGATATCATGTTTAGTGTGTGTCTTTGTGCTAGATTTCAATCGTGTCCTAAAGAGTCTCATCTTATTGCGGTAAAACGCATTATTCGTTATATTAAGGGCACAATTGGAATGGGTCTTTGGTATCCAAAAACTATAGATTTTTCAATGACTAGTTATTCGGATGCCGATTATGCGGGTTGTAGAGTAGATAGAAAGAGTACTAGTGGGACATGTCAATTTCTTGGTAATTGTCTTGTCTCATGGTCCTCTAGGAAGCAAAATTTCGTAGCTCTCTCAACCGCCGAGGCGGAGTATGTTGCCGCAGGGGCTTGTTGTGCACAAGTCTTTTGGATGAAACATACTCTCCTTGATTTTGATTTGCACTTTGATCATATAAAAATATTTTGTGACAATACTAGTACTATTCACATGATCAAAAATGCAAATCAACATAGTAAGACCAAGCACATTGAGATTAGATATCACTTTCTTAGAGATCATTTTGAGAAAGGTGATATAGATATTGATTATGTTTCCACGGATTTACAACTAGCCGACATTTTCACTAAACCTCTTGATTTTGCTAGATTTTCATTTATTTGTGGAGAACTTAATGTTTGTATTATTGAATAAACATGTTTTTCATAACCCTTTTTGATGTATGACAAAAAGGGGGAGAATAAGTTTACATGGACAAAAATAAGTTCATTTGGTCTTGGTTCCATATGAATTTATATGTTTTGTTGTTTTGTTTTGTTTTTATGAGTTTTTGTGTTTTAAATAAATTTTTGTGTTGTTTTTGGTATTTTTGTATCAAGAGCAATTTTTGTGTTTTTATATATATTGGTTAATTGGTTTCAATAATTGGTGCATCATTTCAATTATTGGTTTCTAGAGCATACTCTTGTGTTTTAAGTATAGCATAATTTGAGGGGGAGTTTTCTCCTACCCTATATTTTTGTTAATAGCCTATTTGTTTTGTCATCATCAAAAAGGGGGAGATTGTTGGCCCAAGAGGTTACACTCTCCAATTGTTTTGTGTTTTGATGATGACAAACCAAATATGAGCTATTTGGTACTAACAAGTTTGTTAAGATAAGTTTCAGGTTTGTACCATGTCTAGAGACCATTCACTTAGCTATTGCAAGAACTTCTTAGTTCCACAAAGCAAGGAAGGCAAATTGCACATCAAGGAAGGATCATAGAAGAGAAGGCACTAGCAAGGCATTGGATGGCTCAAAGACTTGAAGATAGCTCAAGAAGTCTTCATGTAATTTGTTTTTCAGTTTATAGTATGTTAAAGAATAGTGGATAGGATTGAAGCTCTATCACACACGTTTTTGCGCACATGCTCATTCCAAAATAAATTCTTATAAATTATACAAAAATATTTTGCATACAAGATTTTGCCTATAGATATATGTTTGTGTTTTATACTAATCCCTGTTCAAAGTATTTTTGATAAAATCAAAATCCTCTTTTAATTCTTTTTAAATTTGGCTTTTTGACCTAATCCGGTCGACCGGGTCGGTCGACCGAGTCTATGTCAGGCTGGTCCGGTCGACCGGACCAGTCGACCGAGGTCCTGGCAGAGGCACGTATCAGTGTGCACGTCTGCCGGTCGACCGGGGCGGTCGACCGAGATAATGTTTTTGCTCTCGGGTTTTATCAGTCGACCGGGTCGGTCGACCGATAGCCTGTAACGGTCAAATTTTTTATACTACCGGTCGACCGGCCCGGTCGACCGATCCGACCGTTTGAACAGTAACGGGCAGATTTTTAAGGGCTGTTTATTTTTGTCTTTTGTGTTTAAAAATCCGTTTAAAGATATATTTTGATCTAATTACCTCCTAAACATCAGTAATATGTTTTATCCCTAAACCCTAGCCCTCTCCTATAAATAGGGGTGTTTGGGGAGAGATTGGTTACAACAACAATCTTTGCAAAAATTCAAAAGTTTAAGGCTTTCATAGTTCTTGGTTTTTGAGCTAAATTCTCTCAAATTTCTGAAGGGTTTTCAAAAGTTTTCTCTGATTTCAATTTCTTTTCCTTACACACAAAAGAGCTTCATTCCTACTCAATATTCTCTAAGGACCTTTGTAAGGGAAGAGATATTTGAAAGAGAGAGTTTGTGGTCTTTTGACTACCAAGGAAATTTCTTGTACTGAGATTGTGGAGTTGGGTACTCCATTGTAATTGAGATCTTTGTGATAGTGGAAGTAGCTAGAATCCTTCTGGGGAAGGCGGGGAGTAGAGCTGGGTGCTCGAACCTCGATAACATATCTTTGAGTTTGCGATTGGTTTACATTCTTGCAAAATCTTACTCTATATTGCTTGCTCTTATTATTTACTCATCATATTCATTGTCATACTTACTTGCTAGCATTCATCTTGTGATTGTTGTAGCTTTAAATTTTTATTTGCCCTTGATTAGCATTGTCACCTATTCACCCCCCCTCTAGGTGACTTTTCAGATGCTTCAACGATGTTCCAAAGTTCGTAGTTGAGCAATTGCAAGTAGATCTTCATTCTACACTTCCAATAATTGTAGTTGGATCCGTCAAATAGCGGTGGACGTTGTGTAGAATGTCCTTCCTTGAATTGGGATGATGAAAACTCTGTTGCCATCCTTACTTGTTGTTGACTAGGTATGCAGGGCTTGTATGCCGAATGTGAGACCTTGCTCTGATACCAATTGTTGGTCCCGGGATGATGCCAAATGCGGAACTTTCTCTATTGGCACTTATGGATCTAAACTACAAAGTCAACACAAATACTAAAACAAAGAAGGATTAAAGTTAAACAAATAAATAAACTTGCAATAAAGGAAATCAAATCTCAGAAAAGTTTAGACAAACACAAACACGAGAGATTTATCCTGGTTCGGTCCTCGTGACCTACATCCAGTCCCCAAGCCACCCGCTTGAGATTTTTCTTTATCCTTGATTTTGTACACCCAAATTCACAACCATGCACACCACTTGACAAACCCCCTTTGCCAAATGTGTACACCTTCTCTTCCACCAAGAGAACAAACTCCACCTTGTACAACTGCTTCTACACCAAGAAGACACCCGTGTACAATGATTGCTTTGAGTATTACAACACTTTCCTATAAGCCTTGGTATTGTGTATGAACGTGGACAAGGTCTAGTATAGGAGAAAAACTTCAGAGAACTTCACAAAGGAATTTGAATTTGGTGAAGAACTGAAGTGGAAAAACAGTTTTCAGGATTAGCAGAATTTTTGATCTTAGAAAACTGAAGATTAGGATTGGTATTTGGCCTTTAGAATAACAACCCTATATATAGCTGCACTCTAGGGTTAGTTAGGGTAGTTATAGGTGCAATTCAAAAGATTAGAACGTTGGAAAACGTTGCATAAAAGACCAGATAATAGAAACTGTCCAACAGTCAGAAACTACCTATAGTCGACTTGCCTTTTGAGTTAGTCGACTATACAAGGCAATTTTCCAAAGAGTAGTCGACTATATTTTGGTATTAGTCGACTAGGGCAAGATAAGTTCGAGTGACAGTTTTCTGGTTAACTGAATCAAGTCGACTGCAACTTCCTTCAAGTCGACTGGACCAGTGATTAGTCGACTAGGGGCATAGGATTAGTCGACTACAAAGTCTATTAGTCGACTATGTTTGTCTGTCAAGTCGACTAATGGACAAACAGAGAGTTAGGTTTCTTTTGGACACATGACTAGTCGACTAGGGAGTTTGAGTTAGTCGACTACCAAATGGACTAGTCGACTAAAAGGAGTTATAAGTCGACTATATAGACATGATATGTGTGTGTGCATCAAGGCTTTTGACATGCTATTTCACAATTACAAACCACATCATATCAACTCTCTTTGGGACATCTTGATCATGAAGAACTCTTGATTCGTCGTGTGTTAGAGCTCCAAATGAAATACTTTACAAATGTCTTCATCAAAACATGTTCCAACATTACAAACGCAAATCAATGAGGAGGAGAAATCTAGTGGAGAAGAATTCGAACAACGTTGCTTCATGGTCCAAGGGAATGACTCCCTTGAGGTAAACTCGGATACTCAACTAGATGATAGTTCTTCAAGTGATGATTATGTTAATCCTGATGCATTAAATGAAGAACTTTTCAATGTTTGTGAAAACCTCTTGCAAAAATACCAACTCTTGAAAAGAAAACCCTTAAAATAAAAGAAGAAAATAAGGATTTGTTTTCTAAACTTAACATGGCTTTGCAAGAAAAGGATGAAATTTCAAATGAAAGGGATTCATTGAAATCCAAACTTGGTCTTACCCTAAAAGAAAATGAAATTTTGAAAAACAAAATTGATTGTAATGATGTTTTAAAGAAAAATGAGGTTCTATCTTCAAAACTTGATTTTTTGTTAAAAGAAAATGAACCTTTGAAAATTAAAATTGTTTCTATTTCAAAGGAATTGGATTTGGTTTCTAATAAAAATAAATCTTTGAAAAATGATTTAGACTCACATGTTTGCCATGCTAGTGTAGCTTCACATTCTAGTGTTTCTATTGCATGCACCACATCTTCTTCCATTATTGAAAATGATATTCTGGTGGAGCTAAACACAGCTTCAATGAAGCTAACGAGTGAGCATGTGAAGCTACACTCGAGAACCTGCGAAGCTAATTAGCCACTTTGGCTTAGGAATGTTACAAATCCCTCCATCATCTCCATTTAATGAGGAGTCGTTGACCTCATAATGAAGAGATCATGGGGCTAACTGATTGAGGTTTTTACCTGCACACAAGAATAAAGAATTTCAAAACTTTTATAACAATAGTATAAGGTGCTCAATTCTACCGCTATAGCAAGTGTCTATATGGGTCCTGATCCACAAGGAGGGAGTAGCGATGAAAGTTTTTTAGCAAGTATTCTTTTTAAGTTACAAAGAATAGTTAAAATTCTTCTTTTAGTTCTTTAAAAAGAAAATGAAAAAGAGTTAAAGTTAAGTTAGGAAGAAAATGGTAGATTGAGAAGGTGGAGAAAATAGAAAATAAATATATAGAAAGAAATCGAAAAAATGATAAAAGAGATGGGTATTGATGGTGTTGGTAATCTAACCTAAAAAAGTAAAAGAAAGAAAACTAAAACTTAAAAATTTACCTCTTCGGCGCCTGCTTACCTTTGACCCGTATCGACGATGTATCTTTATATGAAGGCGAGCGAAGTATGACAAATAGGATCTTCTTCATTCTCGATTTACACTATGAAATGAAGAGGCAAGCTACACTACCATAGAAATGGATATCCATCACTATAAGCCATCAACGGCACTTGCAAAGGCAAGACAACTTCAAGGCTATCGGATTCATTTGGATCCGCAAACACAGAAGAGGAAAGCAAATGAAAACAAGAATAGAAAAGAAAAGAAAACTTTGATTCGATTCAAATAACAATAAAAGAAAAGATCACTTACACCGGTGTCACCCTCAGTACAAACTTGTTCTTATTCCTCCATGAAAGTCTCCTCTCTTCTCAGTTACATAAAGAAAATAAAAGTTACATAAAATAAAACTAAAAACCTAAGTTACAAACTACAGTATAGCCTAAATTTCACTCTCTGCTTGATCGTTCTTCTTTTTTGACTTTGAGATTGCAGGTATTTATCGGAGAAATGTATAGGGTAGAGGAGTATGAAGATAAGGGAATGCAGCTATTTCTGAATTTGAATCCTCCTCTTATCTCCAAACTTGATTTGGTATACACAAATGTGTGTGTGTGTGTGGTAGAGTTACAATACACATAGTTTAATTAAGTTAAGTAACACACACCTCTTTTCACCACACAAAAATATTTTTAAATACCTTATGGGGACCAGTCACTTTAATTTTTGTTTGTATCTCACTAGGCAAAATTTTTGTGTGGTGGAAAGAGGTGTGTGTAACTTAACTTAGTTACACCTAGGTGTATTATAACCTTACCCACACACACACACACACACACGCACACACACACACACACATATAGAGAGAGAGACTTGTGTCATTCCAAAAGGATTTGAGCCCGGATCCTTCCCACTCAAATTCACCCTTAGACATTCAAATACAAGATCCACTCTGTTGAAGTTGACCTATATATATATATATATATATATATATATATATATATATTTAAAGACATAGATCTAACCAACTCACTACTTTCGGCCGTCCATTTTGCGTTGCTTGATGGATGGGCAAAAAGTATTCAAAACAATTGATTTTTGGTTTATTGATACTAGAAATAATATAGATCAACTTCTACGGAGTGAATCTTATATTCGAATGTCGGAGGGTTATATTTGAGTTGGAAGGATTCGGGCTCAAATCCCTTTGGAAGAACACAAGTCTTTCTCTCTCTCTCTATACACACACACACACAGACTCTTTCCTTTTCTGGAAGAATAGAACTAACCAAGACTATCATTTATGGGATAGCTTTGTATGGGTCTAATCCTATCATCTCCCTGTTTCAGTATGCAAAACACGGGAGAACTTATGCGCCAACTTCTGTGGAAAAGGAAAATGCACGCTTGGAGTTGAAGACATATATGTGTTGGTTACTAGGATCAATCTGACTACTAATCAATATCACCGATCTAATTGGCCGGTCGGTGAATATCAGGTGGGAGGTTTCCGTTCAATAGAACGTTCCTTAATTACAGAACCACCTTTCAATTACCTTTCTTGGTTAAACACTAATTAGATTGGTATAAGTCAGTCTCAATATACTGAATATCAGTATAACCTCTATATAAAGAAAATTAATTCACTTATATAGTACTTGGAGTGAGGTACGCTTATAGCGAATCTCCTAAAGACAATTACGTCCCCCGCTACGGTGCTAACGGGTTACTGGACGCTGGTCTCCCAAGATATAACACTCCTTCACGGTATTTGGATATCATTACCAAATCATCGTACGGTCGAACCGTAGTTAACCAGTACCTTCACAGGACTATCAAAGCAGCAGGACCAAGACAAATTTCAGGGAGAATATTTGTCTTTACTTTGGAGGAACAACCACTGTAGAGAAAGGAGGAAGGTACAAGAATATTTCTTTGAAAGTCACAGATTCAGACAATAATTCTATTAAAGAATCTGTTAAATTTTCTGAGCCTTCTTTTAGAACGAATTTTCAGAATCTGTTGAAGTCGCTTCAGAATCTGAGTTGCAAAATTCCCACTTCCTATTGGAAGTCACTTCGAAACCGAGTTGTAGAATTCTCACTTCGAAATGCAGAAGAAGGAACTCGATTTCCTTTTCTATGTTGCCAGTTTATTTCTGTGTGTTTTGTTTGAGAGAAACGGAGCACTATTTATAATGCTCCGGGAGGGGTAGATTCGTCCGAACCCAACCGAACGGCTGTAACGGTTCGTTCTGAACCGTTGCAGCGGTTTGTTTCAGACAGAAACCGCCCAACTATTTGCAGCGGTTTTCTATCAGCCGTTGCGCTGATTTGGCTCGGATCGGGATGGCGGAGCGGGTACGATCCGCTTTAACTCATACCCGTGAGATCCGGTTCAAAAAGAACCAAACCAGGTAGGGAAACCTGAGCCCGAGCCCGAGCCCGGCTCTAGCGCCGGCCGGCCGCCGGCGCTAGCGCACGCGTGCGAGCATGGTTTCCCCCTAATCGCGTGCGAAAACTCCAAGTACCCAAAGGGCACACCCTTTGTTCCCATTTTTCTCTATTTAAATACTTCAAACTTCCACTCCACGGCCAATGTGGGACTAAATGCTTTTAGCTACTTTTAGTCCCCTTTTGGCTTTGAATTAGGCAAACTTTAGACTTGAATATCTCATTCATTCGAAGTCAGAATTGAACATGTGAATATACCACGTTCATCCCCAATAGAAGGAGAACACACTCCAACCATTATCCAATTGATTCTATCAACGGATCTCGACATAATTCAACTCAAAGATTAACATTTATTCTTCATATTTCCGAACAATCCCTCACAATGAATGGAGATTCAAGGAATTGACACACAAAGAGACTGACTCTATAGTGAAGGTACTTTAGAAAAGAAACTGCATCAGGATAGATGAATTATGTCTTGAACCTTCCATAGCGAAAGTTTTATCGGACTTACTGGCTAATCAGTGAACTAGGTCTTGAACTGTTAGCCATTAGTGTAAGCCAAGTCAACAAGCTTCACACAGTAACTTTTCAAATCGACTTTTGTTCTCGGTTGTGTCCATTTTGGCCCTGGACATTCTTAGTTTCACTTTAGGGAATAACAGTCTTCATAGAAATTCCCTAGACCCAACTCTATACTCACATAGGTGATCGTCTTATTAAGAGTAGTCTACTTTACTCTACTTGTTTAATAACAAGATATAGGCATCATTAAAAGCGTTAAGCTTATCCTTAATCCACTTGTAGAAAGTACTTGTGTGCACATTAGGAATGGATTGGAGCCAAGTTCCTAAGTGCTTACGTACTGAGTCAATCATAACTAGTTTTTCTTCTTGAACTTAGTCTGTGGGATATTCAGTCGCTAAGTAAGGTTTCCATTAAGTTGACTCGGTAAGGTTAGGCTTTTAGACCCATTCCCCTCGATGTACAGTTTATGTACTCTCCACTTAAACCTTTAGTATGCGGATCTGCTAAATTATCTTTTGACGAGACAAAGTCAATAGAGATAATTCCATTTGAGAGTAACTGCTTAACGGTATTATGTTTATGACGAATATGTCTAGACTTACCATTGTATATAAAATTTTATGCCCTAGATATAGCTGCTTGATTATCGCAGTGTATGCATATAGCGGGCACTGGCTTTTGTCATAATGGTATATCTTTTAAAAATTATCGAAGCCATTCTGCTTCTTCTCTGACCTTATCTAAGGCTATGAATTCTGATTCCATAGTGGAACAGGCAATACACATTTGTTTGAAAGATTTTCAAGATACCGCTCCTCCTCCTAGAGTAAATACGTATTCGCTAGTTGATTTTGATTCCTCAGAATCTACAATCCAATTATCATCACTGTATCCTTCAAGTACAGGTGGATACAGAAATTGATTGTAATCTATGCAATTTAAGTGCACCGTCATTCTATTAGGGAGAATGACAAGCGAAATTGGATAGCTGGGATATCTGAATTTTTTTACTGTCATAGATGTAATGTTAACGTGACAGTTTTGATTTGTATTTCACTTCATTGGAGAAATGAATATAACTTTTTATGGTCCTACCATTCTATGTAAGAGAATTGGTAAGGAATTTTGGTGGAAAAAGATGGGATCAGGTCGCTTAGGATTTTTAGCAAACCCTCAACTATCAACAGATTTGGTGTGCCTTTACTGATTACCGTTTTAGTTGGTCTAACCATGCTATTCCTCTCAGCATGATGATATTCAGTTCTAATCTGCAGCTTATTGGCATATTGATTGCTAAATATAACTTATCAAATGACAGAATTAAAATAATGATCAACTTAAGAGTTGTATCCCTTTAAATCCTCTTTCTGGATCATCTTGAATCATTAGATTTGAGTTCTGGTAGCGAAATGTAACCAGCCAGAATCTGAGTCAAAATTGCTTCATCTCATCCGTTGATCTTCTCTCTATCCATTTGTCCCTTTGGATTTGGACTCTGTATTTGACGTTATCCTCGATTAATCTTTAACTTTAACCACTTGATTCACCAAAAACTGAATTTAACCAACTGGATTTGGGATCATCCTCCTCTAACCAAATAGATCTAGTTAAATCTGAATTTAACTGATATTTATTTAATTTTATCCTCTTTCTCCTCATGATTATCTTCTGCAAAATAGACATTTAAGATAAGAAATTTAGCAGATTTATTACATGATAAATGTGGATATGTAATAAAGGATAATACAATAAATGTGTACAATCACACCGCCACACCTATCTTTTGCTCATCCTCGAGCAAAACAACAAAACTAAAACAAAGATTATTGACCACTTTCGCAGGTCATGTGATTGCACTGAGCTTGTGCAACAAGCCGTTAAACTTCTAGGTTACCCCTAGAGGACGAGTTTTGTCTCGTGAGGGTTTTCAGTGGATTACACCCATAAAATCCATAAAAAAAGAGAAAAATGTTAATATTTTGAAAACACATTTTGAAAGAAAAATATTTGAAATATTATTGTAAGATTTAAATAATCTATAAGTTATAGGAAATCGAATTTTTTATCCTAAACTTAGTCTCTATTCCAAAATTTGTTATCAATCAAAGTAAGGAGTCAAATTGTGCTTCTCATCTAGTCTATTACTTTATCCTAAGTCTTATGCACCTTCCTGACCGTTAAGTTTTGACTAAGGGTTGTTTAATTCTAACTCTTATGCTTTATTTATTTATTTATATATATTTTTTATTTTATTTTTGGTGGTATTATTCCTTAGTTCTATTAGGCTTTCTAATCTACCCATGTAACGAGCCTTTAATCGGTGACTCTCAAACCAAACGGTCTTGAGGCACTGGGTGAGAAAATATCCCAAGGACTTAAGGACTCGAGCAGACAACGCCACAAAATTAAGGATTTTATTATATGATCCGCTTTTAGGCGTGAATACTTATGCTTTATGAGGCACAAGTAGCTAGCTTAATCAGAAGATTTTTATAGATATATATTTCTTTTTTTTCAAACTTATCTAATAATCTTTTGTACAAGGACCAAGGCTTGCTTAGGCCAAAGCACCTAACTAATTAATAATTAGATTTGTTTATTTTTTCATAGATATATATATATATATATATTTTATAAGGCATAATCATTATTTTTAAATCCTAAGTATGTAAGTATATAAAGTGCGTATATTTCATCAAGGCAAACACCAAAACTAAATTACTTTGACAAATTATCTTCCTAACCCTAAAAATCAAACAAATAATCTTATTTGACCAAGTATAAGAAATCTAATTATGATTATCTATTCCTTAAAATTGACTTAATTTTTTACAAAAATATGTCAAAATATTGTTTCTATTTTCAAAAAAAATTTTAAAACTAAAGAAAATGTTAATAATATTTTTTTGTTTTTTTAGAAAAATGAAAACCTAAGTTATGTTAGAACCTCCCCCACACGTATCTCATGCATTGTCCTTAATGTATGAGTTCATCCATAGATGCATGAAAAAGAAGAAAGGGAAGGAAAATATTACCTTAAGGTGGTGGTTCCGATGGTGGTCTGATTGGTCCACAAAATGTGGCCCAATTAAATTTTGTGGAGTTCGGAGGAATCCACCAGAAACCTCTTTAATATAACCCACTAAAATGATGTATACATGAATGACTTTTATTAAAAAATTTACCCCATCTAATTTTCCAATTTCATAATTAATTTCGGAGTCAATTTTATCAACACGCTTGTCCCAAAATGGAGTGTGAAAAAATGGAATGATTGACTTGGACTTGGAAGTACGGGAACTAATATCGACTTAGGAAAGTGACTTAAGTCAAGTAAAGGTTCAGAAGTCGAGATTGGTTTAGGAAGTGGGTCCAAATCAAGAAGTTGAAACTCAAGTTCACATTCATTTTCCCACAATTGAATGTGACTTAATATTGGTGATTCAAGTTCAAGAATGACAGGTGTGGGAATCAAAAATGACTCTAAAATATTACTCACGTTGGGTAACAAAACAGGAGCCAATATTGATTCAGGAATTTAAAATGGATCATAAATTTGAGAATCTAGGTCACATTTCTCATTGAGTTCAATTTCATAAAAATGAGAACTTGCCAATTTGTCAATGGGACTTTTCAAAGTATGAAATTGGTCAAGTTCAATATGATGATCATAAAAGATTGGCATACAATTTCATGATGAATTGGCACAAGATCCAATATTGACTCGGGAAAAAGATTGAAATCAGGTGAAGACACCGGAGTCATTATTGAATCAGGAAGTAGAATTAAATTACCAAGTTTAGGTTCAGGATCATATTCATTCTCAAGTTCAATTTCAGGAAAGGGATAACTTGCCAAACTGTCAATGTCATTCTTAAAATTTGGAGTTTGGGCAAGTTTAAATGGGTATGCTGAAATGGAATCTTGTTTTCCAAAACAATAGATTCTTCGCCTCTAACAGAATAGTTAGCGACATCAGAAATGGTCAAAGGGTGAGAATGGAGAGTTTGGACCATTAGATCTATGTCATGTTACGAGCGATTTGAGCCTGAGTCATGGCTTCAAGTATCTTTTCATAGTCGATTGGTTCATCGTTTTGTTGTGATTGGACTTGAAAAGATGAAGTTTTGTTTTGAAATTTGTGGTGAAATTGTGAGTCCGTCAGATTTTATGATTGTTACTTGGACTTACGCATACTCATTTTCAAGATTGATGATTTTCTATTTTGAACTAGTGGAACTGAGTATGAATCTTGAAAATATTATTGACAAGGTGGATAAGGAGGACAAGTTGGTTGAAAATTAGACTCGGGGAAGGTGAATCCCCATTGACTTTGTGAAGAGTTGAAAATATTCTAAAAATTATGGTCATAAGATTAGGGATATGGGTTATATTGATTCGGATAAGACCAATCTGGCACACTAGGTTGGTTAAAGTTATGATATGCCTGGTTGGTAATATCCGAAAAAGAGGTCGGGGTATATTATAGATTACCATTAAAATTGAAAAAATTATTGTTATTAGCCATATCACATAGGAAATGTCAAACATAAACAAAGCAAAACAAATAAAAAAGCAAACAAATAAAAAGAAAAAAAATCAAACCTAAGTTAGGGTAAACCTAGACCTAGACGACTCCTAACTGGTTAGACTGTCCACGGGGGTATATTGCTGAATCTGACCGCAAGTTAATCGGCCAGGTAGGGGAAACATTGGTGGGAGGTATCCGCGTAAAAGAGACGGGCATAATTAAGCCAAACCACCTTAGTCACTTGTAACCCCCTGCTCCCTGGTGTACGTATCACAGTATCAGTACGCGATACAATGCACAAAGTTGATTTAACCTTTCTGATAGTCAGATTAAGCCAGTTTCAGTTTTAAATATTCTTTTACAATATTTTCGATTTTTTAGGATTTTCTGGAATTTTTCTGGATTATTTTGGCAAATCTCTGTAGTCGGTGTCGACCGATACCGAGAATCGGCTCTACGATTTTTAATTCACAAACGGAGTAGAATTTTTAGAATCCGCTTTCACCTTATGTCTTAGAATCATATTTTCTACGTTTTGCTATTTTTGAGGATTTTTCTGAATTTATCGAAAATCCGGCCAAATCGGTGTCGCCCAGTACCGGTGAAACCTTTCAGGATTTTTATCTAACAAACTAGATTGAATTTCTTTAAACTGTTTTCATATTACGTCTCAGGATAATATTCTCTATTTTCTGTAATTTTTGGGTATCGTTCGGAGCTAGTCAAATTTTTACCGAATAAAATAATATTAATTAATTAATATAAAAATTCTTTTACTCTTTTCTTTTCCCTCTTCTTCTCCATTTCTCTGGAGATTTCCCCCACCGCCTCTCCCTCTCTCTCTCCTATAAAAACCTCTCTCTCTAAAACTCTCTCAAAACCCCCTCTCCCTCTCTCTCAATTCTCTCTCCTCTCTATCTCTCTCTTTCTTCTCTCTCTCACTGTCTCTTTCTCCCTGTTTTCTGTCAGCCACGCGGAAGATCGCCGCCGACCTTGCCGCCGGCAAGCTGGTGCGCCCCGGTGGCCGGCGCGCCACCGGGCTCCACACCCACGCCTCCGGCCACGCGGCCGGTGGCCGGCCGCCACCGCGCCCCCAAGCCGAGCGTCGCCGCCACCCATCTTCTTCTTCTTCTTCTTTCTTTTTCTTTTTCTTCTTCTACTGTTCTCTCCCTCTCTCATCCTCTCTCTCTCACTCTCTCTCTCTCTCTCTCGCGGCCTGAACCGCCGCCCCGCCGGCGGCCGGGACCGCCGCCGGCGGGCTCCTCTCGCCGCTCGCGCGGCAGCAGCAAGAGGAGCTGCTGCTGCTGCTGCTCTGTAGGTGATTGGGTTCGGGTGTAAACCCGAACCCAATAATCCTATTGGGTTCGGGTACCCAATAACCCTAAACCCGTTAACCCAAATACCCATTTAACTTAAGTTATGGGTTTGGTATTGGATCCAAACCCGACCCGTTAAGAGCCCAACCCGCATCCGCAACCCAATAAAGGTAATCTGACAGAAAACCCCCCAATAATTTATATTATTTGCAATTGATACCTTTTATTGCATATTTAACCCTTTTTGTTATGTTTTAGTATTCGGACGATATCTAGAGCACCCGGACTCCGATTTGGACGCTTCTGGATCCGTTGCGATCGTGGGAAAGAGAGCTACCCTCCCATGACTAGTTTGTGAGTGTTTTCCTTTTATAAATTACATTTTATCATGTTTAGTATCTTGGTTGGTTGCCTAATTAATAAAACGTGATTATCGGTAAATCATTATAATTATTAAACACTAAATGTCATTGTTGGAAATCCCTGTAGTCCCTGTAAGTAAAACATACCGATAGTGTAACGCCCCGATCCCAAGGATACGGAGACGTTATGGCGACGTACATACGCGAGGTGAAAACAACCTCACGCGTACGTTAAGCCTCAGTACAGTACAATACCTCCATATAGATCTGAGGTCCAGTATGAAAGCAGTACAAGAATACCTGCAGAAAGAGGTCAGCGATCATAACAGATATGAAAATAAGGATAAATAAGATAACAGAAATAAAGCACTAAAATACCTATGAATAGTCCTGATGAGGAATCTCCCATGTGACTCCAAGGCACTCTCTGAAGCTATGGTAACTCGGATCTCCAATCTGGGCATGCAAACCCAGGGTCGTCAGAAAGCGACCTAGTGAGTGGTAAAATGAAGGAGGCAGTAATAGATACAATAATAATACAAACACGATAATAATATATAATACAAGATGTGATAATAATGATACCATATAATACGCATATACGAAGCGGTAGAAATATATAAACATGTTATCTTTTATTACCACCACTACCTAGCCGGTTATCATCTGGTCATGTCTATAGTCGTGTCCCGTAAATGGTGACGTGATAGAAATGAACATGTAGATGGGCATATGCTACCTAACCAGTATACGGTGTGATGCATAGACATAAATGATGTATGCAAGATATACAGAAAATAGCATATATGCTCATATGCATGAATAGTATGCTACTACAAAAAATATAACATGTACCAGGTAAAGGGACAGGTATCCATGGAACATGATATCGAATAGATGATCAGGAACAGTAACAAGTACAACTAAACATTAGGAAACATGTATTAGGCAAGGAACAGTAACAAGTAGTAAGCATGTATCAGACAAGTCATGTTATTTATACAATAGTAGCAATCAGTACCACCTGGTATTACAATCAATCTCTTCCAGTGTCCCATACCACTGGCAGTTCATACTGGAGCCCGCACTCTAGTCGAACCCATCCGGACATGGCATAGGGTACCATTATCCAAACGAGAGAGTGACCTAATAACAAGTGTTCCCGACGTCACTATTGTGTATACTGTTTTATTATGTTAATTGGAAACCCATATTGTGTATACTGTTTTATTATGTTAATTGGAAACCCAATAGTCAAGGAGATCTAGTCAGGTGGGTGTACCCCGTGCATACCCGGGATCACGGCTTTAAACAGACCCCTGGCTGCTGAGACCAGGGCCAGCCCGCTAAGGCTGTAACATGTAACAGGAACTCAATGAGCTAAAACAATAAATAGGAGCTCATGAGCTATAACAGACGGTAGCCAGCACTACCCCGTCCCCTGCAGTGGGACAAACAATGGATCCAGACATCCACCCGACAAGATCTAGTCAACCGTCAAGTCTCCCCATACCCAAGTTCTCTTTATGATATGATATGTCAAGTATACAATGTCACAAGAACCAATACAATATATGATATAGGTAACATGATAACTGGACCAGAGCTCTGTTGATAGCATAGAACAATATCACGGGAATCAGGAACAATATAATATGATCAAGATAACATGAACAATATACCGGGAAACGGGAACAATAGATGTGGGATCCCCACATATCGCATATCAACAGCTCTCATGTCCAGTATCGGGAACATCCATATCAGTAACGGGAACATGTATCCAGTAACGGGATTAACAATATCAGTAACGGGAAACCATATAACATGTATCCGATAACATGGAACAATAATACAGGTAATTGAAATGGGGATCCATATGACAAGAATAAAGAAATCATCCATGCATGTGTAACAGTGATATGCCGAGAATCCATAGCATGATGAGAATAGTAATATGAAATATGAAATGTGGTAGTCATATATGTGTAGCGATAATCCGTGTAATCTATCTGTGTCATAACAGTGGTCCGTGTAGCATAACATATCATGGCTAGTGAACTACCGTAGCCGTGTAAAGATGCTACCAGTGCATGAAATAACGGTATCTAGCATGCATGTCTAGTAACAGTGTAGTGTCACCGAGTAGCGTGGATCAGTATACATGTGACGATAGTTATCTAACTGTGAGCTACTACATGAAGTAATAGTATACACTAATATGGTGACCCAGTGATCCGTGGGACAGTGGCGGTACAGGGATGATATCTGTGTCCGAGTTGTCTACGACGTATGTCTTGTTACTATGGTTACCTCATCTCATTAACTAACCAATCAGTCTGTATCCTAAATCAGGTGTTATTATGCCTTAATTGCAGGGATTACAATAATTATCATGATTTATCAATAATCATGTTTTATTCTTAATTAGGCAACCAACTAAGATATTAATCATGATAAAAGATAATTTATAAAAAGAAAATACTCACAAACTAGTCATGGAACAGTAGCTCTCGTTCCCACGATCGCAACGGATCTAGAATCGTCCGAATCGGAGTCCGGATGCTCCAGTTATCGCCCGAATACTGAAAGTAATAAAATGGGGTTAAATATGTAATAACTGAAATTATCCAGGGGGCTATTTGTAATTTTTCAGGGGCCTAAACGTAATTTGAAATGTTACAGGGGCTAAAATGTAATTTTACCTTATTGGGTCGGGTCCGGGTATAAACGGGTCGGGTTTGGATCAAACCCAAACCCAAAATCCAATTGGGCTTCTCCTCCAATTGAGAAGCAGCAGCAGCAGCAGCCATGGGCTGCTGCTGCGGCCTCTTGCGCGCCCGCCGCCCGGCCGCCTCGCCGGCGCCGGCCACTCCGCCGGCGCCAGTGTCAACCCGGCGCCGCTCCGGCTGCCCGTGGCCGGGGTCCCACCGTGGAGAGGGGAAGAGAGAGAAAGAGGGTGGGGGCTGGCGCCCCCACCACCGCTTGCGCCTGGCCGGCACCCAACCGGCCTGCTGCGCCGCCGGCGCCCGGCCAGCCGCGCCGCCTGCACCCGGCCGGTCTCCGGCGTACCACCGACGTCCACCAGCTGGCGTTCAGCAGAGAGAGAGAGGGAGAAATATGGGGGGAGAGAGAGAGACATGAAGAGAGAGAGAGAGAGATGAGAGAGTTTGGAGAGAGAGAGAGAGAGTGTGGGGGAGAGTGAGAGAGAGAATAAAGGAGAGAGAGGGGATTTTATAGGAGGGAGAGAGAGTCAGTTGGGTACAGTGAGGCGGTGGGAGGAGGCTTCGTTGGGAAGAAAGGAGAAGAAAGGAAAAAAGAAAAGATTTTAAAAATAATATTTAATTATTATTATATTGGTCCAATATTCGACCATCTCCGAACACTGCCCAAAATTTACAAAAAATAGAGAATAATACGCTGAGACGTAATATAAAAACGGTTTGTCAAAACTCAACCCGGTTTGCCAATTAAAAATCCCGGAGTGTCTCGTCGATACGGGCGACACCGGTTTGGCCGGATTTTTGATAAATTCTGAAAAATCCTCAAAAATACCCGAACGTAGAAAATATGATTCTAAGACACATAGTGAAAGCGGATTCTCAAAATTCTACTCCGTTTGTGAAATAAAAATCGGAAGGCCGGTTATTGGTATCGGTCGACACCGACAACGGAGATTTTCCAAAATAATCCTGAAAATTTCTAGAAAATCCTGAAAAATCTAAAATATTAGGAAATAATTTTTAAAACTGAAATCGGCTCAATCAGACTACCACGGAGGTCAAATCAATTTTTGTACGTCGTATCGCGTACCGATACGGTACTACGTACACCGGGGATCAGGGGGTTACATTTCTCCCCACCTTACAAAAATTGCGTCCTCGCAATTTCCATTCAGGTGTGAGAACAATATTTTCAACCCCAAAACTGAAATGGTACGGGTCCACGACACTTCCGCTGCGCACTCTGTTATCTATAAGGAATTCGGGATGGAGAAGCATTGTAGTGAACGAACAAGAACGGCTTGGGAAGCACTAAGATGCAAAGAAGATGAAAGGAAATCGGATGTTCTGGTTGACAACTGGAAGTAAGGAAGGAATACAAACGAGTCAATGAATGAATTGTCAAGGTCATGGTATTCTTGTACTCGTGGCTGGAATCCCCAAATTCAGATACAGATCAGTTAATCTGAACCTGGTTGTACTGTTGGTAAGAGCCCGAGGATTGACCCAGGTGGTTACCCACACCAGGTGTGAACCTAGGCTCTGATACCACTCTGTAACGCCCCGATCCTAAGGATACGGAGACGTTATGGCGACGTACATACGCGAGGTGAAAACAACCTCACGCGTACGTTAAGCCTCAGTACAGTACAATACCTCCATATAGATCTGAGGTCCAGCATGAAAGCAGTACAAGAATACCTGCAGAAAGAGGTCAGCGATCATAACAGATATGAAAACAAGGATAAATAAGATAACAGAAATAAAGCACTAAAATACCTATGAATAGTCCTGATGAGGAATCTCCCATGTGACTCCAAGGCACTCTCTGAAGCTATGGTAACTCGGATCTCCAATCTGGGCATGCAAACTCAGGGTCGTCAGAAAGCGACCTAGTGAGTGGTAAAATGAAGGAGGCAGTAATAGATACAATAATAATACAAACACGATAATAATATATAATACAAGATGTGATAATAGTGATACCATATAATACGCATATACGAAGCGGTAGAAATATATAAACATGTTATCTTTTATTACCACCACTACCTAGCCGGTTATCATCTGGTCATGTCTATAGTCGTGTCCCGTAAATGGTGACGTGATAGAAATGAACATGTAGATGGGCATATGCTACCTAACCAGTATACGGTGTGATGCATAGACATAAATGATGTATGCAAGATATACAGAAAATAGCATATATGCTCATATGCATGAATAGTATGCTACTACAGAAAATATAACATGTACCAGGTAAAGGGACAGGTATCCATGGAACATGATATCGAATAGATGATCAGGAACAGTAACAAGTACAACTAAACATTAGGAAACATGTATTAGGCAAGGAACAGTAACAAGTAGTAAGCATGTATCAGACAAGTCATGTTATTTATACAATAGTAGCAATCAGTACCACCTGGTATTACAATCAATCTCTTCCAGTGTCCCATACCACTGGCAGTTCATACTGGAGCCCGCACTCCAGTCGAACCCATCCGGACATGGCATACGGGTAACATTATCCAAACGAGAGAGTGACCTAATAACAAGTGTTCCCGACGTCACTATTGTGTATACTATTTTATTATGTTAATTGGAAACCCAATAGTCAAGGAGATCTAGTCAGGTGGGTGTACCCCGTGCATACCCGGGATCACGGCTTTAAACAGACCCCTGGCTGCTGAGACCAGGGCCAGCCCGCTAAGGCTGTAACATGTAACAGGAACTCAATGAGCTAAAACAATAAACAGGAGCTCATGAGCTATAACAGACGGTAGCCAGCACTACCCCGTCCCCTGCAGTGGGACAAACAATGGATCCAGACATCCACCCGACAAGATCTAGTCAACCGTCAAGTCTCCCCCATACCCAAGTTCTCTTTATGATATGATATGTCAAGTATACAATGTCACAAGAACCAATACAATATATGATATAGGTAACATGATAACTGGACCAGAGCTCTGTTGATAGCATAGAACAATATCACGGGAATCAGGAACAATATAATATGATCAAGATAACATGAACAATATACCGGGAAACGGGAACAATAGATGTGGGATCCCCACATATCGCATATCAACAGCTCTCATGTCCAGTATCGGGAACATCCATATCAGTAACGGGAACATGTATCCAGTAACGGGATTAACAATATCAGTAACGGGAAACCATATAACATGTATCCGATAACATGGAACAATAATACAGGTAATTGAAATGGGGATCCATATGACAAGAATAAAGAAATCATCCATGCATGTGTAACAGTGATATGCCGAGAATCCATAGCATGATGAGAATAGTAATATGAAATATGAAATGTGGTAGTCATATATGTGTAGCGATAATCCGTGTAATCTATCTGTGTCATAACAGTGGTCCGTGTAGCATAACATATCATGGCTAGTGAACTACCGTAGCCGTGTAAAGATGCTACCAGTGCATGAAATAACGGTATCTAGCATGCATGTCTAGTAACAGTGTAGTGTCACCGAGTAGCGTGGATCAGTATATATGTGACGATAGTTATCTAACTGTGAGCTACTACATGAAGTAATAGTATACACTAATATGGTGACCCAGTGATCCGTGGGACAGTGGCGGTACAGGGATGATATCTGTGTCCGAGTTGTCTACGACGTATGTCTTGTTACTATGGTTACCTCATCTCATTAACTAACCAATCAGTCTGTATCCTAAATCAGGTGTTATTGTGCCTTAATTGCAGGGATTACAATAATTATCATGATTTATCGATAATCATGTTTTATTCTTAATTAGGCAACCAACTAAGATATTAATCATGATAAAAGATAATTTATAAAAAGAAAATACTCACAAACTGGTCATGGAACAGTAGCTCTCGTTCCCACGATCGCAACGGATCCAGAATCGTCCGAATCGGAGTCCGGATGCTCCAGTTATCGCCCGAATACTGAAAGTAATAAAATGGGGTTAAATATGTAATAACTGAAATTATCCAGGGGGCTATTTGTAATTTTTCAGGGGCCTAAACGTAATTTGAAATGTTACAGGGGCTAAAATGTAATTTTACCTTATTGGGTCGGGTCCGGGTATAAACGGGTCGGGTTTGGATCAAACCCAAACCCAAAATCCAATTGGGCTTCTCCTCCAATTGAGAAGCAGCAGCAGCAGCCATGGGCTGCTGCTGCAGCCTCTTGCGCGCCCGCCGCCCGGCCGCCTCGCCGGCGCCGGCCACTCCGCCGGCGCCGGTGTCAACCCGGCGCCGCTCCGGCTGCCCGTGGCCGGGGCCCCACCGTGGAGAGGGGAAGAGAGAGAAAGAGGGTGGGGGCTGGCGCCCCCACCACCGCTTGCGCCTGGCCGGCACCCAACCGGCCTGCTGCGCCGCCGGCGCCCGGCCAGCCGCGCCGCCTGCACCCGGCCGGTCTCCGGCGTACCACCGACGTCCACCAGCTGGCGTTCAGCAGAGAGAGAGAGGGAGAGATATGGGGAGAGAGAGAGAGACATGAAGAGAGAGAGATGAGAGAGAGTTTGGAGAGAGAGAGAGAGTGTGGGGGAGAGTGAGAGAGAGAATAAAGGAGAGAGAGGGGATTTTATAGGAGGGAGAGAGAGTCAGTTGGGTACAGTGAGGCGGTGGGAGGAGGCTTCGTTGGGAAGAAAGGAGAAGAAAGGAAAAAAGAAAAGATTTTAAAAATAATATTTAATTATTATTATATTGGTCCAATATTCGACCATCTCCGAACAGTGCCCAAAATTTACAGAAAATAGAGAATAATACGCTGAGACGTAATATAAAAACGGTTTGTCAAAACTCAACCCGGTTTGCCAATTAAAAATCCCGGAGTGTCTCGTCGATACGGGCGACACCGGTTTGGCCGGATTTTTGATAAATTCTGAAAAATCCCCAAAAATACCCGAACGTAGAAAATATGATTCTAAGACACATAGTGAAAGCGAATTCTCAAAATTCTACTCCGTTTGTGAAATAAAAATCGGAAGGCCGGTTATTGGTATCGGTCGACACCGACAACGGAGATTTTTCAAAATAATCCTGAAAATTTCTAGAAAATCCTGAAAAATCTAAAATATTAGGAAATAATTTTTAAAACTGAAATCGGCTCAATCGGACTACCACGGAGGTCAAATCAATTTTTGTACGTCGTATCGCGTATCGATACGGTACTACGTACACCGGGGATCAGGGGGTTACAGATAGATAGATGATACCTGATCTGGATGATTGGCTAATTAATGAGATTTTTGAAGTTAATAATGTTCCTAAGTAAACCTAGTCTCTAAATTGATAATTAAAATAGATTATTCTGTTTCATAATTTGGTGGCACCTACCGTATTTAGAATATAGGAATCGTTATTCTTATTAGCAGTCGTTGACACTCGAGTAGATGCTATTACCCAAGACGCTAACATTAGTATTCACATTATGACTTGGATATCCTATCACACGGGACACTGTTATCTCATGTACATGTAACACCGTTACACAGATCCTCTTACACGCAACACTATGTCCCACCGGTACATAGATACACCGATTCACTAGATGTTGTCATTTCATTACTGTTACATGCATATTGTCACTCTGCCATGGATACGCGACACTGATAGTTCATGTGCTAGTATCACCGTTGCACAGTTACTATGATACGTCACACTATTATTTCGTATTCATGTGCATATATATATATATATATCTATATATATTGTTATCATCGTTACATGGATTCTCGGCATCCTTGTTACACATGCATACATAGTTTCTCTATTCTTGTCATATGGATCACCATTCATAATGCATGTCATACTCATGTATTCCTGTTACATGATTATTTCCCGTTACATCTATTGATATTCTTGTTATTGATATTCCCGTTACTGGACATGAGAGCTATTGATATGCAGTATGTGGAATCCCACATCTATTGTTCCTGTTTCTCGTTATATTGTTATATGCTATCAACAGAGCTCAGCTCCTGTTCTCATGTTACGTGTATCATGCACTGTAGTTGTTCTTGTTACACTGTATACTTTAAATATCAGATCATAAAGATAACTTGGGGATGGGGGAGACTTGACGGTTGATTAGATCATATCGGGTGGATGTCATGGATCCATATTGTTTGTCCCACTGCAGGTGACGGGGTAATGCTGGCTACCATATGTTACTCATGAGCTCCCGTTTCCCGTTATGTTTTAGCTCATTGAGATTCCCGTTACATGTTACAGCCCTAGCGGGCTGGCCCTGGTCTCAGCAGCCAGGGATCTGGTAAGGCCGTTGTCCCGGGTATGCACGGGATACACCCACCCGATAAGAGCTCCTCGACCATGGGTTTCCAATTAACATAATAAAACAGTATGCACAATAGTGATATCGGGAACACTTGTTATTTGGTCACTCTCTCGTTTGGATAATGGTACCCGTAGGCCATGTCCGGATGGGTTGGACTGGAGTGCGGGCTCCAGTATGAACTGCCAGTGGTATAGGACACTGGAAGAGATTGATTAAAATACCAGGTGGTACTGATTGCTACTATTGTCTAAATATCATGACTTGTCTGATACCTGTATCCTTATTGTAGTTGTACTTGTTCCTATTCCTGATCATTTATCCGCTATCATGTTACCTGTATTATTTGTTACTCTACCTGGTACATGTTACACTTTTTGTGGTGGCATACTATTCATGTATATGTATACTCTGCATTGCATATAATTTGTTTTCTGTATACCTTGCAGATATCACTACTGTATATGCACCACACCGTATGATAGTTATATTATATATGCCCATCTGCATGTTCATTTCTATCACGTCACCACTAGACAAAATTCATTATTATATAAAACGGGAGACAACTATAGACATGACCCGATGATAACATGTTAAGCAATGACGGTATTAAAAGACGACATGATTATATTTTTCTACTGCATATTATATATTTATTATATGGTATCACTAGTACAACATCATGTATTATATATTAGTATCGTGCTTGTATTACGATAGTATATATTACTGCCTCCTTCATTTTACCACTCACTAGGTCGCTTTCTGACGACCCTGGGTTTGCGTGCCCAGGTTGGAGATCCGAGTCACCGTATTATCAGATAATGTCTTGGAGTTACATAGGAGATTCCTCATCGAGACTATTCATAGGTATCTTTATGATTTATTACTGTTATCTTATTTATCCCTGTTGTTCTATCTGTTATGATCTCTAACCTCTTTCTACAGGTATTCTTTTACTTATTTCCTGCTGGAACCCTTGTGTATATGGAGATTATGTCCTGTACTGAGGCTTAACGTACGCGTGAGGGTGTTTTCACCTCGCGTATGTACGTCGCCATAACGTCTCCGTATCCTTGGGATCGGGGCGTTATATAGTGGTATCAGAGCCTAGGTTCACACCTGGTGTGGGTAACCACCTGAGTCAATGCTTGGACTCTTACCAACAGTACAATCAGATTCAGATTCAAACTTGTCTGGATCTGAATTTGGGATTCCAGCGACGAGTACAAGAATACCATGTCATTGACAATTCATTCCTTGACTCTGTTTTATTTCTTAATTACAGTTGTCACCCAGACTATCTGATTTCCTTCTTACTTTCTCTTCATCCTATTGCTTTCATTCTGTTAGCTGTAGTTCACTACACTAATTCTCCATCCCGAGCTCCTTATAAATCTCAGAGTGCACAGCGGAAGTGTCGTGGAACCGTAACATTTAGGCTTTGGGGTTGGACATTTTGTTCTCACACCTGAATTGAAATTTTGAGGACGAAATTTTTTGTAAGGTGGGGAGAAATGTAACCCCCTGCTCCCTGGTGTACGTATCACAGTATCAGTACGCAATACGACGTACAAAGTTGATTTGACCTTTCGGTAGTAAGATTGTGCCGATTTCTGCTTTAAATATTCTTTTCCAATATTTTCGATTTTTCAGGATTTTCTGAAATTTTTCTGGATTATTTTGGCGAATCTCTGTAGTCGGTGTCGACCGATACCGAGAATCGGCTCTACGATTTTTAATTCACAAACGGAGTAGAATTTTTAGAATTCGTTTTCACCTTATATCTTAGAATCATATTTTCTACGTTTTAGTATTTTTGAGGACTTTTCTGAATTTATCGAAAATCCGGCCAAATCGGTGTCGCCCAGTACCGGCGAAACCTTTCAGGATTTTTAACTGACAAATCGGATTGATCTTTAAACCGTTTTCATATTACGTCTCAGGATAATATTCTCTATTTTCTTTAATTTTTGGACATCGTTCGGAGCTAGTCAAATTTTTACCGAATAAAATAATATTAATTAATTAATATAAAAATTCTTTTACTCTTTTCTTTTCCCTCTTCTTCTCCATTTCTCTGGAGATTTCCCCCACCGCCATTCCACCGCCTCTCCCTCTCTCTCTCCTATAAAAACCTCTCTCTCTAAAACTCTCTCAAAACCCCTCTCCCTCTCTCTCAATTCTCTCTCCTCTCTATCTCTCTCTTTCTTCTCTCTCTCACTGTCTCTTTCTCCCTGTTTTCTGTCAGCCACGCGGCAGATCGCCGCCGGCCTTGCTGCCGGCGAGCTGGTGCGCCCCGGTGGCCGGCGCGCCACCGGGCTCCACACCCACGCCTCCGGCCACGCGGCCGGTGGCCGGCCGCCACCGCGCCCCCAAGCCGAGCGTCGCCGCCACCCATCTTCTTCTTCTTCTCCTTTCTTTTTCTTTTTCTTCTTCTACTGTTCTCTCCCTCTCTCATCCTCTCTCTCTCACTCTCTCTCTCTCTCTCTCGCGGCCTGAACCGCCGCCACGCCGGCGGCCGGGACCGCCGCCGGCGGGCTCCTCTTGCCGCCGGCCAGCAGGGCTGGCCGGCTTGCTCGCGCGGCAGCAGCAAGAGGAGCTGCTGCTGCTGCTGCTCTGTAGGTGATTGGGTTCGGGTGTAAACCCGAACCCAATAATCCTATTGGGTTCGGGTACCCAATAACCCTGAACCCGTTAACCCAAATACCCATTTAACTAAAGTTATGGGTTTGGGTATTGGATCCAAACCCGACCCGTTAAGAGCCCAACCTGCATCCGCAACCCAATAAAGGTAATCTGACAGAAAACCCCCTAATAATTTATATTATTTGCAATTGATACCTTTTATTGCATATTTAACCCTTTTTGTTATGTTTTAGTATTCGGACGATATCTAGAGCACCCGGACTCCGATTTGGACGCTTCTGTATCCGTTGCGATCGTGGGAAAGAGAGCTACCCTCTCATGACTAGTTTGTGAGTGTTTTCCTTTTATAAATTATATTTTATCATGTTTAGTATCTTGGTTGGTTGCCTAATTAATAAAACGTGATTATCGATAAATCATTATAATTATTAAACACTAAATGTCATTGTTGGGAAATCCCTGTAGTCCCTATAAGTAAAACATACTGATAGATAGATGATACCTGATCTGGATGATTGGCTAATTAACGAGATTTTCGAAGTTAATAATGTTCCTAAGTAAACCTAGTCTCTAAATTGATAATTAAAATAGATTATTCTGTTTCATAATTTGGTGGCACCTACCGTATTCAGAATATAGGAATCGTTATTTTTATTAGCAGTCATTGACACTCGAGTAGATGCTATACCCCAGACGCTAACATTAGTATTCACACTATGACTTGGATATCCTATCACACGGGACACTGTTATCTCATGTACATGTAACACCGTTACACAGATCCTCTTACACGCAACACTATGTCCCACCGGTACATAGATACACCGATTCACTAGATGTTGTCATTTCATTATGTTACATGCTTATTGTCACTCTGCCATGGATACGCGACACTGATAGTTCATGTGCTAGTATCACCGTTGCACAGTTACTATGATACGTCACACTATTATTTCGTATTCATGTGCATATATATATCTATATATATTGTTATCATCGTTACATGGATTCTCGGCATCCCTGTTGCACATGCATACATGGTTTCTCTATTCTTGTCATATGGATCACCGTTCATATTGCATGTCATACTCATGTATTCCTGTTACATGATTGTTTCCCGTTACAATCTATTGATATTCTTGTTATTGATATTCCCGTTACTGGACATGAGAGCTATTGATATGCAATATGTGGAATCCCACATCTATTGTTCCCGTTTCCCGTTATATTGTTATATGCTATCAACAGAGCTCAGGTCCTGTTCTCATGTTACGTGTATCATGCACTGTAGTTGTTCTTGTTACACTGTATACTTTAAATATCAGATCATAAAGATAACTTGGGGATGGGGGAGACTTGACGGCTGATTAGATCATATCGGGTGGATGTCATGGTTCCAAATTGTTTGTCCTACTGCAGGGACGGGGTAGTGCTGGCTACCATATGTTACTCATGAGCTCCCGTTTCCCGTTATGTTTTAGCTCATTAAGATTCCCGTTACATGTTACAGCCCTAGCGGGCTGGCCCTGGTCTCAGCAGCCAGGGATCTGGTAAGGCCGTTGTCCCGGGTATGCACGGGATACACCCACCCGATAAGAGCTCCTCGACCATGGGTTTCCAATAGTGATATCAGGAACACTTGTTATTTGGCCACTCTCTCATTTGGATAATGGTACCCGTAGGCCATGTCCGGATGGGTTCGACTGGAGTGCGGGCTCCAGTATGAACTGTCAGTGGTATGGGACACTGAAAGAGATTGATTAAAATACCAGGTGATACTGATTGCTGCTATTGTCTAAATATCATGACTTTCCTGATACCTGTATCCTTATTGTAGTTGTACTTGTTCCTATTCCTGATCATTTATCCGCTTTCATGTTACCTGTATTATTTGTTACTCTACCTGGTACATGTTACACTTTCTGTGGTGGCATACTATTCATGTATATGTATACTCTGCATTGCATATAATTTATTTTCTGTATACCTTGCAGACATCACTACTGTCTATGCACCACACCGTATGATAGTTATATTGCATATGCCCATCTGCATGTTCATTTCTATCACGTCACCACTAGACAACATTCATTATTATATAAAACGGGAGACAACTATAGACATGACCCGATGATAACATGTTAAGCAATGACGGTATTAAAAGACGACATGATTATATTTTTCTACTGCATATTATATACTTATTATATGGTATCACTAGTACAACATCATGTATTATATATTAGTATCGTGCTTGTATTACGATAGTAAATATTACTGCCTCCTTCATTTTACCACTCACTAGGTCGCTTTCTGACGACCATGAGTTTGCGTGCCCAGGTTGGAGATCCGAGTCACCGTATTATCAGATAGTGTCTTGGAGTTACATAGGAGATTCCTCATCGAGACTATTCATAGGTATCTTTATGATTTATTGCTGTTATCTTATTTATCCCTGTTGTTCTATCTGTTATGATCACTAACCTCTTTCTACATGTATTCTTGTACTTATTTCCTGCTTGAACCCTTGTGTATATGGAGATTATGTCCTGTACTGAGGCTTAACGTACACGTGAGGGTGTTTTCACCTCACGTATGTACGTCGCCATAACGTCTCCCTATCCTTGGGATCGGGGCGTTACATCACTGATTTGGCAAGAGTCAGATTCAAATCAACTTTCCCCTTAAGTCAGTCTCCTATTTGAGTCCTAGATGTCCCTAGGGCCAACGTCTACTCAGTTTTAATTAGGTTTGGGTTAGTGAGTGAGGAGATTATTTGGGGCTAAGGGAGGGTGATGACTTCCCCACCTTATCTTGTTTATAGGATAAGCCCTTAAATTAATTTAGTGCAGTATACAAGTATATAGAAAAAAGTAACACTCAAGCAATATTTCATACAAGAATGAACCTTATACTAAATGCTATGCACACATACCTTGGCTCCAGCACTCTTCAACAATAATTTTTATAACAAGAATAAAGAATTTCAGAATTTTTATAACAATAGTGCAAGCTGCTCAATTCTACCGCTATAGCAACTGTCTATGCGGGTCGTGATCCACAAGGAGGGACTAGCGATGGAAGCCTTTTTAGCAAGTATTCTTTTAAGTTACAAAGAATGGTTAAAGTTCTTCTTTTAGTTCTTTAAAAGAAAATAAAAAAGAGTTAAAAGTTAAGTTAGGAAGAAAGTGGTAGATTAAGAAGGTGGAGAAAATAGAAAAAAGATATATAGAAAGAAATCGAAAAAATGATAAAAGAGATGGGTATTGATGGTGTTGGTAATCTAAACTAAAAAATTAAAAGAAAGAAAACTAAAGCCTAAAAACTTTACTTACCTCTTCAGCGCCTGCTTACCTTTGACCCGTATCGACGATGTACCTTTATTTGAAGGCGAGCGAAGTATGACAAATAGGATCTTCTCCATTCCGGATTTACACTATGAAATGAAGAGGCAAGTTACACTACCATAGAAATGGATCCATCACCATAAGCCATCACCGGCACTTGCAAAGGCAGGGCAACTTCGAGGCTATCGGATTCATTTGGACCCACAAACACAGAAGAGGGAAGCAAACGAAAACAAGAATAGAAAAAAAAAAGAAAATTTCAATTCGATTCAAATAATAATAAAAGAAAAGATCACTTACACCGGTGTCACCCTCAGTACAAGCTTGTTCTCATTCCTTCATGAAAGTCTCCTCTCCTCTCAGTTACATAAAGAAAATAAAAGTTACATAAAAGAAAACTAAAAACCTAAGTTATAAACTACAGTATAGCCTAAATTTCACTATCTGCTTGGTTGTTCCTCTTTTTTTGCCTTTGAGATTGTAAGTATTTATAGGAGAAATGTAGAGGGTAGAGAAGTATAAAGATAAGAGAAGCTGGCTATTTTCGAATTTGAATCCTCCCCTTATCTCCAAACTTGAGTTGGTGTGGATATTCAGTTCTGATCTGCTTTTAACGCATTAATTGCTAACTATAACTTATCAAATTATAGAATTAAAAATAATGATCAACTTAAGAGTTGTAGCCCTTTAAGTCCTCTTTCTGAATCATCTTGAATCATTAGAGTTGAGTTCTGATAGCGAAAATTATGATTCAAATACTAAAATATATCCAGCCAGAATCTGAGTCAAAATTGCTTCATCTCATCTGTTGATTTTCTCTCTATTCATTTATCCCTTTGGATTTGGATTCTATATTTGACGTTATTCTCGGTTGATCTTTAGCTTTAACCACTTGATTCACCAAAAGCTGAATTTAATGAATTGGATTTGGGATCATTCTCCTCTAACCAAATAGGTCTAGTTAAATCTGAATTTAACTGATATTTATTTGATTTTATCCTCTTTCTCCCCATGATTATCTTCTACAAAATAGACAATTAAGACAAGAAATTTAGCAGATTTATCACATGATAAATATGAATATGTAATAAAAAATAATGCAATAAATGTGTACAATCACAAACCACCCATTTAAAGTGTGATCCACCCCATCAATGCCATGCTGGGATTTGAAATAGTCAACATGACCAATAGCTCCAAGTGGAGCTGAAGCAAAGCTTCGAGCAAAGCAATCAGTGATCTCAGCGGAGCTAAATTTAAGCATCATCCGAAGCTAAAAGTGAGCCCTCTGCAGAGCTATGGAGAAGATTCATGCGAAGCTAGAATTGAGCTCTCTGTGGAGCTGTGATAAATCTTTATAAGAAGCTAAAACTGAGCTCTTAGCGGAGCTATGAGAAAGCTTCATGCAAGGCTAATAGTTAGCTCTCAAATAGAGATTAACCAGAGTTAGTTTCTCAGGCGAAGCTAGCCCATTTGGGCTCAAGCAATGCTAAGTGTTGAAGTGATAATATGTCAACCAGTGTCAGATATCAAGTACTAGGTATCAGGTGTCAAGTACATACATAACAGGGTCAGGTAATTAACATGTCGGTATCATGTGAGTTGAATACAGAGTTACAGCATCATATGTCAAGTAATCATCCGGTCATATAACAGGTACAGGAGACAATATAGTTAAATATTTCAAACTCTTCACAACCATATGTATAACAACAATAAATTAATCTTTTAATTAGTTATGTGAAGCTGGGCGAAGCGGGAGCGTAGGAGAAGATTGGCCCTTATTATCATCTCTTTCGCTTTTCAATCTTATCCTCGGCATCGAGAAGAGCGTTGTTGAAGGCATCGATAGCATCACCTATCTCTACCTTCCTTGCCTCTGAGGATTTCAAGTCCTAATATACCGCCTCAGCTGCTTTCTATGTCTCCAGGCAAGCTTTCTGCATATGAGCCATAAGACGTTTAAGCTCTTCGTCTACTGATGGAGTCAAGTCCGAGCTGCTAAGGTGACGCCACTCACCCACGTCCTTCTCGAATTTCTCCACCAACAGCTCTAGAGCAGCAGCTTGCTCATCCACCCTGAAATCTCAGATACTCTCAATATTACGAGAGAGGACCACCTTCAGAACTACAAATGAAGTGCTCGAGCCTTTCAAAATCAAGGCAATGGATCGCTTAAAGCTCTTATAAAAGCCGTCGACCATTTTCGCCACAAATTCCTTCTCAGCTTCAATTAATCCTGACGAGTGAGTAATCCCAAAAGATAAAACCTCAACTAGTCTCACCGTCATAACAGTGAAAGAGGTGGTAGAAACATTTGTCTGAGATGGACGAGGAATCACTGGCAACTGAGGGGAAGTCTTCATTGACACTAATACACCGGTCACGAGAGAAGTAAGGCTGGTAACTATCCCAGAGAGAGCCGGCTCGACGATCAACATCGGAGACTCCGGGTTGGCGATTACCCTGAGACCAGCTGTTGTCAAAACTAGAGGCATCGTGTAAGCCACCATCATCTCGCCGGCTGATTCAAGTGGATATATGATCGGTTCCGTTGATAACATGGGAGGACAAACAGCTCTCGTCTCCTCAGCCATCACAAGATCGCCAACAGACTGTGGCTGATAAGAAGGCAGGTCGCGATATAGGACATCCAACTCCACGGCATCTAGAGCAACCGAGGTACTTATCTCCTCCTTAACCTCTCCAGAAAGGCCCGTCGGCTCATTCGAAGTTGATGCGGCCAGAGATGGAATACCTGCAAGAGTATTTTGTTAGGTCAAAGGTAATCAAAAAGCGATGGTCATTTACTGGTTATTATAGCAACATTACTGGAAGGAGTTGAAGCCACGATAGTCCTGGCCTCAGACTTGGTCATCTCCTCGGCACAAACTTTGGGGGGCTCCCTCGATGACGGTGCTTAATTTGACTAGCACGATAGCAGAGACCCCGACAGTAAATGGAGAAGCACCAATTCCCGTCAAATCACTAGAGGCTGGCTCAGGAAGACATTCATTAACCCTGAGGGCCTCAGTAATTGTGGCAGCACCCAGTTCTCCTTCAACCGTAGCACTCGCCACAGGCTCCACAACCAATCCTCTTGAACTCGAGGCCCTTGGGCTTTTTTTGCCCTCGCCAGCGCCAGAGGGACAACATTAGTTGTGTAACCCTCAGGTTCATAGGAGACGAAGTAGTTGGCTTCGTCACTCTCCCTGTAAGTGAACAGCGGATCATAAAAATCTCCTTGTTTCCCTGCGATCTCAATTCATGCATCCCAAGTTAACAAGTTAATTGCACGGGAAGAGAGAATAATTAAAAATCTTGCAACAGAACTAATCTTACCCAAGACTGGAGCGGCCGTTTAAGGTGCTTTCTTCTGCGCCAATAGTTTTATAACTAACGGGGTAGGAGGGATGATCGCAACCGATTCGCTCTTCGCAATGACTGGAGTGTGGTGGCGAGGCTTCCTCATCACCGTCTTCTTGCGAGGTTTATCCTTTCGCTTTCTTTTGAAGTAAATGTCCATGTTTTCCTCTTTCTTCTTCTTCTTCTTCCATCTCCACCTCTCCATAAGAGCTGTACCTACTCCACTGGGAGCATCCTGCGATATTTCAGCGCCAGTAACATCCTTGAAATAAGGGCTTTCAGCATTAGAAGCTTCACTGTGAATTTCAACAATGAACTCAGGAAGGCCTAGCACTCGAACTCTTTTACTCTCCTCTTGTTCAGTTGTCTTTTACTTCATTCGCTTAGAGATCCACTTTAAGCCAGAGGAGTTGATGTTGAACCCTGTTATCATTGAATTGGAAGTCTTGTACCATTGGCAAACCCCAAAGTCATCAGCAGATTTGGGTTCTTAATGGCATGCACAATCGTGCTTCAGTGCAACCGGCAATAAAATATCACCAGGCTCGAGCACTGTTGATCAAGCTCCCCACGAAAGCCAAGTTGGTATTTGGATTGCCGACATAGAGCCGATCGTATCCAAACTGGCGAGCAAAATGGCTGGGGATGTACGGTTCCAGATAACAGATGTCTCCACTCCAGTATACCAAGTGAGAAGGCCTGATGCTAACTAACCACTCGAACACTCCGCGGCTCAGTGATATTATACCATCTCCGGCATCCATAAACTCTTCACCGTAACCACCATCTCGGATGCAGTGGAAGCATCGGAAGGGATTGTACACATCATGCGAAAATAGCAGTTTGCGGATCCCAGCAAGTAGATCCGCTCCCACGAAAATCCTTCGAATCAATGGAGATGCGCGATACGAACACCTTCTGGAGGCTCTTCTCCGGGTTGGATGATCGTCGGACAGTGCAGGGCAAACCATACCATCAGGTATGTGTATGGCATTCTAACCCTAGGGTTCGGCCTGTCGCGAGGTAAAATTGTTCCTGTACCCCTCTTCGTTGCGGGTGGCCTACAGAAGGCCTCTGTTAGTGCACGAAAACCTCACTATATGTAGCACACCATAGCCAAAAGTAGCCCGAGAGAGCGACCGTGCACCAAGCGAACGACCGGAAACAGTGCAGTCAGAAAAATGGCATCGTGTACAGGAGACGACACTACACACCTCTTCAACCAAACCGATAGAAAATCGGCCAAAAGCGCTTTTCGAGATATCGGTTGACGAGCCTGGTGATGAAAACTCTTAAAGGTATCTCCCTTCTCATAGATACCGTCGTCTTCTTCCAAAATAACATCTCCATGGTCGTGCTCCCTCGTCATTCAAAAAATATCCTCCTCTACCACTCTGAATCGAGCTTCTTCGGGAGATTTCTCTAGAGTGAAAAATAGATAATCTGCGAAACTCTTTAAGTTATTCGAATTTCCCTTGTAACCATTATGCACATCCAAGAAGATGTAGAAGTGACATATCAGCTCTTTGTAAGTTTCGAACATGACAAGCTCATGTTTCTCTAACAACGCCAGCTCTGATTCACAAGGAAAATACTCCTCGTAGGGGAGATATCCCATTGGCAAGACAGAGACCTCCCACATCTCATGCAAAGCCATACCCAGTTCGCCCAAATGAGTGAAGAAAGTCTCTGTGGCTGGTAGTACAATTCAAAGATGGCGTAGAAGTTTGCAACGCTCATCTGAATGCTGTAGCATGTGTCTCTAACAGCTTCACGAAGTCCGAGTCTTTCCAGGTCCTCTCTAAAGTAAGTCAGAATGTACAGGGTCAAGTTCTTTCACCAGGCCTTCGGAGAATGAATCCAACCTGGGGCTCTGAAGTTTGTCGATGGATAGTTTGCTGACCTTTAAGAACTGGTTGCCGAAAAGTCTGGGTCATAGCTGGGTTCTCCCTAACTAGGATATCTTGTAGGACGTTCCTAGGGTGAGACCCAGTATGCACCGAGGAGGACCTACCCTGGTATAACCCACGTGGACTGAGTCGATAATCTGGGTCACTTGCCAGTTCATCTTCTTAGGCCTCATCACGCACTGGAAGAAGGATAGCGAGAAGTGACGCTTGCTTGACGGAAGGTAATACTTCTCCCCATTCAAAGTGAAAATCCACTACCCTTCTCCAGCTAGCAGTTGCTAATCCATGTCGGGCGCTGCATCTCCGAAAATATAGCTGGGCTTCCGGTAGATCTTTCGATCACGGTCTTCCAGAGGAGCTGTGGTCAGTATACTCCTCATCATGCACTGGTTTTCAGTTTAAATTAAAACGTCACGATCAAGAGTATTATGTTAAATATCACACCTCTAATAGTAATTGTTATTCTCCAGGAAAATCAATGTTTGTCACTTTAATAATTACCTCTGACAATTCATCCCTAATCTCTAGTAGAGCACTAATCTTGTTAACATTAAGCCTCTGATAATAAGACTCCAGCATATCCATAGCAGGATCAAACTCTGCTTGTTATTCTCATAAATAGAATAGCAAGTCCAACAAATTTATTCAAATCACTGTCAAGTTAATATCATACTTCTGACAATCTAATTTGCTTAAACTGCAAACCAAAATCAATTACTGTTATGTTAAACATTATACCTCTAATAATAAATAAATATCGTTTAAGTTAACATTACACTTCTGACCAAAATTTGCTCAAACCATAAACTCAGTCACTGTTAAGTTCAATATTGCACCTCTAACAGTGATCTTCTCAATCTTCTCAGTGAAAAAGAGACCTTTTGTGCGAAGTTAATATCACACTTCTTGCATATCTCACCGTTAAGTTCAATACAACACCTTTAACAGTAATCTTCTCAATTTTCTCAGTAAAAAGAGACCTTTTGTGCTAAATTAATATTGATAGGTAGTCAAAAGTGCATATTTATCATCATATTTTCCTACTTATTCTTTTATAAAGCATTGCTACGTAATGTTTTATTGTTTAGTGTTGTGCAGGCATTAAGTAATTAAAGAATAAATAAATGAAGCCCAATTGAAACCTAAAAGTCCAAAAAGCCTACAAGCCCACATGCATGATTTATTTTAGTAATTTAGAAGCTTCTATCTTATCTAACCTAATCTAAACTTGAATTTTAAATTATTAATTTAAAATCTAGGGGAGGAGGAGGAAGGATAAAGTAGGACTCCTAATTGCTATTCAAATATAGGGGAGGAGGAGGAAGGATAAAGTAGGACTCTTAGATAGAACAAGATGAATCATCATCCTAATTAAAGATGGAGATGGCCTTCTATTTGAACCAGGTTGCTTGCAGCACAAGATGAAGATAAAGGAGAGAAAATCTGAATTTAATTCAAATTTAGACTAGACACTCTTTAGTATTTCAATCATAACTTTCTCTATCAAACTCAAATTTGATGATTCGAGATGCTTCAGAAAGAAGACTTGATCTAATCAAGAAGGAGATTCTAGATCGCTAATCTAGCTTCATGACTAGTCTCGATTTAGGGGTTGTATCTGTAAATCACCTAGAGGGGGTGAATAGGTGATGAGCTAATCTAATGGTCAATAATGCGAAATTAAAACTTATATGATGCAAACTAAAACTATTTAAACTAAACACCAAGTATAACTCAAGAGTGTAGCTGAATTCACCGTGAAGGGCTCTGGACTAACTCCTCAAGATTCCTCTAAATAAGAGTTGAGGTGCCGCGTTGACTCTCTTGGTTGAATACAAGTGTTAGCAAACAGTCCCCAAGCATATATCAATAAGCACACAATGTATATCAAGCATATAATGATAAAGACAATAAAGCATGCAAGATATAAAGATAAGTAAGAAATAGAGAGAGCAATCGCAAACACGGGATATTTGTTTCGAGGTTCGAGCACACTTGCTCTACGTCCCTGCCTTCAACACTTGAAGGATTTCTACTAAAATCGATCCCACCGGATCACTCGGTGCCGCAACACCTACAAGGAGAGTTCACACTTGAACTCCTTGGACTCTCTAGTCCCGTACACACCGCAAGCCCACAAGCTCGCCGAGGCCGCACCTTAAACAAAGAGTTCACACACGAACTCGAAACACTGCGAATACACTTGTCCGCCTCCTCAAAGTACAAAGATGAAACTTTGGTGATCACAACTCTTTGATCACCTAAAATCCTCTCACAACAAATCCCTATAGGTAGATATAGCAATGGATGGCTCAAGTGTTGTGTGAGAAAACAAGGATTTAAATGGTGGAGGAAAACTCAAGAAAATCACTTTGAAACACTCTTGATAAACTCCCCTTTTGATTGGAAATATTTGCTCTCTAAAAAGTGGGAAAACCTCTAAATTGAGTTGGAAAAACTAGCTCAAAAACCACTTCAAAATCTCTTTGAAAACAGCCCCCAAAATCCCCAATTTATAGAGCTATAAAAACTAGCCGTTGGAGCCAGGTTGGCCTGACGGTCGACCGCCCGGTCGATCGCCAACGGTCAGATTTCTGACCGTTGGGGCAGCGGTCGACCGGTCGGTCGACCGAGACCCTGGAACAGAGAGTAGATCTCTCTGCCGGTCGACCGGCCCGGTCGACCGGGGCTTTCCAGAGAGCAGAGCTCTCTGGCGGTCGACCGTGCCGGTTGACCGGCCCTCCAGCAAAGGCTGGCGTGCACGTCTGTGCACGTCGGTCGACCGGCCCAGTCGATCGACTTTAAGCTTCGGTCGACCGGCTGAAGCCAGGACAGGAATTCTGGGATTAAAAACTTGGTTATTTTTGACTCAATAAAATCCCATAAAATCATAAAAAATCTACAAAAATAGTTTTAACATTATACTTTGATAATCAAACATGCTTGAGCAAAATCGAGACATGTTACAAATAATTTGAACTATTTTTGTAACTTAGAAAATTTGGTTCAAAACAAAAACTGTATTTTTCCAAATTTGATTTTTCCAAAACTTCTCCAAATAAAAACAAGATATTTTAAACACTTTGAAAGCATAGAGTGTATGGATATGATCCACTACACAAACATGGTGAAATATCTATGTTTTTGACATTAAGCTCTAAATTTGATTTTGGTTAAATACATGTAACTTTGAATACCAAAAACCAAAACGGTATTTTTCAAAAAGAAAACTCTTATGTATTTTTCCAAAATAAAAATTCTTTTATGAAAACTCATCTAAATCAAGAGTGTGTGTGTATATGGTATGCTTGAGCAATCCACCAACTATTCTATCCTTTACATTTTATCTAAAAACAAAATCTTATAAAAACAAGCCTAGACACAAAACTTGATCTTGAAGTCTTCACTTGAAGTCTTCTCATCTTCTTGACTTTGTCCAAACACGATCCATAGAGCTAGACTCCTCTTGAGTACTTGATGTGGTCTTGATGCACAAGCTCTTGAATCAAACCGTGCTAGCTCCAAAACTTGACTTTGAATCCTTTGTTGAAGCTACACACCTACTAAGATCTTGATCGCAAATCTGAAACTTAATTAAACACAAGATCATTAGTACTATAACTACATGAGTTGATCATCATCAAAACTAGAGTGATGGGCCTTTGGGCCAACAGTATCCTGTTAAACTAATGAAACATTCATCTAAGTTGTTAACCCTAAGTAAGAAGAGTAGGATGTCAAACTTAACTTGTCTACACTACGCCAAGCCAAACCCTAATTTTACCCTAAGCCAAAGCCAATCCCTAATCATTAAACTATGCCAAACCATACCCCTAAACTTAATCTAAAGCCAAACCCTACTCTAATCCAAAGTCAAGTCCTAATTATCTAAATTATTAAGTTGGACTATCATCACTAAACTTCAAAGGATTAATCTAAGCTTAGATTGCAAATCCATTAGACTAATTAACTAACCCTATATCTAACCCTAGTCAATCTAGTGATTAGCTACCCTAGAATTATTCTAGCCTAGCATCCTTTTTATTTTATTCATCTTTTTATTTTTAAGATCTTTAAAGAAAAGAAAAAGAAAGAAGAAAGATTAAAGACAACACCATAAACCAAAGCAAGAACAAAGAAATAAAAGGTAGACTTGAAATTAAAAGAATAAGAATAAGAACATAAAAAATAAAGATAACCTTTATTGATGTAATCCTTGGGTACAAGCTCATTCTCCTTCCTCCTTACAATAGCCAAAGCAAAGCCAACAACAATTACAAAGAAGAGAACTCAAAAGAGGCTAAACTAATCTAACAAAAAGCCTAAATTCTTAACCCTAACCTTACTCTTCTTCTCTCAGGATGAGGTGCTCTGCATGTAATGCAGGGTCCTTTTATAGAAGAAAACCAGAGGGATAGGAAGTGTATGAAGATAGGAAGAGCTAAATATTTCTAAATTTGAATTCTTCTCTTATCTCCAAACTTGATTTGACTTACACAAAATTTTACGCAGAAATTCAATTCTGATCTGCAACTTATTATCATGTTGATCGCTGAATATGGATCATCAGACGGCTGAATTTGAAAGTGTGATCAATGTAAGAGTTGTAGTCCTTCAAGTTTTCTTTCTGAAGCATCTTGAATCATCAAATTTGAGTTCGATAGAGAAAATTATGATTGAAATACTAAAGAGTGTTCAGTTTGACTCTGAATTAAATTCTCCTTTACCTTCATCTTATGGTGCAAGCAACCTGGTTCAAATAGAAGTCTATCTCTATCTTTAATTAGGATGATGATTCATCTTGTTCTATCCTTCTCCGCCTCTAGGTTTGAATAGCAATTAGGAGTCCTACTTCATCCTTCCTCCTCCTCTCCTAGATTTGAATAGCAATTAGGAGCCCTACTTTATCCTTCCTCCTCCCCTAGATTTTAAATTAATAATTTAAAATCCAAGTTTAGATTAGATTAGATAAGATAGAAGCTTCTGAATTACTAAAATAAATCATGCATGTAGGCTTGTGAGCTTTTTGGTCTTTTAAGCTTCAATTGGGTTTCATTTATTTATTCTTTAATTACTCAAGGCCTGCACAACACTAAACAATAGAATGTTACGTAGCAGTGCTTTATAAAAGAATAAGTAGGAAAATATGATGATAAATATGCACTTTTGACTACCTATCACACCCTCACACTTATCTTTTTGCTCGTCCTCGAGTAAAAATAAAAAGAAAAAGGAAAACAAAATAAAAACTAATCTATCCTAACTCACTTTCATAGGAATCACGCTTGCACTTAGCAAGTGCAACAAGCCGTTAGACCTCTAAGTTACCCCTAGAAGACGAGTGTTGTCTCGCGAGGATTTTTAGTGAATTTCACCCACAAAATCCATAAAAGAAAAAGAAAATGTTAGTGATTAATTTTTTATTTTATTTGAAAAAGGAGAAAAATATTTGAAATATGTTTGACGAAACTAAGCAATCTATAAGTTTTAGGATTATTATTTTTATTCATTCTTGAACTTAGTCTCTATACAATAATTCGTTATCAGTTTTAGGTGAGAATTAGAATTAAATTTTTATATAGTCTCTTTTGTTACCCTAAGTCATATGCATCCTTGTGAACGTAAATCTTTACTAGGGATTCTAACTTGGACTACCATGCCTTTTTATTATTATCATTATTTATATATATATATTTTTTAATATGTATAACTCATCTAATTTTCTTTTGTATAACTATCAAGGCTTCTTGAGGGCCTCATACCTAACTATTTGACTATTAGATGTGTTAGTACATATATAGATAATATTTATTAGCTTTCGTAGGCTTTCTAATTCACCTATGTAGCGAGCCTAAGGTCGGTGGCTCCCAAACCGTTCAGTTTTAGGGCATCGGGTGAGAAAATACCCCACAGACTTAAGACTCGAGTGAACTAGGCCATAAAACTAAGGACTTTATTTATAAATCACCTTTAGGCGTGAATACTTATGCTACTTGAGGCACATGTATCCAGCTTAATTAGTGAAATTTTTTATTTATATTATTATATTTTTTAATATAAGGCACAAGAGTCTTTGTCTTAGAATCCTAGATGTGTAAGTGTATTAGGTATGTACATTTCATTAAGGTAAAAATTAAGACTAATTACTTATTCAATTTTTCCTCCTATAAAAAATCCAAGAATTTATTTTATTTTGACCAAGTTTTTAGGAATCCTAATCATGATTTTCCTAATTCTTAAGATTAACTTGGATTTCTTTCAAAAGATAAGTCAAAATATTGTTTCCTTTTTCAAATATATATATATATATATATATATATATATTTTTGTTAAGTTAATATTAACCTAAAGTTAGTAAGTTAATCATTATATTAGTCTGGTTCGTAAATATTTTTTTATTTTTTTATTATTCTTTTTTTAGAAATAAAAAGAAAATTTTTGTTAAGTTAATAACCTAAGGTTAGTGAGTTATGTTAACAGTAACCTACAATTAGCCAATAATCTATGTTAAAATAAATATTTTTATTTTTTTAATTTTTAATTTTTTTATTTTTTTAAAAAGTTAAGCGTTAGTATCCTCCCCAAACCTTGTTGGCCCAAAGGCCCATCACTCTAGTTTTGATGATGATCAACTCATGTAGTTATAGTACTAATGATCTTTTGTTTATTTAGTCTCAGATTTGTGATCAAGATATTAGTAGGTGTGTAGCTTCATCAAAGGATTTAAAGTCAAGTTTTGGAGCTAACACGGTTTGATTCAAGAGCCTATGCATCAAGACCACATCAAGTACTCAAGAGGAGTCTAGCTCTTTGGATCAAGTTTGGACCAAGTCAAGAAGATGTGAAGACTTCAAGTGAAGACCTTCAAGATTAAGACTTGTGTCTAGGTTTGTTTTTATTAAGATTTTGTTTTAGATTAAAATGTAAAGGATAGAATAGTTGGTAGATTGCTCAAGTATATCATATACACACACACTCTTGATTTATATGTGTTTTCATAAAAGAATTTTTATTTTGAAAAAAATACAAAAGAGTTTTCTTTTTGAAAAATACCGTTTTGGTTTTTGGTATTCAAAGTTTACATGTCTTTAACCAAAACTATTTTTAGTGTTTATTGTCAAAAATATAGATATTTCATCATGTATGTGTAGTGGATCATATCCATACACTCTAAGCTTTCAAAGTGCTTGAAATATCTTGTTTTTGTATTTGGAGAAGTTTTGAAAAAAAATCTATTTTGGAAAAATACGGTTTTTGTTTTTAGCCAAAATTTTTAAGTTACAAAAATAGTTCAAAATGTTTGTAACATGTATTGATTTTACTCAAACATGTTTGTATATCAAAGTATAATACTGAAACTAATTTTGTGAATTTTTAGAGATTTTATGGGATTTAATTAAAAATAAAATACCCAAGTTTTAAATCTTATAAATGGCCTGCCAGGCTTTGGCGGTCAACCGACCGGTCGACCGGACCAGGTGCCGATCGACCGGAAAGGTCGACCGACGTGCACAGACATGCACAGGATGGGCCGATCGACCGCCAGAGAGTGTCTGCTCTCTGGAAAGGCCCCGGTCGACCGGGCGGTCAACTGGCAGAGAGCCCAGCTCTCTGTATCCTTGCCACGGTCGATCGACCGGTCGACCGCTGGCACAACGATCAGAATTCTGACCGTTGGCTGGTCGACCGGGCGGTCGACCGACAGGTCATCCTGGTTGTAACGGCTAGTTTTTGGAGCCTATTTAAAGGAGGCTTTGGGGCTGTTTTAGCCAAGATTTTTAGTGGGTTTTGGAGCTAGTTTTTCCTACTCTTTCAAGAGGTTTTCTCCAGTTGTATTTGAGCCAAATACTTTCATTGAAAAGGAGAGTTTATTAAGAGTTTTCAAAAGTGATTTCTTGTATTTTCCTCCACACATTCAATCCTTGTTTTTCTCACAAACACTTGAGCTATCCATTGACATATTCATCCTATAGGAGTGTTATTGTGAGATTGTTTATTGGTGATCAAAGTGTTTAGATCACCAAGAGTTCTTTCTTGTACTTTGAGGAGGCGGACGTGTGTGTTCGTGTTATTTCGGGTTCTAGTGTGAACTCGGTGTTTGAGGTGCGGCCTCGGTGAGCTAGTGGGTTTGCGGTGTGTTCTTGCGGGAACGAGTAGAGGGACTAGAGAGTCTAAGGAGTTCAAGAGTGAACTCGCCTTGTAGGTGTTACGGCACCGAGTGATCCGGTAGGATCGATTTTAGTGGAAACCTTCATAGTGCTGAAGGCGGGGACGTAGAGCAAGTGTGCTAGAACCTCGAAACAAATCTCCCGTGTTTGCGATTGCTCTCTCTATCTCTTACTTGTTTATATCTTGCATGCTTATATTACTTTCATCTTTATATGCTTGATATATATATTTGTGCTCGTATTGTTATATGCTTGGGGATTATTTGCTAACACTTGTATTCAACCAAGAGAGCTAACGCGACACCTCAACTCTTAGTTAGAGGAATCTTGAGGAGTTAGTCCAGAGCCCTTCAAGGGGAATCCGGCTACACCCTTGTGTTATACGTGGTGTTTAGTTTTAGAAGTTTTAATTCCGCATTATTGACCATTAGATTAGCTCATCACCTATTCACCCCTCCTCTAGGTGATTTACACACCTATCTCATGTATTGTTTTCAATGTATGAACGAATGCATGTATGCATGAAAAAGAAGAAAGGGAAGGCAAAATGTGACCTCAAGGTAGTGGTTTCGGTGGTGGCCGGATTAGGCCAAGTATTGCTCCTCAATCTAAATACTGTGGATCATCAAGGAATCCACCTTTTATGACCTCTTTCTTATGCACATTGTTATTATCCCCTAAATGAATAGGATCATGCACGATCCTAACATCGAAACTATCTTGGTTGTATGACCAATCTTAAAATACCATCTCAGGGTCATCATTGTTTACACCTTGATCCAACAATAGAATTTGACTTGATGAAATGATTGATTTGAGCTTAAGAATGATAGGATTGGGAACCAATACCGGCTCGAAAAAATCAAATTTAGGTTCGAGAGTCGGGTTTGGTTCAAAAGTAGCATCCAAATCAAAGAACTTAAGTTCCTGATCAATCAAATGAATGTGACTACCCAAAATAGATGAACCAATTTCATAATATACGGGTACTGGAATTAATGTTGGCTCAGGAATTAGGTCCAAATTGGGTAAAGACACCGAAGTCAATATAGATTCAAAGTTTGAAATTAGATCACAAAGTTGAGGATCGGGTTCGCATTCACAATCAAGTTCAATCACATTGATGTTAAAACTTGCCAATTTGTCCAAGGCTTGGGATTGATCAAGTTCATGTTGGTGCGATGAAATTGAATCTTGATCAAGGTCTTCAAGACACCATGATTCTTGGTTCCTATCAATTTAGTTAGTTAGTTCAAGGATGTTTGAAAGTCTAGAAATTTGCTCATTCATTAAACCTTGCATACGATCCATTTTTTCTTCTAACCTATCGAATGGATTATTTGGGGACTGAATTATGGATTCTATACTCTTTTCTAAGTAGGTAGGTTCTTCTATTGGTGGTGTGGGAAAAGAAGTATATGAAGATGATGGCTAGAAAGGTGGTTGATAATATGGCTCAGGAGTGTTGTATCCCCATTGACTCGGTGAGGAGTGGAGATGATTATTCCAATTTGTTTCATAAAATTGAGGTTATGGCATATGTTGATTTGGATAAGACCAACTAGGCATGCTTGGTTGGTTAAAATTACGAAATTTTGGGTTGGTAATATCTGATTTGAAAGATGTCAGGGTGTAATATGGATTACCATTAAAATTGAAAAAATTATTGTAATAAGCCACATCACACAAGAAATATCAAAAACAAATAAAGAAAAAAACAAATAAACAAACAAATAAACAAAATTCTAACCTAAGTTAGGGTAAACCTTAGACTTAGACGACTCCTAACTTTAGGTTATCCTTGGGAGCTCTATTGCCGACCCTAACCACAAGTTAATCGGCCAGGTAGGTGGAAAGGTTGGTGGGAGGTTATCCGTCAAAGACATTCCTTAATTAAGTAACCATTAACCTTCGGGCTTTCAGCCCTTAATCCCTTTCCTAGACACCGATTTGACAAGAGTTAGTTTCGAACAACCTCCTCCTTCAGTCAACCTCCTAAATGAGTCTGAAGTCAACATAGGGCCAACATCTAGTCAAATTTTAGTTAAGATTAGGATGGTGCGTGCACAGAATGTGGTTTGTGGGCCAAGAAAGGGTGATGGAATCCCCACCTTATGTTATTTATGGGTTATGCCCTTAAGATATTTTAAATGTGTACGTGTCAAACAAAAGAATCAACACACATTATATTGAACTAAGTCAAATAAGGGTGTTTCCTATTCTATATACAATGCGTCACATACCTTTGGTCTCCAGCACTCACCAACAATAAAATAAAAGAAGAGAAAATAGATAATGCGCCTAGATGCAACGACTAAACATTTTTCTTTTTTTATTAGGTTTTGATCACGTCAGTATGTAGTGTCAATAATTTTTTTTACTTAGAACTAGGGTTAAACTATCTCTGTTAGGACCTAAAACTAGATTAAATTAAAAACTGAGGTGTGCAGTAGACTAATCTTAAAAACCCTCTTTTGATACCCCTGCAAAATAGAAACAACAAATTAGGGTTAGATATTACTGTGTCGTTTCCTCCCTGGCAACAGCGCCAAAATTTTGATCGAAACTTGAACGAGAGAATAAATATGTACAAAAATAAAAACAAATAATCAAAAAAATAGAAGGTTAGATTCTTCTCATTGTTCAATTCTATCCACTACAGTAAGGGCCAAAGCGGGTCGTGTTCCACTGGGAGGGAGGAGATGAAAGCGTTGGCAACACGGTATATCTGCAGTCAAGACTTAGAAGAAAGGTTGGTTGTACCTTGAAATAAGAAAGTAGATCTAATCAAGAGAGAGAGTCTAGGTCGCTAATCTACCTTCATGACTAGTCTCGATCTAGGGGTTGTATCCTGTTAAACTAATTAAACATTCATCTAAGTTGTTAACCCTAAGTAAGAAGAGTAAGATGTCGAACTTAACTTGTCTACACTATGCCAAGCCAAATCCTAATTTTACCCTAAGCCAAAGCTAATCCCTAATCATTAAATTATGCCAAACCATACCCCTAAACTTAATCTAAAGCCAAACCCTACTCTAATCCAACGCCAAGCCCTAATTATCTAAATCATTAAATTGGACTATCGTCACTAAACTTCAAAGGATTAATCTAACTTTAGATTGCAAATCCATTAGACTAATCAACTAACCCTAGATCTAACCCTAGTCAATCTAGTGATTAGCTACCCTAGAATTATTCTAGCCTAGCATCCTTTTTATTTTATTCATCTTTTTATTTTTAAGATCTTTAAAGAAAAGAAAAGGAAGGAAGAAAGATTAAAGACAACACCAAAAACCAAACCAAGAACAAAAAAATAAAAAAGGTAGACTTGAAATTAAAAGAACAAGAATAAGAACATAAAAAAGAAAAGATAACCTTTATTGATGCAATCCTTGGGTACAAGCTTCTTCTCATTCCTCCTTACAATAGCCAAGGCAAAGCCAACAACAATTACAAAAAAAAGAACTCAAAAGAGGCTAAACTAATCTAACAAACACCCTAAATACTTAACCCTAACCTTATTCTTCTTCTCTCTGGATGAGGTGCTCTGTACGTACTGCAGGGGGTCCTTTTTATAGAAAAAACCAGAGGGATAGGAAGCATATGAAGATAGGAAAAGCTAAATATTTCTAAATTTGAATTCTTCTCTTATCTCCAAACTTGATTTGACTTATCCAGAATTTTATGTAGAAATTCAATTCTGATCTGCAACTTGTTATCATGTTGATCGCTGAATATGGATCATCAGACGGTTGAATTTAAAAGTATGATCAATTAAGAGTTGTAGTCCACTTAGCTCATAGGCATGCTTAAACTTATTCAAAAGGCAATACTTGGTCCACTGTCTGCTTCACTGGATCAGCAGGGTCAAAGTCACTGATTTGTACATCAAGGATGTGCAATTTTTCAGCTTGTCTATGACTTATCTTTTAAAAGTGTCGACAAGTTAGGCATTATTCAGACCGGTTGGAGAGCTACCTTAGAGGTCGTCTTTTCGGAGTGTCAACAAAACTCCCTTCAAAGTTTTCGCAAATCTGAAATAGAATGGTTCAGATTTCGAAATACTTTGAATTGCTTCAGGTTTTTAAACCTGTTAATTTGATTGTTGGAGAAAAGGCCATACGATGTGGGCTTTTAGCTTCGCCTGCATGGCGAGGCTATGATTTGGCGAGGCTCGTTGGAACCTAGCTTCGTTGCATGGCTACAAAGCAACTTTACTGTTGTTGTGGGCTAACTATATCCAAGGCTGAACCGGTGCGTCTTGAGGATCGCTCGGTTGGAGCAGCTCAAAGCCCAGAACGATGAAGTCCTGCAGCAAGAGATGACGAAAAAGGCAACTCTGGCGGAGATCGAGGCTCGCTTGTCCCAAATGGCGAACTTCAACGAAGCTGAGCTGAAATCACAGGCTTTCATCAGAGCCGTTGAAGAAAGAAAGAGATCCTTTCACTGAATAAAGAAGCCTGCTCTTGAAACTGCAGACTGACATTCCCATCCAATTCCTTAACTGACCCAAAGAGACTATTCAAAGGTTCGGGAGTATAGTGCACTGCAAAAACAGAAACAAGAGGCAAACATGTTAGCCTATGGACAAAAAGGAAAAAGAATGCAAAGAAATTCTAAAGCACAGCTTCGCTGTTTAAGTGAAACTAGCTCAACAGGCATAGCTTTGCTTTTCAAGCTAAGCTAACTCAGCATCAACTTCGCACCGAAGCTTAACTTCACACTCTGCAAAAAGGCAAGGTGCAAAAAGTCACAAAGAAAACTAAGCTAACTCAGCATCAACTTCGCACCGAAGCTTAACTTCACACTCTACGAAAAGGCAGAGTGCAAAAAGTCACAAAGGACTAGCTTCGCATGGAAGCTTAAGAGGCAATCAAGCCTAAGGAGCTATAAAGGGGTAAACCCCTTTATCCAGCTTCGCTCTGAAGCTTAACTTTGCACTCTGAACAAAAACAGAGTGCGAAAAACCTCAAGGGCTAGCTTCGCTGGGAAGCTTAAAAGGCACTTATGCCTAAAATAGTTCAAAGGACTTAAGTACTCCAATCAGCTTTGCTCTGAAGCTCAACTTCGCATTCTGTCAAGAAACAAAATGCAAAAATAGCCCCAAGGGCTAGCTTCGCATAGAAGCTTGGGAAAGAAACCCTTTGATTTCTAATTCACCATGAGATTAAAAGTAAGGAAGTTTGACTCCCTAAGATCACCAAACCATGGTGAATCACTGCGGATTCACCGTGAGATGGCCAAAATTTGGCTTCAAAAGAGATAAAAATCTAAAAAAAAGGGGGAGAAACCTTTATCTACAATAGGGCATTCAATGGTCAGAGGCGGTGGTGGCGCCGTCACAGAGGTGACAACCTCTTTCCCGGCACGTTGTTTGGGTGCCATTAGAAATCGAAAAAAGTTCTTAAGTGATCTCAAAAGAAGAAGATGGAGAGATTTTGAATTTTTGAATAAACTTCTCTGAAGTTCAGCCAATTCGACTTTTATAGCCACAGAAGTGTCTAGCTTTGCCTCCTCTAAAGGAGCGCAAGCGATCGTTTCAGATTAATTTGAAATGGCAGTTGGAAAAACCTGAGGCAGTGAAGTTAGCCAACTTCGCTCAGACGCCTTCTTTAGCTTCGCAGGAAGCTTTGTTAGCTCTCTTGAGAGCTCAATTTTTAGCTTCGCTAGAAGCTTTACTCCATCCTTAGCTTCGCCCAAAGCTTCATCTTAGTTCCGCTGAGAGTTCATTCCTCATGGAATTTTTAGGTTAAAAACAGTCTGGTTACTTAGTTTAGTGTACAGTTGCACCTAGTAGATTTTTCTGACCTAAGCAATATAGGTAGCAGGCTTCAGATGTAAAGTATTTCAGAGCCTGTACCAATCCATTATAGATTCATGAAAACTTTGAAGGGAGTTTTGTTGACACTCTAAAAAGACAAGCTCCTGGGCAGCACTTCAACTGGCCTGAACAACGTCTACACTTGACGACATTTATAAAAGACAAGTCGCAGACAAGTTGACGATCAGTTTCTGCCCATCCCCGAGGGATAAAATAAAATACACCTAGGGGGTGAATAGGTGCACTAGCTAATCTAAAGACAAATGATGCAGAATTAAAACTCAATTGCAACACACTATGTGTAACCAAGAAGTATAGCCGAATTCTTGGTGAAGGGATCTGGACTATCTCCTCGTGATTCCTCTGGATTAAAAGTTGAGGTGATATATGAAGCTCTCTTGGTTCAACACAAGTGTGGGCACACACAACTATATCTAGCATATGAATAAGTGCAATATAAAACAATGTAAGATATAAGAGAGATAGAGTTCAGAGATAGTGGATCAAATACAAACAACAAGATATGTTTCGAGGTTCGAGCCACTGCTTTATGTTTCCACCTTCACACAGAAGGATTTTCACTATGTCCACACAGGACCTTCCACAAAGGAATCTCCACCGAGGAATTACAACTCTACACTTAGTGTACACTACTCCTCTCTCAAACACAATTACCTCTACACAAGAGGGATAGGCACAAAGCGAAACTAAAATCACCTCTACACAAGAGGGATAGGTACAAAGCCAAACCACAATCACCTCTACACAAGAAGAGAGTACAATCTTTGTGATCCAATGATCACAAACACCACTTGGTGATCACAATAGACACAAACAATTTTTCTCACAAAAACTAGATCCTATAGATAGAATTATATATGATAGCTCAAGTATGAGACAATAAAGTGTTTGGAAAGAAAAATAACAAAGAAAAATACTTGAGAAAAATACTAGATGGATATGAAAATAAAGACCAAAACTAATTTCCTAAAGACTCTCTTTTCTTTGATTTTTTCAACACTTTAAAAACAAATAAAAGATAAAACTTTTTGGCTGAAAAACTCCTTTTAAACTTGCTGCAAAACACTTGAAAGATGGGTAGAAAAGCTCTCTAAAAATCTTGTTGAAAACAACCCAAGAGAACCCCTTTATATAGGCCCTCAAGAAACCAGCCGTTGGCAGTCAGAAAAGGTCATTTTTAACCTTCCGGTCGACCGGTCGATCGACCGGCCAACAGTCATATTTCTGATCGTAGAGTCACCGGTCGACTGAGACAAAAGGCACATAGCCCGCTCGGTCGACCGGCGCTACCCGAGAGTTGGGTAGTTAAAGTCCATCGACCACGCGGTCGACCGGCCTTATAGGCTGGCCTTGTGCACGTCCTAGTGCACATCGGTCGACCGATATCGGTCGACCGACCAGTCGACCGAGCTCTGATTCAGTCGACCGGCCGGTCAACCGCCAGAAGGCTCAAGCTGAGATAAAAAGGTATAAAACTTGGTCTTTTTTACATTTATAAAATCCCATAAAATCATGTTAAATCCACAAAAATTAGTTCATTGAAAAACTTTGAAATACAAATATGTGTGATCAAAAATCAACATATATTACAAACTTTTTGAACCATTTTGTGACACAGAAATTTGGCCTTAAACAAAAACCCGTATTTTTCAAAATCTTCAATTTAAAAAATGATTTTTTTAAAATTTCTTCAAATACAAAAACAAGATATTTTTATCACTTTTGAAACACAGAGTGTATGGATAGAATCTAATACACATATGAAAGATATATCTATATTTTTGATATTAAATCTAAAATAAGTTTTGTTAATTATAAAACTCTAAACACATGAAATGGAATCATCAAAATAAGTTTTTCTAAATATATAAAGCATAAATGTATATAGATGAAATCCAATATATATTAAACCATATAAACTTATTTTGATTATGTCTACTCATGAAAACCATATATATTTGTGCTTAAAATCCAAAACCGATTAAACTGAAAACCAAATGTATTGAACTTGTGTGTGTGTGTGGGAATTTGTGCATATAAACACAAGCCTATCTTACACAAGATCTAAATACAAACCAAAACTAAATAAACTGAAATCTTCTTGTATAACTCCTTCTCCAAGCCGACTCGATCTAAACACGATCTAAAGAGGTTGACTCTATCCGAGTGCTGGATGCGCTCTTGACGCGCGAGCTCTTGACTCTACATGTGTTAGCTCCAAAACTCCTTTGTTGAAGCTAAGCACCTACTAAGATCTTGATAGTAAATTTGAAACTATATAAATATAAGATTATTAGTATTATAACTCCATGAGTTAATCATTATCAAAACTAGAGTGATGGGCCTTTGGGCCAACAATCTCCCCCTTTTTGATGATGACAAAACTCATAAAGTTATATATGCATGGATTAAAGATAAGCTTCATAGAAACTCCCCCTTAACTCATGCATGGCAGTACACAAATAAATATTCAATGAAATGCATAAACTAAACGAAACATATATGCATAAATACCAATATTAAACATGCATAAATTCACTAAATTCTTCTACCCCTTTTTGTCAATTCATCAACAAAGGGGTAAAGACAATCAAACAATAAAGATGTATATGCGATATACATTCATGAAGAGGAGAGACGTAAAGTTAGCTCCCCTGCATACATGCATTACATGGAGAAGGGATGACTAGACTCTAACCTACATAAAGCATAATATACAATGTATAAATAGAGACGTTAAGCTCCCCTACACATGTATATCACGTAAAGGAGAGAGATCAAGCTCCTCAATGTGAGATATACTCAAAATGAATCCATATATAAAGAAGATGTTAAGCTCCCCTTGCATGTAGGCAATACTTATCAACAAATTTTTAAACCAGTTTTAAAACAAATTTTTGAAATTTTTTAAAGTCAACAAAATGAATTATGATACCATTGAAATCAAATTGTAGTTAATAAAATAAAAGTTGGTACCATTTGTCGAGAAAATTTTTTTTAAGATACTTATAGTAGATTTTGATACCAACTGAAGGTGAAATATGAAGTACATTTTGATACCAAATAAATACCAATTGAAATGCATAAGCTTGTAAAGATACCAATTAACTTTTAAAATAAAATCAAACTTAACATAAACATAATTTGTGCTTTAAGAATGTAAAGATATTGTAAAACAAGCACAATCAAATCATATATATATTTGTATGAAAATAGAAATACCAATTGAAATTTGAAGTATACATATATAAGAAACACATATGAGTATACAAAAATAAAATTTCATGAAGATTATGTGTATAACTCACACCTGCGACCCTATTCATGCACAAGTTTAAAAGATATTCAATAAGGGTATACAAGGCATGTTCACCCAACCATCCGCCCTTAAATGGTAGGGGTTTTCAAAAATTATGATTTGAAAATATTTTAACATAGTTTGAAAACTCTACCAATTGAAGAATAAAGGCTAGTTTTAATGATAATTTTGAAAACTAGTATGAAATCCTTCAAGTAAGAAATATACCATGAATATATCCATATGAGAACATAAAAATCACACAATAATTGACACTCAAAGTCTATAAAGCACAAGAGATTATCATGAATCCAATATCACGAGTAAACAAGATGATATAGAGTGCAAAAATCATGTAATGACATAATCATGGAGATACGCAATGAAGCTCATATGAAATTCTTTTATAAACGTGAACATTATAAAAATTCAATTTACATCAAAATAAAACAAACTTCAATGCATATATATCTTTTATCTAAACTAGAGTATACATACATATCCCGAATATAAATGATCCATAATAGAATATTGTATGAAAAGCAAGTGACTCTAAGATAGATATGTATATCTAAAGTTTTGGATAAAATTGACATATACATGAAGCTAAACATATTTTTATAAAAACATGTACAAAAATAGGGAAAACAAGTATAAATGAAAGAATCATCAAAAATAGGTTATATATGTACATGTAATAAATGCAAATGAGTAATGAAGTACAAACACATAATAACCAAGTGTAGCTCACTACTTGTACAAGTATAAATACAAGTTTTAATGAAAACTTCATTTGTACAAATAATTAAAAAGATGAAGTGCAAAATCATAAATAAACATGATCATTAGGGTAAATGCATATAAAAAATTAATAAAGAAGTATTCAAATTTGTTTCGTGATTTGATGAAGTTGCACTAGAAGAGACCTGATTCATATTCAGTTGGACAGAAAAGTAGGCGAGGCTGGCATCGAGATGGGGTTACCGGGTATGAATTATGATTAGGGCTCGACATTAAAAATGATAGGCCGAGAGAGATCTGATACATGTCTATAAAAGATTATCCAGCAGGGTCTTTTAGTAATTTTATTTATTTCTAAAAGCGAGGACAGTATAATGATAACCCAGTTCTGTGGTTCATATTACGCCCCGTCACCGGCTGAGATACTCTCTCTCTCTCTCTCTCTCTCTCTCCATCCACACACACACATATTTATAAACTAAAAATCAAGTATTTTTAATACTTTTTGCCCATCCATCAAGCGACGCAAAATGGAATAGTTAAAAGTAGTGAGTTGAAAAGATCTATATTTTTAGATATATAAATTCTCGATCCGCCCATTTGATTATGATCTAGGCATTTAAAAACTCCTACAAACCATTTTTTGTTAGATTTCAAATGTTCTACACCGTTAAACTGACCAGCTCATTGTTTAGGCCGTCTGTTTTTTTCTTACTTGATGCATGGACAAAAAGCATTCAAAACACTTGATTTTTGGTGTACAAATACTTGAAATAATATAGATTAACTTCAACGGAGTGTATCTTGTAATCGAATGTGAGATGTTGGTATTTGAGTGAAAAAAATTCGGGCTCAAATCCTTTTGGAAGGACACAAGTCTATATATATATACATACATACATACATATACATATATATAGGGGTTACTGTACCTCAGCCAACGGCTGAGAGAGTTTCTCAGTCGGCGGGACGTGGCAACAAAATAGCCACGAATTTGACATTAATTTTGGCGAACAAAAATCAAAAAAATCCTGCCCGACTTACTATCAGTCACTTCAACAATGGTTTTGATGAAAATACCCTCCCTCACAACTTTTTATTGTATGTAAAACATTTCCTTTCAAAAAAATTTACAGATCTAAATTTTCAGTTAATCATTCTGAAGAAATTAGTGCTACTATTTCAAAATATATTTGCTAAATATGGCGCCAAAGAAATCATCCGCGGAAAAAGGTAATGGGGAAACCCAGAAAAAAAAATTTAGTGTTTGTAAAATTTAATAGCTATATTTTTTTCAGATTTTATTCCATTTTTTAATTTTTTTCTTTTTAAAACTAGAGACCATGGTCGTAAATAAGAGAGAAAGATTTGCAAACTTGCGATCATGAATAGCTTTTTAAAATTTTAAATTTTGTAACACAGCGACAAAGGTCCATTTTTTTCAATTTCCTTTTCTATCGACTTGGGTCACAGTTGTTTGAATTAGCATTTTAGATCTATGCGACCTAGGTCGCAGAGATTTAAAAATTATTTGTTTTTTCATTTCCTTTTCTGTCGGCTTGGGTCGCAAATGTTTGAATTAGCGTTTTAGATTTATGCGACTTTCTGTTGACTTGGGTCGCAGTTGCTTGAATTAGCGTTTTAGATCAATACGACCTTGGTCGCATAGTTTTTAAAAATATTTTTTTATTTCCCTTTTCTATTGACTTGGGTCGCAGTTGTTTGAATTAGCATTTTAGATCTATGCGACCTAGGTCGCAGAGTTTTAAAAATTATATTTTTAAATTATTCACTTCAAATTTTTTAAAGGTTTTGTTTAATAAGGCTCTGCTCGCAATGTTGCCGTTCAATCTCTCCTTATTGGATACGGTCGCAGTCTGTTACCTAGGTTATCGTGATTGAATATTGCGACCCTGGTCACTGAATGATGATACAAAGGTCCCTTCATGGTAAATTATTTAGGGTAATTACAAAATTGCAGTGCGACTTTCATCGCAATGTATTATATTCTACTAAGTTGGATTAAGTGGACACTGGTATATTACACTGCGACCTTGTTCACTGTATGATATAATTGGTGAATTATTTTGATTAATTAAAAAATTGCGACCGAAGTCGCAGTGTAAAATATCATTCGACCTAGGTCGTACTGTATTATAATTTATTAAATTCTGTTGCGACCAAGATCGCAGTCTTAGTTTCTTCTATTTCTATAAATAAACGTACTGCAACCCGGTATTTTATACTAATGTTTTTAATGTTTCTTCATCTATAGGTAAACAACAAATGAAGGTTCGTCCTCTGAGATCGAGCCTAAAGCCTATGTGCGAATTCATTAGGAAATTCAAAAAGCACATTCAGGGCGATTTCGTAGATGCGATGAAAAAGACCCTATTTGGCCCAATCTTCATGGCCTTCTTCAATGAGGAATTTGGAGCTGAAAAAGGTCTAAAATCAAACATCAGTGTACTGAAAATTGTAGACCAGTATGATAAGGATACAAGGATCTTTAGAATTGGGGGCAAACAAATTGAGTTAACAGTGGAGGATGTTACCCTAACTTTTGGTCTATCTATCAATGGGGTGGATTTTATTATGAATAAGATGTGTACAATGAAGGACAGAGGGTTATAAAATATTATTTCCCTAATATAAAGAAGATCACGAAAGTATCTATTGAAGAAGCTTTGGATGATCTTCTGGTCAAGAAAAGGAGGAGTGAATTAGATGTGACCAAGGATGAACAGCTTGAGCAGCAAGTGACTTTAAATGAAATTATAAGAGACAGACAAAGATTTGCAGCTTAAAACTTTACGACAATAATCATCCTATATATGTCGGCGGCTCTATTCTTTTCTGACAGTAAATGCACAGTGTCGTGGTATATTGTAGAACAGATTGCTAATATGCAGCTGATGAAGATAATATGCTGGGCTGAAGCTGTTTGGCAATTCCTGATTGAGTCAATGGACATCTTCAGGCACACCACATAAGAGTTGCAAGGATGCTCCGTGTAAATTATTGTAAGTATGAATATCATATTTGGCAAACATTGTTGAAATTTCCTTATATATTGTCCATTTTTTGTGTAAACTAATGTAATTATACATTTTGCAGTATTGGCTCTGTGAAAAAGCTCCTATTTTTGAGCCGAGGTCTGATTTGGAGGACAAAACCTCACGGGCAGTAAGATGGGACCTCCATAATATTAGCAGAGCTATGGCTGAATTTGATCTAAATGAGCTTGACGCACATATGGTAAGTTTTTAAATGTTAGCGACCATGGTCGCATTTCCTTGATAACTCGTTGTAAATAAATAGCGACCATGGTCGCAGTTATATTTTTTTCATTGTTATGTGCTGCGACCATGGTTGTAGTAAGGAGTTACTTGTCTGATTTAATGCCTAAGACTGCGACCTAGGTCGCAGTTCCTTGTTAGCTATTCTAGTAAATGTTTCATTCATCTGCGATACAACTATAAGATTTCTATAAGATTTCAGTTTATTTTTTTTATTTCAGATTTTGTGTTGAATGGCCAACATTTCTAATGATGAAAGAACTATGATTGGCCTTCCTGTTGAAGGAGGAGGAGGAGGAGGAGAAGAAGATATACATAATGAAGCTAACATCCCGGCGGAGACAGAACCAGAACTTGCCAAAATAGTTGAGGAACTAATGAGTGAACAAGAACCAACTATTGCAGGTTATTTGCCAGCACCACGGGATGAACAAGCTAAAGAAATTAAAATTTTGAGGAATGAAAATCAGTACTTGAGAGCATATGTTTATCAGCTAGAAATAAAAATTGAAAAAATGGAGACTGAGAAAACTCTCAAGGCTGAATTAAAGAAAAAAAGAAGAGAGAAGAGAAAATTAAAAAAACAGCAGAGAAAATTAAAAGTGAAAGAAGAAGAAGAAGAGTTGCTGAGAGCAGCCACTGCTACAGAGGAGAAGGAGAAAGAGAAGAGGAGGAAAGAAGAGGAGGAGGAGGAGAAGGAGAAGAGGAGGAAGGAAGAGGAGGAGGAGAAGAGGCAGTTGAAGGCGCAAGAGGAAAAAAATCATAAAATTTTAGAGGAGAAGAGGAAGAAAGAGGTGGAAGAGAAGAAGAAGGAGAGGATGAAAGAAGAGGAGAGGAGAAGGAAGGAGGAAGAGGAGAAGAAGCAGAAAAGGATGAGGGAGCAGATGGAGAGCAGGCAGAGAAGCAGAAGAAAAAAAAATAGAAGAGGAGGAATTCAAGGGTTCTAGATTTGAATTAATTATTACTGGGGAAGATTTTCCCACTTTTTCTTTAAATTTAACTCAATAGATACTTGAACTCAAAAAAGACAGAACTTTTGAAGAAAAATTCAAGAAGAGACTCCGGCTCAGAAACAAGTATTTAATAGAAAAGTTTTGGATTACTCTAAAGGAACAATAGAAATGGGAGTTAAAGAACGCAAGCGCGCTGAAAGAGATCGCGATGACTCCGACTTCGTTTGTCCATAACAAAAAAGAAAATTAATGAAGATCCTCTTCCACAGCCTGCGGGTCAGACTTCTGCTACTGGTTTTGGTAACGAACAGATTTCAGACACTCAACCAAAAATCAGGGAATTGACTGAAACCACTGCATACAGAATTCTGCAGCCACATCAACAAGCTCTCATCAAAAATTTCTTAGACAAAGCCTTCTCTGAGTAAGTTAACTAATTTTATTTAAAATTATATCAAAAACTATTACATATTTATATTAGAACAATCTAATTATTAACTTTTCTTATTTTTCTTATAGTTCTACTGGATATCAGGATACAGACAACGGAATAATTATTGCAAAGACATTGAAGACCTGATGTTCAGTAGAGATTTAGATGCCAATATAATTCATTTCTATATGAAGCATCTAGAGAATAAAGGAGGATTAAAAAGTATATTCTTTCGAAGCGAAGCTTCGATAAACATCTATTTTCTCCTTTATAGTTAATACAAAAATCAAATTTCTAATTAATGTAGTACTTTCAAATTTCTAATGGTTAAAAATTCTACTAGTCGCCTTTGCTGCTGATAAGGCATAACGAATATACTTCGACGTAGGTCGCAGTCGAGGTTATTATTAATCCTTAAGAATATCAATTGAGTAATGAAGGTTGCGACCTTTGTCGCAGTTGTAGGCGACATATTCTTAATCAATAACAACCCTGCGACCTTAGTCGCAATGCATGTTAATATAACAGACGTGGTTGCTAAGAAATCCTTAAAAATAAAACATGGATACCGATGAATGCGATCAAGGTCGTAGCGAAAAATATATTAACCAAAACACGCTGCGACCATGATCGCAGTCTGTTGTCTTGTCTAACATTTAATTTTCATATCGTTTTTTATATTTTGATTGCATTTTGAATTTAATTTTGTTGTTCACATCATGGTGTTGTGTCTAAAAGTAGAGATCTTGAAGATTATTTCATCAAGAAGTTGTTGAAAAACTAGACAATTGATGTGCAGTACATGTTCTTCCCGATCAATCACAAACACAGTATTTCACTGGACCTTATTGGTATTTGATTGCCATACACAAGAGTGGATTTTTTACTACTCTTTGGTCCCAGCTGAAAAATCAAGTAATACATTAAAGCTTTATCAAACAGATGCAAGAACAATGGTGGGTTGATTTTTAATATTGCGATTACTGAATATTTGCATTTAATTTGATTAATATTGATATTTTTTTCTATTGACATTACAGAAAGAAAGGTTATTATGAATTTTTGAAATTGATTTCAATAAATTAATGAAAAAACATATATAAAATATGCAAGATGCCCCCAACAGGCAAACAGGTATTTTTTTCTTGGGACATTTACCTAACAAATTTTCTACTCTTTTGAGTACAAAAATCTAATTTCATTTAATGATTTTCCTGTACAATTTTCAGTGTTGATTGCGCTATATATGTATGCAAGTACATGGAACGTATAGCATTTAGTAGTCCATCAGCTATTGATACTGTGACGGCTGCCGATATACAGAGACTAAGAAGCGAGCTTGCGTACATATTACTGAGACAGAGAGAAAAGTTGGGATGAATAAACAGAAATTATAAGAAGGATGGTATTTGAAGACTGATAATTGACATAATTTTTTAATTATAATATTGTTAATTCATTGATGTACCTCATTTTTTTTGATAATTGTAACAATAGATGTAAAACTAGTCTGTTGGTTTTCTTAATTTAATTTGTAAACATTTTTATTCATTTGTTATACAATCCACTGAGATTTCTTTATTTCCATTCTGTTGCTGTTACATAGCGAATATTACTAATTCGCATTGATATTAGAAACAAATCATGAGTTTAGAATTTGTACTGCGATCAAAGTCGCAGTCATGACCCGGGGAGTTGCATCGTTTGCTTATATTGCGACAATGGTCGCATGAATAATTTCGTTTGTAAAAAAATGTATCTATTTATTAGAATTTTATTAATGTAATCGAGATAGCGATCGCGGTCGCAGTTATTGAATCATATATCAGATCGCACTGCGACCGTGATCGCATTGTCATATTCGGGACACCAAAGTTTTTATACACATAGCCATTTATATATGTTTTAATTTTATTAACTTAATTAATTTAATGAAACGTAAATATAATCCTCCCTGTCTTTTTCTACCATAAGAAATTAAAATAATAATAATCTTGACGTGTTCAAAGTACAAAGTAACTTCTCGTAAAAATTGAAAAACACCTAGAGGGGGGGTGAATAGGTGTAAATGCTAATCTAACAATCTTTTTCAACAATTATGAATGAATGATGCAACGATCACTCAAAACAAGACTAAGAGTCGAATACCCAGTGAAGGGTTCTGAACTCCTTCCTCGTGATTCCTCTAAATAAGAGTTGGAGGTGTGTATTGCAATCTTGTTGTATGAGTTATGATCGACAATATATTAAGAAATGAATAATATGCAATAATGATGTGCACACAAGATATATCACAAGTAATGAAAGCAATATCTCAAATTAGAAACGATGAGTAAAAGATAGCAATTAAAAGTAAAGCGAAATTGAGAGCAAGAGCAAAAGACAATCGCAAACACAAGAATTTGTTTCGAGGTTCGAGCCACCGCTCTACTCCCCGCCTTCACCTCCGTGAAGGGTTTCCACTATCCACCGAGGACTTTACAAAGGTCTACCGAAGACCGGAGTACCGAACTCCACCACTTACAAGCCTCTACCGAAGAGGTATCTCAACAAGAACAAGAAAAAGGAACAACTAGCCAAGTGATCACCAAAAGGACCACAAACTTTCTCTTTACAACTTCCTTATAGAATGAGGATGAGAGTTTTGGCTCTAGAAGTGTAGTGAGAAAACAAAAGCTCAGTTGTAAATTAATCTTGCTAGAAAACACAACTGAAAAACAAAGCCAAGAATGCAAGAGAGAATTGAGAGCTTTGAAACTTTTTCTTTCTTTTGAAAAACTTGTAAACTAGGAATTTTTCTTAGTGTATTTGCAAGAGACCTGTCTCCTCTATTTATAGGGAGAGGAAGGGATTTAAACATATTTTAATTAAGCTTATTTGATCCCAAAATAATCCACAATACTCAGAAAAAGTCTGCCACAAAAACAGTCTAAAACAGATTTTCAGAATTTCACCAAAGAGGAAATAGCAGTTGGCAGCTGGCAGGCTTGGCGGTCGACCGGCCCGGTCGGCCGTCAGTCCTGCTGGCATATAGCCGTTGGGCTCGGGTCGACCGGTCTGTCGACCGGCCTTAAGAAGGAAACAAAGATTTTTAACTGTCGGTCGACCGGCCGGCCAATCGAAATTAACAGAGAGTTGAGGTTTACAGGTCGGGCGACCGGCCGGCCGACCGACAGACGTGCACAAGCGTGCACGTCCTGAAAACATGATCCGGTCGACCGGTCCGATCGACCGGTTTAGCCTGAAACAGATAAACTGGAAAGAAATTTTGAACTTGAAAATTTTTGAAGATAATTTTGCAGGTATATTAAGTATCATGCTGTAAAAGATAGTTATACATGGTGTAAACAAGATATAGAATTTGTAAGGATTTTGGAATCATGTATAAGAATCAAGGCATGAACTTAAAAACAAATACCAAAACTAAAAACTGTATTTTGAAAATGTGTGTGTGTATCCTAGAGCCAATATTCTACAACCTCAAACTTTAACAAACTATTTCTTACATTGGTTCTAATTGACTACAAGGTCTTCAAGTGGGCTTCTCCATATGTGATCTTGTAAAGCTTGATACTTGGAGCCCAAAATGAGGTGACTTGAGTCAAAACATCTTCCTTTAAGGAAGAATGCTCCTAAAATTATTAGAACCCTGAAACACACTAAAACAACAAATATGATTAGTACGAATAACTATATATGTTTTGTGATCATCAAAACACACTAAAACGGGTGATTGTAACCTTGGGCCAACAATCTCCCCCTTTTTGATGATGACAAAACATATAGTTATTTTAAACATGGGGAAGGAGCATGAAAGCTCCCCCTCAAATTATGCTATGTATAAAAGAATGACTATGTATAAAAATGAATGGCTATATACATAAAGCATAAAACACAATGCAAAATACAAGTGCATAAAACTCTTCAAAACTAACTATTTCTCCCCTTTTTTGTCATACATCAAAAAGGGTAAAAAAATAAGAAAATTTTCTTTCAAGAATCTATAATACAAACATTCAACTCACCACAAATAAACGAAAATTTAGCATAGTCTAGAGGTTTTGTAAAAATATCGGCAAGTTGAAATTCGGTAGAAACATAATCAATATCAATATCACCTTTCTCATAATGATCTCTAAGAAAGTGATATCTAATGTCAATGTGCTTAGTTTTACTATGTTGATTTGCATTTTTAGTCATATGAATAGTACTAGTATTAACACAAAATATTTTAATATGATCAAAATGCAAATCATAGTCAAGGAGAGTATGTTTCATCAAAAGAACTTGTGCACAACAAGCTCCGGCTGCAACATACTCCGCCTCGGCGGTTGAAAGGGCTACCGAATTTTGCTTTTTGGAAGACCAAGAAACAAGACAATTACCAAGAAATTGACATGTTCCACTTGTACTCTTCCTATCTACCCTACAACCCGCATAGTCGGCATCCGAAAAACTCTTCATTTCAAATAGTCTGGTTTTCGGATACCACAAACCCATTTCAATTGTGCCCTTAAGGTATCTAATAATGCGTTTTACCGCTACTAAATGAGACTCCTTAGGACATGATTGAAAACGAGCACAAAGACATACACAAAATATAATATCAGGCCTACTAGCCGTCAAATAGTATAAACTACCAATCATGCTACGATAAAGCTTAATATCTACACTTTTACCTTGTTCATCCTTGTCAAGCTTGATGGTTGTTACCATGGGAGTTTTACTAGTTCTAGCTCCTTCAAATCCAAATCTCTTGATAAGTTCCTTTGTGTACTTGGCTTGATTGATGAAGATCCCATCCTTTCTTTGCTTGATTTGGAGACCAAGGAAATAGTTGAGCTCACCCATCATAGACATTTCGAATTCTTCCTTCATGCATGATTCAAAAGCTTGGCAAAGAGATTCATTAGTAGAACCAAAAATAATATCATCCACATAAATTTGCACAATAAGAATATCATTTTCTACATGTTTTGTAAACAAAGTTGTATCAATTTTCCTTTCTTAAAACCATTTGAAATTAAAAATGAAGAAAGCCTTTCATACTAAGCCCTAGGGGCTTGTTTTAAACCATAAAGAGCTTTGTCAAGTTTGAAAACAAAATCCGGATATGTAGGATCAACAAACCCGGGGAGTTGTTCAACATACACCTCCTCTTCAATAAATCCATTTAAGAAAGCACTTTTAACATCCATTTGAAAAAGCTTAAAATGTTTATATGAAGCAAATGCAAGTGTCATCCGTATGGCTTCAAGCCGTGCTACGGGTGCAAAGGTTTCATCAAAATCGATACCTTCGATTTGAGTGTAACCTTGGGCAACTAACCTAGCTTTATTCCTAACAATGTTACCTGACTCATCCAACTTGTTCTTAAAGATCCACTTAGTACCAATTGTTGGTCTATCGTGGGTCTATCGTACCGTTTTACCAAATATAAATAATTTTTCATTCCCTTTTCTGACGACCCGGGTCGCGGTTGTTTCAATTTACATTGTAGATGTATGCGACCTTGGTCGCAGTGTTTTAAAAAATTATTTGTTTTTCATTCCCTTTTCTGACGACCAGGGTCGCCGTTGTTTCAATTTGTGTTGTAGATGTATGCGAACTTGGTCGCAGTGTTTTAAACATCATTTGTTTTTCATTCCCTTTTCTGACGACCCGGGTCGCGATTGTTTCAATTTGCGCTGTAGATGTATGCGATCTTGGTCGTAGTGTTTTAAAAAATCATTTGTTTTTCATTCTCTTTTCTGACGATCAGGGTCGCCGTTGTTTCAATTTGCGTTGTAGATGTATGCGACCTTGGTCGCAGTGTTTTAAACAACATATGTTTTTCATTCCCTTTTCTGACAACCCGGGTCGTAGTTGTTTTAATTTGTGTTGTAGATGTATGCGACCTTGGTTGCAGTGTTTTAAACATCATTTGTTTTTCATTCCCTTTTCTGACGACCAGGGTTGCCGTTGTTTCAATTTGCGTTGTAGATGTATGCGACCTTGGTCGCAGTATTTTAAACATCATTTGTTTTCATTCCCTTTTCTGACGATTTGGGTCGCGGTTGTTTCAATTTGCGTTGTAGATGTATGCGACCTTGGTCGCAGTGTTTTAAACACATTTGAGATGTCGCAATATTGATGTTCAATCTCTCCTTGTTGGGTGTATGGTCGCAGTCTGTTACCTAGGTTAACGTGATTGAATATTGCAACCTTGGTCACTGTATGAAGATGCAAAGGTCTCCTCATGATAAATTTTTAGGTTTATTACAAAATTGCAATGCGACTTTGGTCGCGATATATGATATTCTACTAGATTTGATTAAGCGGACACTAAATATTACACTGCGACCTTGGTCGATGTAAGACATAATTGATGAATTATTTTGTTTAATTAAAAAATTTGCGACCGGAGCCACACTGTAAAATATCAATTAAACTAGATCGTAGTGAATTATAATTTATTAAATTCTGTTGCGATCAAGGTCGCAGTCTTATTTTCTTTGAATTTTTTAAATAAACATTAAACTAATGTTTTTAATGTTTCTTCATCTATAGGTAAACAACAAGTGAAGGTTCGTCCTCTAAGATCGAGCCTAAAGCCTATGTGCGAATTCATTAGGACATTCAAAAAGTACATTCAGGGCGATTTCATAGATGCGATCAAGAAGACCCTATTTGGCCCAATCTTCAAGGCCTTCTACAATGAGGAATTTAGAGGTGAAAAAGGTCTAAAATCAAACATAAGTGTACTGAGAATTTTAGACCAGTATGATAGGGATACAAGGACCTTTAGAATTCGGGGCAAATAAATTGAGTTAACAGTGGATGATGTTGCCCTAACTTTTGGTCTACCTATCATTGGAGCGAATTTTATTATAAATAAGACGTGTACAATGAAGGACAGAGGGGTTATAAAATATTATTTTCCTAATATAAAGAAGATCACGAAAGTATTTATTGAAGAAGCTTTGGATGATCTTCTGATCAAGAAAAGGAGGAGTGAATTAGAAAAGAGGGTCTTAATTCCATCGGCCATTTTTACTAAGTGAAAGAGTATGAAATGAATGTGGAGATTAGCAAATAAATGATCTCTCTAAGGTTGTTAAGCCAAGAGCCTAGAGACCAAAGCTCTGATACCAATCGAAAACACTTAGAGGGGGGTGAATAGGTGTAAATGCTAATCTAACAATCTATTTAAAACAAGTATCAATGAATGATGCAACGATCTCCCAAAACAAGACTAAGAGCCGAATACCCGGTGAAGGGCTCTGAACTCCTTCCTCGTGATTCCTCTAGATAAGAGTTAGAGGTACGTATTGCAATCTTGTTGTATGAGAATTGATCGACAAGTTAGCAAGAAATGAATTTGAAGCAATAATGAAATGCACACAAGATATATCACAAAGTATGAAAGAATAGCAATATCACAAGTAAGAAAGTAAGAGCAATAGAGAGCAAAGAGAAAATCAATCGCAAACACAAAGTATTTGTTTCGAGGTTCGAGCCACTGCTCTACTCCCCGCCTTCACCGCCGTGAAGGGTTTTCACTATCCACCGAGGACTTTACAAGGTCTACCGAAGACCGGAGTACCGAACTCCACCACTTACAAACCTCTACCGAAGAGGTATCTCAACAAGAACAAGAAGAAGGAACAAGTAGCCAAGTGATCACCAAAAGGATCACAAACTTCTTACAAACTTTCTCTTTACAACTTCCTTATAGAATGAGGATGGGAATTTTGGCTCTAGAAGTGTAGTGAGAAAAACAAACTCAGTTGTAGATGAAACTTGCTTGAGAACACAACTGAAAACCAATAGCCAAGAAAGCAAGAGAGAATTGAGAGCTTTGAAACTTTTTCTTTCTTTTGAAAACTTGTAAACTAGGGATTTTTCTTGGTAAAAACCTTAGCCAAAATCCCAAGCAATTGGGGTTTATATAGCCCAAACCAGAAAACTAGCCGTTAGGCTGATCTGGCAGCCTGACAGGCCTGCGGTCGACCGGCCCAGTCGACCGCCAACGGTGAGAAAAATGACCGTTGGGGCATCCGGTCGACCGTGCGGCCGACCGCCCAGATACAGAGAGCAAAGCTCTCTGGTCCGGTCGACCGGTCGGTCGACCGGCCCACTGTGCTAGCAGATGTGCACAGGTTTGTGCACGTCGGTCGACCGCCCAGTCGACCGGACTGGCCTGTCAGCACAGTTCTAGATCAGAAAAACATGTTAAAATTATTTCTAAAAATTCTTTTAAGTCTTGTAAAAATCCCCAAAAATAGTTTTAACATTTTGCATTGATATATAAACATGTGATAAAAAGTTTAGCTCAAATATCAAGCATATGAAACTATTTTTGTGTTTAAACATTTTACCAAAAACCAAAACTTGTATTTTATCAAACTTGGATTTTTCAATACATGAATAGGAAAGTCAAAATAAGTTTGTATAGGAAGTTTAAGCATGTATGTATATAGAGCACATCTAATATACATAAAAACTAAGTAAACTTGTTTTGATCAATCTATTCAGGAAAACAAATATCGGTTAAACTAAAACCGAAAAAATCATAAAACGTGTGTGTTGTGCACTTGAGCATATCAACTATTCTTATCTTTACACATGGATCTAAAACACACTAAACTATGGATACCTAAGTCTTCTTGACGATCTTCATCTTCAAGTCGACTCGGTCCAAACTCCGTGATCCAACGAGCATGGCTATGTATCATCTTGACGCTTGGGCTCGGGAATCACTATGAAAAGATCCAAAAACTCCTTTGTTGAAGCTAATCACCAACTAATATCTTGTTCAATGATCTGTAACTAAAATCACAAGATAATTAGTAAACATAACTACATGAGTTAATCATCATCAAAACTAGAGAGGAAGGCCTCCGGACCAACAATCTCCCCCTTTTTGATGATGACAAAACTCATGGAGTTATATGTGCATGGATTAAAGTTAAGCTTCAAAGAAGCTCCCCCTTAACTCATAAAACAAATAAACATAATGAATATGCAATGAAGGCTCTTAACATGAATGCATATCTATGCATAAACAATAAAAGGCTCTAAATACCAATGAAATGTTCAAAAACAAAACATGCTCTAGATACCAATTAAAATTAAACTAAATTAAACTTAATATATGCAAAACATAAATATGCATATATAAAACACAATCAAACTCAAAATATTTCTCCCCCTTTTTGTCAATCATCAACAAAGGGGTAAAAATCAAAACAAAACAAAATCTTCTTCCCCTTTTTAATACAAAGAAACAATCATCAATAAGGGGTAAATAAAGACAATGTTCTCCCCCTTTTTGTCTAAAACAAAAACAAAACCAAATAGGGGTGACAATCAATTAAGGTACTAATTGAAAATATGTCAAAGTAGTATCTTGATACCAATTGAAAGTGAAACATAAAAATAATCAATAAATGTTATATGCGATATACATTCATGAAGAGGAAGATGTGAAGCTTCCCTACATAGATACATTACATGAAGGAGGGATGATAAGCCCTAATTCACATAACGTACACTATGTAATGCATAAGAGGAGATGTGAAGCTCCCCTACACACGTGTACCACATAAAGAAGAGATTGTCAAGCTCTTCAATAAGATACACTCATCATGAATCTATATGTAGAAGAGATGTTAAGCTCTCCTTGCATATAGGCAATACAAATCAAAACTTTTATATTTAATTTTTTTAAAACAAAATTTTGAGATACCAAATTTTAAAACATTCAAATAAACATCTTGATATCAAAAGAGAGTATTTTTCTTTTTAAGTATATGATATCAATTTAAAATTTTTATTTTCTATCATAAAGTAAGGGAGTGGAGATACAAATATCAATTGAAATATGAAAATCGAATTTTCTCCCCCTTTATGAAATACCAACAAAAACAATGCGTAGGCTTGAAATAAGATACCAATTGAAAATTGAATCAATTGAAACAAAGTTGAAGCTCAAGCTTAGCGTAAACAATATATATGTGTGTGTGTGTGTGTGTGTGTGTGTGTGTGTGTGTGAAAAATAGATACCAATCGAAATTGATACTATATAAAGTGAAAGGATACATACATACAAACATATATGAGTATACAAGAAATGTCAAGATTGATACCAATTGAAAGAATTCAATGATACCAATTGAAACAACAATAAGATCAAGTGTATATCTCATATAACTACCACCCAACCATGTTCAAGTTTAAAATGATTTTCAATATAAAGCATACATGAGCATGATCTCCCAACCAACCGCCCTTTGTGTACTTGGCTTGATTGATAAAGATCCCATCCTTTCTTTGCTTGACTTGGAGACCAAGGAAATAGTTGAGCTCACCCATCATAGACATTTCGAATTCTTCCTTCATGCATGATTCAAAAACTTGGCAAAGGGTTTCATTAGTAGAACCAAAAATGATATCATCCACATAAATTTACACAATAAGAATATCATTTTCTACATGTTTTGTAAACAAAGTTGTATCAATTTTCCTTTCTTAAAACCATTTGAAATTAGAAATGAAGAAAGTCTTTCATACCAAGCCCTAGGGGCTTGTTTTAAACCATAAAGAGCTTTGTCAAGTTTGAAAATAAAATCCGGATATGTAGGATCAACAAACCCGGGGGGTTGTTCAACATACACCTCCTCTTCAATAAATCCATTTAAGAAAACACTTTTAACATCCATTTGAAAAAGCTTAAAATCTTTATATGAAGCAAATGCAAGTGTCATCCGTATGGCTTCAAGCCGTGCTACGGGTGCAAAGGTTTCATCAAAATCGATACCTTCGATTTGAGTGTAACCTTGGGCAACTAACCTAGCTTTATTCCTAACAATGTTACCCGACTCATCCAACTTGTTCTTAAAGATCCACTTAGTACCAATTGTTGGTCTATTGTGGGGCCTAGGAACAAGGTGCCAAACTTGGTTGCGCTCAAATTGATTGAGTTTCTCTTGCATGGCTAGCAACCAATATGAGTCGGCCTCGGCTTCGAGGACGCTTTTGGGTTCAAAATGAGAAATAAAAGCATAGTGTCCACAAAAATCATGAAGTTGAGTACGAGTAGTTACCCCTTGAGATACTTCACCTAAAACAAGGTCCTTGGGATGATGTGAATTGTATCTCCAATCCTTTGGAAGTTGTTGAGTAGGCTCTACTTCAATTCTTTGAATTTCATTTCCTTGAGCCTCTTGATCCTTAGTTGCACTTCCTTCATCATCCTTTGGCATGTCTTCAATAGTAGGTGAATCCTTCAAAGTGACTTTCTCCATGTCTTCATGCAAAGAATCTATTTCTACAACATTCTTAACAAACACATTAGATTCCTCAAATTTTACATGTATAGACTCTTCAATAGTTAAGGATGACTTATTGAAAACTCTATAAGCTTTACTAGTATTTAAGTAACCTACAAAGATTGCTTCATAAGACCTAGCATCAAATTTTCCCAAATTGTCTTTTGTATTTAAAACAAAACATTTGCATCAAAAACTTTAAAGTATGAAACATTTGGCTTTCTAGAAAAATAAATCTCAAAAGATGTTTTTGAAGTATTTTTGCATAAGAAAACACGATTTGATATATAGCATGATGTATTAACGGCCTCGGCCCACAAATAATGTGGGAGACCATATTCACTAATCATTGTCCTAACCATCTCTTGTAATGTTCGATTTTTCCGTTCAACTACTCCATTTTGTTGTGGAGTTCTAGGACAAGATAGTTCATGCTTAATTCCATGTTTTTCACAAAAACTAATAAAGGGTAGGTTAATGAATTCACCACCTCTATCACTTCTTATTATTAAAATTGAAGAATCTTTTTCCTTTTCAACTCTTTTCTTAAAGGCTTGAAAATGGAAAAAGGCTTGATTTTTATGTTTTAAAAAGAAAACCCAAGTAAAACGCGAAAAATCATCAACTAAAACAAATGCAAAACGATTCCCACTTAGACTTTTGGTTTGAGTAGGACCAAACAAATCCATATGGATCAACTCCAAGGGACGTGATGTCATGATATCCTTAATTGACTTGAAAGAGGACTTGATTTGTTTCCCAAGTTGGTACGCGTCACAAACGCGGTCCTTTTCAAAGTTCAAGTAAGGAATACCCTTCACCATTTCCTTATTGTTTAACCTAGATAGATGGTCAAAAGAAATGTGGCTTAATCTTCTATGCCACAACCAAGAGTCATCATCGAGGGCTTTCAAACAAGTGATATTGCAAGACATATTAGACAAATCAATCATGTACATATTGCTTTCACGAAAACCAGAAAATATACATGTGTTAGATTGTCTATCAAAAACTCTACAAGCTATGTTTCAAAAACAACATCAAAACCTTTATCACAAAGTTGACTAATACTCAAGAGATTATGCTTGAGTCCATCAACTAAAACAACATTTTCTATTAAAGGGGATGCACCAAGTTTAACATTATCAATACCGATTATTTTACCCTTGGCATCATCTCCGAAGGTGACGGTGCCACCTTCATGGTATCTTGATAGGGTTGCAAAGTTGTTGATATCCCAAGTCAAGTGTCTTGAGCAACCACTATCAAGATACCACAACCCTTTACGTCGTTGAGCCTTGGAAAGTACCTACATCATTTAACAAGTTTATTGACTTTGGTACCCAAATTTTCTTGGGTCCTTGAAAGTTAGTATTTCGAACCCAAACATTATGACGAGATGCATTTAGTCTATCATAACAAAACTTAACTAAGTGACCATTACGGCCACAATATGAACATGAAAACACTTTACCATACATGAATGCATGATGTGTGTGTGAAGTGTGAGCATGTTTGTGGGGTTTGGCATGATGTAAAGGTTGTGAGGTATGAACATGAGCATGAGTATGAACATGAGATTGTTTCTTAGGGGCTTGTTTCTTAGGAAACATAGCCTCAAGTCTATTCTTGTCAAATTCACACTTTTTCAAAACTACTCCTAATGAGTCAATTTTCTCTTTAAGCATGAAAATCTCATTTTCATTAACTTGTAGAAACTTACCCTTGCAAGAAATCTTATAGTTATCAAAATCTTTTTGGGTGGAAACTAAAGTAGAAGATAATTCATCCTTTTCTTAAGTAAGAGTAAAAACATGATGATTAAGAGACTCATTTCCTTTTTCATACTTAAATACTTTTTCTTAAGAACATCATAGTTATGTGAGAGTTCTACAAATGCTTCTCCTAATTCATCCATGGAAAGTTCATCATCAAAAGAGGTGGAAGAGGTTACCTTGCTTGTGCCTTCATTAGCCATGAAGCACATATTGGCGGTGTCAACTTCTTCCTCGGATTCACCTCGGAATCCCATGTAGCCTTCAATGCTTTCTTCTTGTAAGGCTTCTTGGAGGTGGAAGGCTTGACTTTATCCAGGCATTCCGCAACAATATGACCCGATTTTTGGCAATTGAAGCAAATAATTTTCCTCTCTTCTTTGCCTCCTTGCCATCTCCTTCTACCTTGGAACTTTGCCTTGTTATATATCCTCCGAACGTTCTTAACAAGAAATGAGAGCTCTTCGTCATCTTCTTCTTCATCGTCTTCGTCGGAGTATGAGGATTGACTCTTGAAGGTAATAGCTTTCTTCTTGGAGGGAGCCATTTCCTCCCTTGCTTTTCTCTCCATCTCATGGGTTTTGAGGTTCCCAATGAGACCTATAAGCTCCATCTCCTCCTTGTCATTGAGTTCCTTCAAGGTAGTTGCTTTGACTTCCCATGAAGGAGGAGAGCCCGAATGATCTTCCTTACTCTTTGGTCGTTGTCAATACCATCACCTAGAGAAGAAAGTCCATTAGTAATCTTGGTAAATCTAGTAACCATATCATTTATGGTTTCATTTTCATTCATAGAAAAATTCTCATATTGGGACCGAAGAAGGTCTATCTTAGCCCTCTTCACTTGTGAGGTCCCCTCATGTGTAACAAGGAAATGTGACCAAATTTCAAATGCGGATTTACAATGTATTACTCTAGCAATATCATTATCATTAAGTGCTTGAAGTAATGCATAGTGTACCCTAGAGTTAGCATCAAATTCTTTGGTCTCAATTTCGGACCAAGTGGACTCATCACCGGTGGGTGCACTAAATGGTTTGGTCACCGCCTTTGCAACCCGGCTTCCTAGGGATTGCAAGAAAACGGTCATCTTAACCTTTCATATGGGAAAGTTAAGGCCATCAAACTTTGGGGGGGTCTTAATTCCATCGGCCATTTTTACTAAGTGAAAGAGTATGAAATGAATGTGGAGATTAGCAAATAAAGGATCTCTCTAAGGTTGTTAAGCCAAGAGCCTAGAGACCAAAGCTCTGATACCAATCGAAAACATCTAGAGGGGGTGAATAGGTGTAAATGCTAATCTAACAATCTATTTAAAACAAGTATCAATGAATGATGCAACGATCTCCCAAAACAAGACTAAGAGCCGAATACCCGGTGAAGGGCTCTGAACTCCTTCCTCGTGATTCCTCTAGATAAGAGTTAGAGGTGCGTATTGCAATCTTGTTGTATGAGAATTGATCGACAAGTTAGCAAGAAATGAATTTGAAGCAATAATGAAATGCACACAAGATATATCACAAAGTATGAAAGAATAGCAATATTACAAGTAAGAAAGTAAGAGCAATAGAGAGTAAAGAGAAAATCAATCGCAAACACAAAGTATTTGTTTCGAGGTTCGAGCCACCGCTCTACTCCCCGCCTTCACCGCCGTGAAGGGTTTCCACTATCCACCGAGGACTATACAAGGTCTACCGAAGACCGGAGTACCGAACTCCACCACTTACAAACCTCTACCGAAGAGGTATCTTAACAAGAACAAGAAGAAGGAACAAGTAGCCAAGTGATCACCAAAAGGATCATAAACTTCTTACAAACTTTCCCTTTACAACTTCCTTATAGAATGAGGATGGGAATTTTAACTCTAGAAGTGTAGTGAGAAAAACAAACTCAGTTGTAGATGAAACTTGCTTGAGAATACAACTGAAAACCAATAGCCAAGAATGCAAGAGAGAATTGAGAGCTTTGAAACTTTTTCTTTCTTTTAAAAACTTGTAAACTAGGGATTTTTCTTGGTAAAAACCTTAGCCAAAATCCCAAGCAATTGGGTTTATATAGCCTAAACCAGAAAACTAGCCGTTAGGCTGATCTGGCAGCCTGACAGGCTTGCGGTCGACCGACCCTGTCGACCGCCAACGGTGAGAGAAATGACCGTGGGGCATCCGGTCGACCGTGCGGCCGACCGCCCAGATACAGAGAACAAAGCTCTCTGGTCCGGTCGACCGGTTGGTTGGCCGGTCCACTGTGCCAGCAGACGTGCACAGGTCTGTGCACGTCGGTCGACCGCCGGTCGACCGGACTGGCCTGTCAGCACAGTTCTGGGTCAGAAAAACATGTTAAAATTATTTCTAAAAATTCTTTTAAGTCTTGTAAAAATCCCCAAAAATAGTTTTAACATTTTGCATTGATATATAAACATGTGATAAAAAGTTTAGCTCAAATATCAAGCATATGAAACTATTTTTGTGTTTAAACATTTTACCAAAAATCAAAACTTGTATTTTATCAAACTTAGATTTTTCAATACATGAATAGGAAAGTCAAAATAAGTTTGTATAGGAAGTTTAAGCATGTATGTATATAGAGCACATCTAATATACATAAAAACCAAGTAAACTTGTTTTGATCAATCTATTCATGAAAACAAATATCGGTTAAACTAAACCGAAAAACCATAAAACGTGTGTGTTGTGCACTTGAGCATATCAACTATTCTTATCTTTACACATGGTTCTAAAACACACTAAACTATGGATACCTAAGTTTTCTTAACGATCTTCATCTTCAAGTCGACTCGGTCCAAACTCCGTGATCCAACGAGCATGGCTATGTATCATCTTAACGCTCGGGCTCGGGAATCACTATGAAAAGCTCCAAAAAACTCCTTTGTTGAAACTAATCACCAACTAATATCTTGTTCAATGATCTGTAACTAAAATCATAAGATAATTAGTAAACATAACTACATGAGTTAATCATCATCAAAACTAGAGAGGAAGGCTTTCGGGCCAACACAAAGAACGCAAGCGCGCTGAAAGAGATCGCGATGACTCCGACTTCGTTTATCCAAAACAGAGAAAGAAAATTAATGAACATCCTCTTCCACAGCCTGCGGCTCAGACTTCTGCCACTGGTTTTGGCAATGAACAGATTTCCGACACTTAGCCAAAAATCAGGAATTGACTGAAACCACCGCATACAGAATTCTGCAGCCACATCAACAACCTCTTATCAAAAATTTCTTGGACAAGGCCTTCTCTGAGTAAGTTAATTAATTTTATTTTAAATCATATCAAAAACTATTAGATATTTATATTAGAACAATATAATTCTTAACTTTGTTTTGAATATCTTGCAGTTCTACTGCATATCAGGATACTGACAACGGAATCATTGTTGCGAAAAATGACATTGAGGACCTGATGTTCAGTAGAGATTTAGATGTCAATATAATTCATTTCTACATGAAGCATTTAGAGAAAAGAGGAGGATTAAAAAGTATATTCTTTCGGAGCGAAACTTGGGTAAACATCTATTTTCTCCTTTACGGTTAATTGAAATATCAATTTTCTAATTAATTTAGTGAATTAAATTTTTGAACGTTAAATATTCCACTAGCAGTCTTTACTGCTGATAAGGCATAATGAATGTACTGCGACCTAGGTCGCAGTCGATGATTTTATTAATCCCCACGAATATCAATTTACTAATGAAGGTTGCGACCTTGGTCGCAGTTGCTGGCGGCAGTCTTAATCAATAACAACACTGCGACCTTGGTCGCAATGCATGTTAATATAAAGGACGGGGTTGCTAAGAAATGCATAAAAATTAAACATGGATACCGACGATGGCGATGAAGGTCGCAGCGTAAAGTATATTAACCAAAAAACACTGCGACCAAGATCAGAGTCTGTTGTCTTGTCACAATAACATCTAGTTTTCATAATGTTTTTATACTTTGAATTCATTTTGAATTTTTTTTTTGTTGTTCACAGCACGGTGTTGTATCTAAAAGTAGAGATCTTGAATATTATTTCATCAAGCAGTTGTTAAAAAACTGGAGAATTGATGTGCAGTACATGTTCTTCCCGATCAATCACAAACACAGTGCCAACGATCCCGGATTTCACTGGACCTTGTTGGTATTTGATTGTCATACACAAGAGTGGATTTTTTACAACTCTTTGGTCCCAGCTGAAAAATCAAGTAGTACATTAAAGGTTTATCAAACAGATGCAAGAATAATGGTGAGTTGAATTTTAATATTTCGATTACTGAATACTTGCATTTAATTTGATTAATATTGATATTTTTTCTATTGACATTGCAGAAAGAAAGGTTATTACAGATTTTGAAATTGATTTCAATAAATTAATGAAAAAACATATATAAAATAAGCAAGATGCCCCCAACAAGCAAACAGGTTTTTTTGTGACATTTACCTATCATGTTTTCTACTCTTTTTGAGTACAGAAATCTAATTTCACTTAATGATTTTCTTGTACAATTTTCAGTGTTGATTACGCTGTATATGTATGCAAGTACATGAAAAGTATAGCATTTGGTAGTCCATCAGCTATTGATACTGTGACGGCTGCCGATGTACAGAGACTAAGAAGCGAGCTTGCATACATGATACTCGCAGATAGAGAGAAAAGTTGGGATGAAGAAACAGAAATTATAAGAAGGATGGTATTTGAAGACTGACAGTTGACAATTTATTGATATACCTCATTTTTTTTATAAATGTAAAAATAGATGTAAAATTGGTCTGTTTGTTTTATTAATTTAATTTATAAATAATTTTATACATTTATTTATTATAAAATTCATTGAGATTTCTTTATTTCCATTATACTGCTGTTACACAGTGCATTTTACTAATTCGTATTAATATTAGAAACAAACATAAGTTCAGAATTTGTACTGCGACCAAAGTCACAGTCATGACCTGTTTGAGTTGCATCGTTTTCTTATATTGCGATACTGTAATCGAGGCAGCGATCGCGGTCGCAGTTACTGAATCATTTATCAAAGCCCACTGCACCGTGGTCGCATTGTCATAATCTGGAGACCAAAGTTTTTATACACATAGCCCTTTATATATGTTTTAATTTAATTAACTTCATTAATTTATGTTATCGTAAACATAATCCTCCCTGCATTTTTCTATCATAAGATATTAAAATAATAATAATCTTCACGTGTTCAAAGGATAAAGTAACTTGATGTAAGACTGTATTAACTTTTTAATTGTTTTCGAGAACTGAACAGTCACCTGGAAAGTATAAAATTTATGGGAAAAGGCAGAATAAAAATTTGAGACATGTTCACGTCGTTTGAGAGCTTAAACCTTTTGGAATTCTGGGATTAAAAATATATAAAGGGTCATCATTACAGGATTATAAACATACTAAATAAGTTTTGCTCAAATTCATTTCTTTCAATATTCGGAAAAGATTCAAAAATGTCTTCTCCACCGTCTTCACCGGAAAGAAGCCAATCATCTAATGATAATTGGATGTATAGTTCCGAATCGATCCCTCGCTACGGGTCAGAGGATGAGCTTGATATAGACGACCTGTTCTGAGAATTCATTAATGAACCAAAATACTGCCATGAAGAGGAAGAAAGCGAAGAGGAGATTGTTGGTAAAGAGGTGGAAGAGACGGAAAGCGATACGGAAGACGAACATAGTCATAATATTGAGGACGAATCTGATTATGATAGTGATGACGAGAACGAGTAGATTAGAATTTTTAAATTTGTATTTCGATTTTTATAAATATATAAGCCTGTTTTCTAATGTTAATTGTGTGAATTATAATTTTTACTACTTAATCTTGGTTGAACTGTTGTACCTTTGTCACTAATTTTATTGATGAGGTAGACGCAACATGGAATTACGGTGCCAAGTTGTAAACCAGAAAGTGTCGAAGTTCTAAGTTCATTGACAAATATGAGCTGCGATCATGGTCGCAGTGTTACTTTATGTTAAGTGGACTAAAGCACAACATAGGGCAAAAATGTCGAAATAGATGTTAAAATTAAAAAAAAAGGATACGCTGCGACTATTGTCGCAGTAAAAAATATATATATATCGTCAGCCAACTGCGACTCTGGTCGCAGTCATGAAACTGCTGTAGACATCCAGACAGAACATTCAAATGGGCAAATATAAACTGCTACCATGGTCGCATCGTTACTATTGTAAGATCACCTAGAGGGGGGTGAATAGGTGATGGCTAATCTAATGGTCACTTATGAACAAATAATGCGGAATTAAAACTAAGATGACCAAATTAAACTTCTTTTAATTAAAACACTTATGTATAACGCAAGAGTGTTGCCGAATTCCCCTTGCGAGGCTCTGGACAAACTCCTCTAGATTCCCCTTGAATGGGTTGAGGTGCCGCGTTGGCTCTCTTGGTTGAATACAAGTGTTAGCAACAATCCCACGCAAGTATATATCAAATATGCACAAGGGTATATCAAGCATGTAAAGTAAATACAATGTAAGTAATGCAAGATATAATAGAGACAAAAAGAGTAAGAGAGCAAGAGTGAGCAATCGCAAACACAAAGGGTTTGTTTCGAGGTTCGAGCTCACTTGCTCTACATCCCCGCCTTCGACACACGAAGGATTTCCACTATGCACGATCCAACCGGATCTCTCCTTGGTGCCGCAACACCTACAAGCCCTCGGACTCCCAAGTCCCGTACACACGCAAGTCCACCGACTCGCCGAGGCCGCACCTCGCACCACAAGAGTTCACACCCGAACTCCACACCAACAACGAGCACACTTGCCCGTCTCCTCAAAGTACAAAGTAAAGATCTTTGGTGATCACAACACTTTGATCACCGAAAGTCACTCTCACTACAACACACCTATAGGAATATAGTAATGGATAGCTCAAGTGTGGTGTGAGAAAAGTAAGGAAAGAACTTTGGTGAAAAATACAAGAAATCACTTTTACACTCTCTTGATAAAATCCCTTTTGATAGGAAATATTGGCACTCTATTTTGTGGAGAAAAATCCTTCAGAAAGACTGGGAAAAACTAGCTCTAAGGTCTCCAAAAATCTTGGCTCAAAACAATGACAAAACCCCCTTTTATAGAGGCCAGAAAAATCTGACCGTTGGGCTCTGTCAGAGCTACCGGTCGACCGGTCCGGTCGACCGGCAACGGTCAAAAATCCAACCGTTGCAGCCTCCGGTCGACCAGCCCGATCGACCGAGCAACTGGAGAAGAGAGTAACTCTCTGTCGGTCGACCGGCCCGGTCGACCGATAATTCCGAGAGCAAAGCTCTCTGAAGCGGTCGACCGGCCCGGTCGACCGTTCTCCAGTGCACACTGGCGTGCACGTCGTGCACGTCCGGTCGACCGACCCGGTCGACCGGCCTCTGTCAGTTCTGAAAAATCAGGACTGGCAGAACCAGAAAATAGGGATTAAGGATTGGTCTTTTGGCTAAATAAAATCCCAGAAATTCACAGTAAATCCAGAAAAATAGTTTCAATCAAAATAAAAACTGTTTTTCTAAAAATATGTTTTTCTAAAACTTGTTTTTCCATAACTTCACAAAATACAAAAACAAGATATTTTGAACTTATAAAGCAAAGTGTGTATGGATATGATCCACCACACAATCAAGATGAAATATCTAGTTTTTGACATAAAGCACTAAACTTGTTTTGGTTAAAGGATATGTATATAAGAAATTACCAAAACCCAAAGTAGATATTTTGTCATAAGGAAAATCTCATCAAATACAAAAACAAGATATACTTTTAAAGAATAGTGTGTATGGATATGATCCACTACACAAATAAGATGAATATCTAGTTTTTGACATAAGGCTCTAAACATGGTTTTGGATATAAGATATGTATACATGAATACCAAAAACCAAATTGTATTTTATCACAAATAAAAATCTTTTCTTAACTAGGAAAATCTTTTATGAAAATCATTCTATCAAGAGTTCTATCAAGAGTGTGTGTGTGATATAGACTTGAGCAATCCACCAACTATCTATCCTTTACATTTTTCTAAAACAAAAACAAAATCTTATACCTAGACACAAGTCTTCATCTTCTTTAAGTCTTCACTTGAAGGCTTCTCATCTTCTTGACTTGGTCCAAGCTTGATCCAAAGCTCCTTGGATCACCCCGTGCTAGCTCCAAATCTTGACATTTAATCCTTTGTTGAGCTTTGCACCTACTAAGATCTTGATAAAGAATCTGTCACTAATTAAACACAAGATCATTAGTAAACATAACTTCATGAGTTGATCATCATCAAAACTAGAGTGATAGGCCTTTGGGCCAACAATCTCCCCCTTTTTGATGATGACAAAACTCATGAAGTTATATATGCATGGATTAAAGTAAAGCTTCAAAGAAGCTCCCCCTTAACTCATGCATAACACAAAATAATAAATATGGCAATGAGGCACATGAATATGGATGCAAATATGGAGATGCAACAAGCATAAATCAAAATCTTTTTACTCCTATTTGCATAAATCAAAACACATATGCATAAATACAAATCTTAATTCCCCTTAAGTAAGAAGGACAAATACTTCTCCCCCTTAAGCAAGGAAATCATGCATATATATCAAAACAAAACACAAATACTTCTCCCCCTTTTTGTCAATCATCAACAAAGGGTTCAAAGTAAAATCAAATCAACAAATTTTCTCCCCCTTTATGTCAAAAATAAAGAAGTCAAGGAGAGGCAATACAAATCAAAAATTTTGAATTTTTCTCATCAAAACAAAATCATTAATTCTATTTTATCAAAACAAATTTGAATTTTCTCTTTGATATCAAATAAAAAATATTGATACCATTTTAAAATCTAATGCATAAGCTTGAAAAATAAGATTTGAATTAAGCTTAGCATTAACAACACATGAAGAATTCGAACTAGTTAAATGAGAGTGTTTAACAACTAGTACGAAATCCTTCTATCAAGGAATAAATCTAAGGATTTTCATGAATAGCAATGAAACACAAACACTCAAACACTCTAATCTATAAAGTCCAAATAGTTTCAAAAGAAGTGAGTGTACTAATGTTATGTGAAACATGGCATCATGAAAATGGCAATAAGGTACAATATTCCTTAGAAAATCATAAACATCAAAATCATCTCACATTTTTTTTTATTAAATCATTGAAAACAAAATCTATATGTCAAGATATATGTATGTTTTGACAATACATGAAATATACATACATATCTCTTAAACTCAAGTGAGTCTATATGAATGGATTTGCATTGAAGGCAAAAGACTCAAGAGTTATACATGTATATTTTAAGGTTTGGCAAAATACACATATACATGAAATAAAAGGCACATGATCATAAATCAAATCCAAAAGGTGAACATAAGTTTAAATATGTATGAATCATCAAAACTAAGCAATACAAGTACATTTCAAGGGTTCAAATAAGCATTTAAGCATACTTACTAATAGATCTTTTTGAGGCCCATGATATGTTCAAGTATAAATCCTAGTGTTGACAAAAACTAACATATAAACTAATATTCAAATCATGAAGCATTAAATTTTAAGAAAAATTGAATCATGTGACAATCTCAAAAACTATTTGAAGAATACATAACTAGTATAAATTGTTTTTGAAAACTAGTTAAAGATCCTTCAAATATGTCAAATCATATGTTTTTCATGAATGAGACTAAGTACATAAAAAATCCAAGCACTCATAGTCCATAAAGCTCATAAATATATTTTTGAATAAAAGATGAGTGTTCAAAGGTTATGTAAATAGCATTTTCATGAAAGTAGTCATTCAAGCTCAAAAAGATCATAAATCACATTTTGTTTTACACATGTTTTAATCTTTAATACAAATCAAAAACATGAAAAATCATCAATTTTTTATTATTTATTTAAAATACTAATCTTCATGGTATATGTATGATTTATCCAATTCTAACAATATGCATACATATCCCAAATCTAAAAGAGTCCAATATATATTGCATGAAGGCAAATGACTCAAGGGGTATACATGTATATTTATTAGATTTGAATTAAACACACATTTACATGAAGTAAGATCAAAGATAGGCATAACAAGTATAAATGACCGAATCATCAAAACTAGCCTATACACATGCATATAGTGGATACAAATGAGCATGAAGTTCAAATATATATGAGTCAATTGTAGTTCACTATTCATATATGTATAAATGCAAGTTTTGACACATTCTACATTTAAGCATGTAAATGCCACATGAAGCATATAAAATCTTAAAACATGAACATGCTATGAATGATATTATGAAAATAAAAGTATGTACATAAATAAAATAGGAGTTTAGAAATTGTTACCAACTCCAAAACTCCAAGCATGGTGGTCTTTCCCACCAAAATCTCCTTGATAGCAATGCATCCAAAAGTTTGTCCATCATGTCCATTGCATCGGCTATCAAGGCACCAATCCTCTCACGTTTTGTGAGAGCCCTCACCTACATCAAAATCAAAGGTGGGGGTTTTGGTACCCATACTTTCTTGGGTCCTTTGGGGTTAGCTTTATTGTAAGGATCCCAAAATCTTTTAAAATATAAATGAGGTTTCTTATCAAACAAAATTTTGCTAAATGGCCTTTGCGGCCACAATGTGTACATACGTACACCTTAGTATGCTTATGAGTGGGAGTGTGAGCATGATGTGCATCATAAGCATATGCATGATGTGAATGTGCATGAATATGAGGAACTTGTTTCTTTTGAAACAAGGATTCCAATCTAGTATGATTGAATGCACATGAGCTCAAATTAGAGCTCAAATTATCAATTTTATTTTTCAAATTCTTAATCTCATTAGTTGTGGCATGTAAAGCATGGTGAGATAAAGAATCATTTTTCTTTTTCTTTTGAAAAACATTATCCTTTTCTTTTTCAACAAATTTTCTTTTTAAAGATTTATTTTCTTGAAAAACGATTTCCTTTTGTTTTCCACCAAATCAATCTTATCCTTCAAAATAGTGTTCCCTTCACATAAATCATTTAATTTTGAAAATAAGGAAACATTCTCATTTTTCAAAACTTTATTTTCTTTTTCTAAACATGCAAGTTTATTTCTAAAAGAATCATTTTCTACATGCATGCAATCAATGTTCTTTTTCAAATTCTTGTTATCTTTTTCCAAGCATGGAATGTTACCTCTAAAAGAGTCATGTTCTACATGCATGCAAGCAATATCCTTTTTCAATTTTTATTTTCCTTTTTAATTATGTCATATCTCTCAAGCAATAATTGGCAAAATAAATTTAGCTCATCATATGACATAGTAGCACCTCATCCTCGGATTCGGAAGTTACCTCAAGGGGGTTATCCCCTTGGACCATGTAGCACTTGTTGGAGATGTCGCTTCCAACATCCGAATCGCTCCCGGCATAATATAGATCTTTCTCGCCAATGGAGATGAGGGTGTTCCATACTACAAAAGCCGATTCAATGTTAGAAACCCTAGATAAATAGTCATTATTTAGGGTACATTTAAGAGCATGAAGGGCTTTAGCATTAGCCTCAATATTCTTACCATCTATACAATATGCATTATTAGTAGTGGCAAGATAGACATGAATTCCTAAGGCCTTGAGGTACAATGACATCTTAACCTTCCAAGTTTGGATGTTAAGAATATCAAAGGTGGGTGGTGACATAAAGTCCATGGTGTGTGTACAAATAAAGTGATTAGCCTAAAAGGAGGATCTTTAACTCTTAGGTTGTTAGACCCAATATCAAGAGCACTAGCTCTGATACCAATTGTAAGATCACCTAGAGGGGGGTGAATAGGTGATGGCTAATCTAATGGTCACTTATGAACAAATAATGCGGAATTAAAACTAAGATGACCAAATTAAACTTCTTTTAATTAAACACTTATGTATAACGCAAGAGTGTTGCCGAATTCCCTTGCGAGGCTCTGGACAAACTCCTCTAGATTCCCCTTGAATGGGTTGAGGTGCCGCGTTGGCTCTCTTGGTTGAATACAAGTGTTAGCAACAATCCCACGCAAGTATATATCAAATATGCACAAGGGTATATCAAGCATGTAAAGTAAATACAATGTAAGTAATGCAAGATATAATAGAGACAAAAAGAGTAAGAGAGCAAGAGTGAGCAATCGCAAACACAAAGGGTTTGTTTCGAGGTTCGAGCTCACTTGCTCTACATCCCCGCCTTCGACACACGAAGGATTTCCACTATGCACGATCCAACCGGATCTCTCCTTGGTGCCGCAACACCTACAAGCCCTCGGACTCCCAAGTCCCGTACACACGCAAGTCCACCGACTCGCCGAGGCCGCACCTCGCACCACAAGAGTTCACACCCGAACTCCACACCAACAACGAGCACACTTGCCCGTCTCCTCAAAGTACAAAGTAAAGATCTTTGGTGATCACAACACTTTGATCACCTAAAGTCACTCTCACTACAACACACCTATAGGAATATAGTAATGGATAGCTCAAGTGTGATGTGAGAAAAGCAAGGAAAGAACTTTGGTGAAAAACACAAGAAATCACTTTTACACTCTCTTGATAAAATCCCTTTTGATAGGAAATATTGGCACTCTATTTTGTGGAGAAAAATCCTTCAGAAAGACTGGGAAAAACTAGCTCTAAGGTCTCCAAAAATCTTGGCTCAAAACAATGACAAAACCCCCTTTTATAGAGGCCAGAAAAATCTGACCGTTGGGCTCTGTCAGAGCTACCGGTCGACCGGTCCGGTCGACCGGCAACGGTCAAAAATCCGACCGTTGCAGCCTCCGGTCGACCGGCCCGGTCGACCGAGCAACTGGAGAAGAGAGTAAACTCTCTGTCGGTCGACCGGCCCGGTCGACCGATAATTCCCGAGAGCAAAGCTCTCTGAAGCGGTCGACCGGCCCGGTCGACCGTTCTCCAGTGCACACTGGCGTGCACGTCGTGCACGTCCGGTCGACCGACCCGGTCGACCGGCCTCTGTCAGTTCTGAAAAATCAGGACTGGCAGAACCAGAAAATAGGGATTAAGGATTGGTCTTTTGGCTAAATAAAATCCCAGAAATTCACAGTAAATCCAGAAAAATAGTTTCAATCAAAATAAAACTGTTTTTCTAAAAATATGTTTTTCTAAAACTTGTTTTTCCATAACTTCACAAAATACAAAAACAAGATATTTTGAACTTATAAAGCAAAGTGTGTATGGATATGATCCACCACACAATCAAGATGAAATATCTAGTTTTTGACATAAAGCACTAAACTTGTTTTGGTTAAAGGATATGTATATAAGAAATTACCAAAACCCAAAGTAGATATTTTGTCATAAGGAAAATCTCATCAAATACAAAAACAAGATATACTTTTAAAGCATAGTGTGTATGGATATGATCCACTACACAAATAAGATGAATATCTAGTTTTTGACATAAGGCTCTAAACATGGTTTTGGATATAAGATATGTATACATGAATACCAAAAACCAAATTGTATTTTATCACAAATAAAAATCTTTTCTTAACTAGGAAAATCTTTTATGAAAATCATTCTATCAAGAGTTCTATCAAGAGTGTGTGTGTGATATAGACTTGAGCAATCCACCAACTATCTATCCTTTACATTTTTTCTAAAACAAAAACAAAATCTTATACCTAGACACAAATCTTCATCTTCTTTAAGTCTTCACTTGAAGGCTTCTCATCTTCTTGACTTGGTCCAAGCTTGATCCAAAGCTCCTTGGATCACCCCGTGCTAGCTCCAAATCTTGACATTTAATCCTTTGTTGAGCTTTGCACCTACTAAGATCTTGATAAAGAATCTGTCACTAATTAAACACAAGATCATTAGTAAACATAACTTCATGAGTTGATCATCATCAAAACTAGAGTGATAGGCCTTTGGGCCAACAACTATATGTTCAGTGGACTAAAGCACAACATAGGGCAAGATGTTAAAATTAAATTAAAAAGGAAACGCTGCGACTATTGTCAAAGACAGAAAAAAATAACGTCAGCCAACTGCGACTCTGGTCGCAGTCATGAAACTGTTGTAGACAACGAGAAAGTCAATATTCAAATAGGCAAATATGACTGCGACAATGGTCGCAGTGTTACTTTATGATCATTGGAATAAAGAAGAAAATAGGGCAAAATTGTCGAAATTATATTTGACCAGAAAATTTCAACTATATTCAAATTTTATAATAATATACCAAGAGACGGGGGGGCAAATTTTAAAAGCAACAAACCAATTTCCCCTGCATAGAAGCACTGCGACCACGGTCGCGATTATCCCCATACACTGCTTATATTTGCGACCAAAGTCGTTGTCTATGTTAAAGTAACTAAAACGTAAACTATATAGGCTAAGTTTGTCACAGTGAAACTCTAAAGTACAACTACTTACAAAAGTACAGTAGATGTGAAAAATGATATTAAAATCTGCTTATAATGACACGCCAAACACAGCATGCGACATGAATCTCTCTGCGCTGTGCAACCCTGGTTGCAGTTCATGACTGAAGCTGTCAAAATGAACACTTTATTCCTTCTAGGTAGACGCAACATGAACCACTTCTTCTTCCGTTAAAAAGGAAAAGTAAGAATTTTAAACATAAATCATTAGAAAGAACTGTATAACAGGTTTAATTTAGTACCAGTAATGGACAACCAGTCTTGTAATGGCCCAGCTCTTGACAGTTTTCACATCTTCGATGCTTCACTTCCTTCTGATATAGAGAATCTTCAAAACCAGACTTAAGCATGGATGCAGCTCTAGGCCTCCCCTTGGTCGGTACAGGACCAATTGGATCGCGTATATTCAATTCTTTACCATCTCGCAGAATAACGACGGATCCACTGGAACCAATAGTAGTTTTAGACTGTGATGATTGATAATTTACTGACATGGCTTTCTATTCACTAGTGGTTTCTTCAGCAAATCTTTTCAAAACTGCGTCCAACTTTGAAAGATGGATATCAGAATCGGCGACCATCTCAAGAATTGCATTAAATTTGGAACGAAATGTCCACAATCTAGCCGTCCGTGGAGTGCCTTGACTGGGAAAAGGCCTAATGCCATTTTCAATTGCAATATTTTTATAACGAACATCCAACCTCCACCTCTGAAGTATATATGATTCTGGTATATATGTAACGTGATTGCGCCACAAAATATACAGAATATGTCTACAAAGGATACCCTCTGTTTCGAATAATGAGCAACTACATGACACATGAAGTTCATCAGGCTTCTCATAACTGACATTTTCCCAGCTGTCTTTTGATTCTGAAAAATCACCAACCAAATATTTTGATCCAGGTCCATCGTGTTCCAACTCTTCTGAAAACAGTGTTGTTACAACTGCCCATTCCTTTTGGAACGAATGAAAAATCTTCGAAGTATACAACTTCGAAATCTGTATCTCATATGGATTTGATGTACAGTTGGGTACAGAATTCAAACCCCGAAAATCTTGTTGAGATTCAGAACTACGACGGGCAGCAATAACTTTATCATATGGTGAACAAATTTCACTAATTTCGTGCTTGCATTGACAAAACCATCAAAAAAAGAATTAATTCTCTCAGACCTTTGGCTGGTTGTCATTCCAGTACAGAAAACATCCTTGAGATATGCATTAATCCAGTGTCCATGCAATATGTGTATCTTCAACAACCAATTGTCTTCTTCTTCTAAATGATATTTTTCATTCATCAGTCGCCATCGCTCCTCGCATGTGCTTATATCACGGGAGGTGTACCAATGATGGAAATCAGAGACCATATCTTCTCCATACTTGTTTGTCATCGGGATTTGTTGCTCGGCAATATGTTTCCATACATGCCAGAAACAGTACTGGTGCCGAGTAGTTGGAAAAATCATCTTGATGTCATCACCAATCTGGGCATCCTGATCAGTAATAATCAATTTCGATGCAACTCCATAAATGCACTTGAGCCATTTTTGGAATAGCCACACAAACGTATCCCTCTGCTCATCAGCAAGTAATGCACAGCCAAACAAAATTAACTGCCGATGATGATTTACTCCAGTGAATAGAGCAAATGGCAAACTCAAGTGATTAGTCCTGTATGTTGTATCAAAAACGATCACATCACAGAACCTCAAATACGAAGAAATAGCTCTTCCATCAGCCCAAAAAATGCTTCTAAGTGTGCACGCATTATCAACTTCACTTGCAAAGAAAAATTCTGGATCGGTCTCGGCTTTCTCTTGAAAATATTTGATGATCACAATAAACTCATGGCCAATGTTATTTCTACGTTGACGAGTAAAATTAATAACTTGTTGCGGGCTTACTTCTTCACAACCTTCTCCGTGGCTCATTGCATTCACAATACGGAAAATATTTGAAGGGCGCATTCCCACATCAATCAAATTACTCATAATGCTTTTGCTACTCTTTGATCGATGTGTCTGGTGAGAGTAATGGTGATGTACCTTATCCGGGCTTAACAATTCATGTGAATAAGAATCAACAAATTTGGTGACAACCCAATATCTTCTGTCAAATAAAAAACGAAGACGAACATGCATCTCAGCAGGACACGCTACTCTAGTGTTAATTCGACGGTGCACTGTAACCCTTCTTGTCTTTTGTCACACAAATTCTTCACACCCTCCTTTTTGCAGCAAAATTTTCTGCAAATAACTTCATGAGGAGGCCTCCGTGACTTATCTATTCCTTTTCTTCTCACGCCAAAACCTCTGTTCCTTGCATAAGAATTGTAGAAATTGTATGCTTCCACATCCGTGAAAAACTGTTTCCCTAAAAAGACATTTCTCCATGTGCATTCAGATCCTACAAAACAAATTGACGAACTACATAAATATAAATATTTTTTTAAATATCACACGTCTGAACTGTAATTACTAAAACTGCGATCAAGGTCGCAGATGTAATAAATCTATATAACTTCTTACTAAACCTTAAGACGCATTCTTAAGATTTAGTGTATAAACTGAATATAATTGACATAAAAACGTGTAAGAATTATAATAAGAAGGAATGCGACTTAGGTCGCAGTTACAAAAATAGTTTTTACAGCCGGAGATTATTTTAAAATCAAACTGCGACCGTGGTCGCAGTTCTTAAACTTTAGAACAAGTGATTGTTTTGTTCTGTAAAACGAAATATATGTCGCAGCTCCATATACGCTACAGAGAAAGCTTCTACATTAAGAAATTGCGGAAAAAAATAACACAATAAAAACCTGTTGATCAGCATGCAAAGATGTCAACCCTTCAATACTTTTAATATTCTGAGAGAAAGTTGAAGCAGATAATATATCCTCCACATTTAGATCGGGAGATAGAGATCGCTTACGACTGCGACCAGAATTAGCAAGGGAAGTAGACTGCTCCGACGTCGACATTAAATAAAAAGGAGAAAAATCTGCTCTGAAAATCGATATTTTCAGAAAGAACTTTATGGCAGGCTAAAAAAGGAGAACCTAAATCTAACAAAAAGCGGTAAAGAAATAGAGAGAAAATAATAATAAACAATAACCTAAATCTTATAAAGAGCGGTAAAAAAATGAGAAAAAATAACAATAAACAATAACATAAATCTGACAACGAGATGGGGAGAAAAATAATAATAAACAATAACGACGCGAGTACCTTTTACCAAGGGATATTTAATAATTTAACTTGTTCCTATAAACTGGGCGCAACTTAGTGGGGTGGCAAATATTGAGCCACGTCGTCGGTTAATATACATTTTTCTCATATATATATATATATATATATATATATATATATATATATATATATATATATATATATATATATATATATATAGTGAGTTGATCCTCTAAGAACCGTTCTCACGGATTTCTGTGAGAACTTTTATGTGAGCCGTCAGATCTGATAGAAATCAGGTTTTATTTGATTTGATCTATCAGATCCAACGACCCGCATGAAAGTTCTCACAGAAATCCGTAAGAACCGTTCTTAGGGATCAGCTCCCTATATATATATATAATATATATATATATATATATATATATATATATATATATATTGTGGGAACCATGTAATCACTATAGAAGCAATATACACAAGAAACTCCATGCCGAAAAACAGATACTTATTTCATTCTATATAAATAAAATCACATTCTATAAAAGAATGGACAGCATATAACACAAGGTCTGCCCAAAACCCTTTCCTTCTCTTGTCCGAAGAATACTAACTAAAGTGGTGAAGGAAATAAACCACCTTAATATTCCACTGGAAATAGACAAATTACTGTCACATATGGTACATCCGTGCCACCTCCCGTACAGCCACCACCCAAGTATAATGAAGCTGGCAGATGGAATACATGAAAAATGAAAGAATCACCAACATGGCAGTCAATACCAAAGATGACAACGGTGCTTTGCAGGTCAGAGAAATTAGCTGCAGCTCACTCCAAAGATGTAGCACACATGAATATGGAATGGCACAGCTTTCTTCTATAAATCCTCTCAACTCATGCCCTAAAATGGTTCCCCACTATTCCTTTGGAGAGTTTTTGAGGCAGCCTACTTCCTGTGTAACCTATAAAACATTGAATTTACAAATAAGTTAGTCAGTGCCCCCTGCAACCTCTGCAGCTCGCTGTCTCATCATCTCCATCACTGCAGCTCTGCGTCTCGAATCAGATTGCTGCTGCAACCTTTTCAAATGTTCCTTCAAATCCCTGATATAGGAAAATTCAATGTAATCTCAGCTACCAAGATAGAGGCGTTATGCAAAATGTGGAAGAAAAAGAAGAAAATATATCCATCAACTCACTTGCAACGTGGCACATGACATTCCGACTCCTTGCATGCTCGAGCATGAAGTTGAAGGAGATACCACATTTTCTTGCACAGAAGGCAACCTCCTGAAGCACGTGTCTTGCATTGTATCCCATGTCTGAAAAGACCTTTAACTTTACGACAATTAGGATATTGGCAGTGTGGAAAGCGACATTGGGAAGCGTGCACCAGGAGATCAAGCATTTTCCTTAGCTGTAGCATGCCAGAAACCGAGTGAGGTCACAACCACAAGGCTAACATCTCCATAAACAAAAGTTCATGAATACAAGAAACAGAATGATGCAGTGGCTACTGGAAGAGCTGTGTGATACTAATTCATTTAAATGCAACCTTAATCTGATTACAACAGAGTCATACACACCCTTTCTGTTTTCAGTGAGGCAGTCACTTCGCATTTCTATATGAAAAATCTCAAATATAAAATAATAAGATTATGAAAGAATTGATATATTATATTTATCAAGAAGGTGCAAAACACTCTCCATTCTTTGCACAAGACGTGAATGTCAGACATTGATGTCGAAGATGGATAGAAAGTAGGTAGAAAAGACATGCTGTATGTCATGGAATTCTCCTCTCTCCTTGAGAAGTTCTCTCTAATTATACTCTCAAACCACACGAGGATACTATATAGTAAGAGTAATGGACAAATACTGTAAACAGAAAGAGCACGAGCATTGCAGAAATGCAGTGCAAAAGTCAAACCTAAAATATTAAATATGGCTACATAATCCATAAGGAGATTATGAGAGGGCATTTGATATAGAATTTTGACCATTTTCATGAAAAGATTTTTGCTCACCAACAAAGGTCAAGTAAAAATAACATAGTCTGCAAAAGGACCAATGACAAATAAATCTCAATGAATTGACACGAGGAGCTGGCCACAATAGATTCTGTTGCTAGAGACTGTACTCTAGAAACTCAAAATGCATACTAAAAAAGTTACCTGTAGAACTCGTTTTTGGCGGGCTTCTTGATTTTGTGCATCACGATCAGCCATGGAGGGATGGTTTGTTAACTTATGAGGATGATCAACACAGCCGTCGTTCTGATAACAGGTGTTGCATACGTCAAAATCAGGGCAAATTTCACAACGCCAGCCCTGACCAGCTTCAATGTCGTGATGGCAGACATAACATGTGGTCACAAAAGCAGGTGCAGTTGGATTATGAAGGTGATATAACACCATCATTGAAGAATGCTTGGCACGGCGTAGAGTGTCATATTGATAATGGTTTCCTTGACAAAGGCTCAAAAATGCCTGTCTGGTATCAAAAAATTCACTTTCAAGGATTTCATCATTATCTTTAGTATCTGAAGGCACACCACTGATTTCAACCTGCTTGAAATAATCTCACTTTTAAGGGAAATACATCTTTTTTTGTGTGGCAAAAATAAATGATTGTTTGTGTGCGCATGTGCAAATGTCAACAGAGTAGATAATTTCACATTTAGTGGCAACGAATTTTCAAAAATACCAACTCACCGGGTAGAGATCATGCTTCTCCCTACTATTGATAGGATGCCTGTCCCTCTCATCAAGTCTTTGTTCTGTATCGTAACACCTGACTCGAAAAAGAAAACGGCAAGTACAAATACAGCCATAAATATCCACTTGACAGTGATAAGTACGAGGAGTTATGGACAATGAATCCACTGGATCAATCATGTAATGTTTTTTGTCAATAATAATCTCCAAAATCAAATAGAAAAGAAGAGATAAATAGCACTCCAACTTTCCCTCTTTCCCATGACAGTATTAAATATTTTCAGAGATTCATAGGGAATGACTAAAAGATTAACAATGCCTTGAGTAATGAGCTGCCCAAATGCATAAATCACAAAACTGAACCAATGAAGTAGGAGCAAGGTAAGTAGATGGTGTGCTACTTGGGACAAAGTAAAGACTTCAATTCGTTGAGGGCAATCCATGTCTAGAAGATCTAGATTAAAATGAACAAAGGATTTTGACTTATATTAATCTAACTCTAACCCTAATGCTAAATCGAGTCTCGCAGATCTCAGTTTCAAAGTGAACAAAAGATTATAACTAATATTAAATAATAAACAGAAAAATCTCGGAAACACAAGAAGACCACAAGATTAGTGAGGCAAAGAATCATTCGCACAAAAAAATTGCTATCATGCTCTCACGTAAGAAAGAACGTTCTGATTTAATGACAAACAAAATCATCAGTTTCTCACTGATGTATATTCTTGTTTAATGCAAACAACACATGGACAGACTCAAATAGAAAACAAAAAGCAAAACCCTTAAACAACGCAAGATCTACTAGGAAAACATGGTTTTGTCCATAATATATTAGTCTTTAAGAAACAATCTGCAAACACATCTTTCCAGAGAAAAAAAAAGCACGCACAAAAGCTTTTCTAAATTAATTAACCACAAAAGATGGGGTCCCAAAGATCTGTTGTGCATATATTGTCCAGCAAACAATATTATTTATTTTTCATTGCTGATTAGGACAGTAATACCTTCCTAGTGCATGAATTTACGTACACAACTTATTCCTGATGCTGACGGGAAAGTAAATATTTGAACAATTTTAAGCAGAACTGAAACTTCAGCAAAACTGGCAAAAATGACACATTCATAAGATTGTCGCGGGTCTAAAAATAAATCTGTGGGTCTAAAAATGACACTTCATAAGCTTACAAAAATTCCTAGACATGTTTTCCCTTTCCTCGTCTATGTTTCCAGGGGAAAAAAATAGAATCAAAAAAATTTGAACCAAAAGAAGGTTAATAGATTTTACAGATAATTAAATTGTGAGAAGATAATACTATACTTTCACTTTCAGGAATTATTAGAACCCATTGATTCACACTTTAACCTTATAAGGAATTTGGGAAATTTTCTATTAATCTACTTAATAACATACAGTTATGCATAGACAAGGAACAAAAAAAGAAAGAAATTATGTAGTATTTTATTTCGATATTGTCTTTCTGCACCCGAGGAAGGATAGCTATACTGATACAGTATACTCTAAATACACCTTTGGTACAAAATTGACGATCTCAAAAAGATGGAATATCAATGGTTTTCAATTTATTGATCCCATCTTTCGTGGCATCGATTCTCTTTTTTGAATGTACAAGAATTTTTGTAGCTCAGCATGCCTGGAAGCATGGGAAAACGTTCTTTTGCTGATATTATTACCAGTATTCGATACAGGGCCATTCATAGCATTACTATGCATTCCCTATTCATTGTGGATTGGTTATTCGTTAGTACAAGTTTAGCTTACGATGTATTCAGAAGTCCTCGACCAAACGAGTAATAAAAGTTATCCTTTTCATTTTATTGAAATTTTATTAAGACTGAACTAAACTAAAGGATAAACAAAGTAAAAGCTAAATCTACTGAAGTATTACAAAGTAGAATAAAATGAATTGTGCCAATATCTGAATTTTTTTGTATATATAGGAAATAAAGGCTATGTTTATGATTTTATATATATATATATATATATATATATATATATATATATATATATATATATATATATATATATATATATATATATATATATATAATTGCTCTAATCAACTTTTTTTCATAGTTACAAGTTACCACAACATACTAGATTAGTGACTCAACGTTTGGAGAAATGGAGAGGAAAGAGTACCAATCATGAAAAAATCGATAGAGAAAAAAGCCGGCTATAGGAAATTCGGAATCGAATCTGAAGACCATCGCATTACAGATGTGATTCCCTAACCTCTGAGCTAAGCGGGCTCACGTGACAAAAACAGAAATAATGTATAGGGATTCAAGAAACTATCGGATCTTAGCTATTGGCTAAGAATTTAAATATGAACTATATCTATATACTATAATTCACAATTATTTCTATAGTTATAAATAATATAACTAATTAGAAATTATATTATATAATAAATTATATAATATGTAACATATTATATAACTATAATAAATATGACTAAATTCTATTCTAATAATATTATTAAATTAATAATGAAAATATCTGACTAATTAGAATTTTCATTCTTAATACATTATCATTATAGATAATGTGTTTTGTTTATTCTCATATTTAGAATTTTTACATTATTATATAATATTTATAAATATAAATAGAGTAGAAATTGTTTTTATGATAATAATGTTTTAGAATGGAATAGTTGGAACAAATTATGTTAATTATATTATAGTATAGACGATTGGTTCTAAAAAAAGGATAAGGAAAACAAAAAAAATTCTAAACAGACATTCCTCTAATTTCGTTTGAAAAATAATGAGATAGGATGGGAAAAAAGAAAGAATATTAACCCTTCAGTATTCCAAATCGCGCTGCAAAAACAAAAGAGGAGGTGATGAGGGCATCATGCCGTTTGAGCCACTAGAAGATGGCATGTTGCACTCCTTTCATTCTAGTTTATTGTCATGTATTTTGCTTTATTTTATTTTGATTTTAGTTGTTTTCTTTTCTTTTGAAATTTAGTATCACATTGGTTGTATTCTGAGAATTAAACTTTGTAAAGCCTATAAATAAACCTCAAGACATCTCTAATTAGTAATGAATGAGTGAATGAATAAATCTAAAATTTTCAGTTAAAAATCTAGAGATCTGAGTTCTTGTGATATTAAGATTGGTGTAAGGGGTGTGAATCACAATCTTGTGCTAAGGGTGTGTGAAGCCCAAATCTATTCAAGTTCTTATTTCTTTTTTTTTTCAAACTCTAGTTTTCCTTTTCTATTTGGATTGAAGGAGATTGTGATTCTTATATTTACATCATTTTGGTATTTACATCATTTTGGTATCACACCTATAGGTTTCTAATCTCCTTCAATTTCTCATATATATTCTCAAAAAAGAAATAAAAAAGGAATAAAAATTAAAAAAAATCTAATTGTCCTCCATCCCAAAGACATTTTCGACCCAAAATCTAGTTTGCCATTCTGAGGCTTTTACCACTCCTATGTCCTCATCTCCTCAAGGTCTTCTCCACTCTGAAGGCTTGAGCTCCGAATATGAAGCTCCAACAGCCTAAGATTTTTCGTTTCATGTCAAATTTGGGTCGCCTTTATTGTAGTTGACCCTCTTATAATAGATACAAACATGATTATCCCCCCAAACCATAGTTTATGGAGGTCGATGGTTATCTGGATTATGGAGCTAGATGGTTATCTGGATAATCTAGTAGAATGGGTTTTACCTAGGGAATCTAATTAAACACGGGGGTTGTTGCAAGACCTTTATAGTATATTGGACTTTTGCAAATTATCCTTCTATATATTCATGAACATAGTAATAATTGTTCCCCATTGTTGCATACTAAAACATTCATTATAAACATGAGAAGTAGATCAAGTATATTAAATATTACCACATGCATAAAAATGTTATGACAACAAAGTAGTGTATGTGTGTGCTTCTTGAATAATCACATTTATCAAACACTACATAAGGAACCATTTTTTCAATTTTGTATGAATATCTCATGTAATGAAGCAATTTTCAAGAAAGCACAAAATCCTTAAGGCTGCTCTGGAATCATAATACACATAGGTAATCTCTGTATCAAGCATATACCAATCCCCTGATTAAGTATTGGTTGTCCTATCACGGAATATGACTAATTTGGGGAAAAAAAAAGTTTTAAGTATGTACCAATTTAAGTGAACAAAAGGAGAAGTGCTCATCTTCAATATGGCAATATCAGTTTAAGATGAATAAGTGGTCAATAAATTAAGAAATTACAATTTTCATTAAACCAAGAGTAGAGAATCAGCCTAGTGGGAAAAAAAATAACTACCAACAAGAATTTCCAAGATGAACATATCTGACCTGATTAACTTATTTAGTTTCAGTTATTTAACATTTGAAATTCTTAAAGGATTAAGAATATATAGCATGTTTTACATGTAAATGAAACAAGATTTATGTCAGTCAAGCTGGTTGTTAACGGTGTTATAAACAAGTTTGGAACAAACCACAGACAAGAAAGAAGCTTGCATGATCCAAAGTAATAATACTAGTGATGCACAAGTCTACTACATTAAGGTGAAGTGACTTAAAAGAGATGAATGTACATTTTTCTATCAATTTAATGCATATAATTGATGAAAAGTTGCACTTCTTGGCATCTGTTATTTTGGCATAAATTTTTTTGGTTCTTAAAAAAATAACAGTTTGAAAAGGTTCAACTATTCAAAATGAATTTCTAAATCCAAAGATTCCTTACTATCTGGTTGGTTAAAAGCGTGAAATTCTTGTCAATCATTACAATTAAATATGTATGATCAAAAAATTCTGTAAGTACCTCTGCTTACTTTGTTTATACAGCTTTTTCGGGATGCATGGAATTCATTACTTTTATCCCATTCCTAGCGCTAGACAACAAGCATATAAAAAAGGAAGAGGATACAATACAAAGACAGAAAAATGAAAGGAACAAACACTTCTATGAGGGATTATAAATCTTCTTAGTCTTCCATTCGACACAAGAAAAAGGACTTTATACCCTTTCTTGTGTCATTTTATTAAATAATAATGATTTTTATCTTGTTCGTCAAAGATTACTATTTCTTCTTTTCCGGATCTATCGAAATTTCTTTGTTTAGATTCCTAAGTAGTAAGACAAAAAAAGGTTAGGGAGATAATTCATTGAGCAAATGAAACTTCTATTATTTTTAATCATATTCAACTTAATAATTATAACTTATTTATATTTATAAAATAAAGGAAAAAATCCTTCAAACAAAAATTTATTGACTTCGACTCTTTTGGTTGAAAAACGGATTAAATTCGATTTTTACGCATATCCAAATTCTTTTTTTAATTTCATCACACTTTTTTTACCTTTTTATAGAGTAAGGTTTTATTAGTTTAGTATAGGAATGATTTGTGGGATAAAAAATTCAGAGACTAGAGCAAATTTTTGAATACTTTTTTAAGTCTATTAAATTTCAATTGATATTACATAGATACAAGCACTCTACTAGGATAAAGCATGAAAAATTGTCAAGATAGCTCACTTGGTAGAGCAAAGGACTGAAAATCCTCGTGTCACCAGTTCAAATTTGGTTCTTGACACATGAATAATGTATCAAAAAGATATTCATACCTTTTACATATTAATTGAGACAGATCGGGATACATATTAATGGTCTAAAGCACAATACATAATTTATTCATCTAGATGTATAGAAATCCCAATTTTTGGAGATGGGAAAAAATAGATGTATGTATAGTAAAGAACAAAGTGAGATTATGCTCCCTTTTCATTTTTCCTTTCTGGTTTTTTCATTCTGTGGTTTCTCTCACTTAAAAAGAATGTTAAGTCTAAATACATATCCAAAAAGTTCAGCAAAAGTGGCAAAAACGACACATTCTAAGGTTGTAGCGGGTCTAAAAAAATCCTTGGGTCTAAAAATTACACATTCATGAGCTTACAGAAATTCCTAAGCATGTTTTTCCCTTTCCCATAAGCATACACTAGGTTAAGTCATGAAACTATGCGCGTCTAAAAATAAAACAGTTTCTAGCATTGGATACAAAAATATTTTTTCCCCAAAGAAATGAATATTCAAGAAATTTGTGTATATATGCAGCCAATGTGTATGATATAAAACCCTAATATCTATAAACTTTTCAATATATACATGTTTTTCACAATTGTAAAATTTATGTACCAATAAATAACTCTCATAAATACATGACAAATGAGACTGTCACAAAATTGTCAAGAAAAATGATATTGCCACAAATAATTATTTATCAATACTATATAAATAATAAATTTCTCCAAAAAATAAAATATCTTCCAAAAACTTATTTTTCAATGAATAATAATTAGCATTAAATTTAAACAACATAAATGACATGGAAATAAAGTAAGGAATAAAGTTCCAAAACTAAAAAAATACAAGCCTTAAAGAAAAATTAACTTAAAACTTATAAAAATATTAATCTAAGTTTTCTCATAGAAAGACATCCAAATTATTTGATGTAAATACCATCATATTTAAAAGTAGCACTCATCAAATGTTGCACACATAAAATTTCATCAAAATGTAATCTACACGTCACCTGGGAAAAGAACGTGTTAAAAAAATGCTACTTGGCTCCACTATTTTTTTTAGCAAGTTTTCAGTTTTAAATTTTCTGCAAGCCACTGAAACCAACATACAATATTCGTTTTCCGAAACCACTAAAATAGCAAAATCCTGATACCAATACAGGTACTGAAATTCCAACCCTTGAATAAAACAATAACACCTTCAACTTGCAAACATCTTTACAGCAATTTCCTACATCATGACAAGCACTTAAAATTAAATACTCTTAATCTAAGTGCTAAATTGTCCTCCTCATTTCCCATCCAACAATCAGTGGCAAAGTCATCTCCAGCAGTAAGAATAAAAGTAGGGGAAATATAGGAACTCCTAACTTCAAATTCCTCCTTGATTCATGATATGCACCTTATAGTTCCATTCTTACATCATCCACAACAATTCGGAATTAGATACATTGCAGCAATAGTTACTGGATGTGCATATCAAAGAAAATGTGAAAACATGAAAAGGAAGAAAGCCCAGTTAAATGATGGCACCTCAAGGGACATACTGGAGAAGGGAACAAAATAATGACACAAGTGAGAAACTCTGAGATGAAGAAACCTATAAAAATAAAATTATGACATGACTGAAACTTCTATGCAACTAATACACACAGATATGGCATATGCGGTTACAAGATGTAAAAAAACATAGAATGACAACACCTCAATAAAGAGTTGATGGGGACAATATTTTATTGTATTAAACTTTATCCAAAATATTTGGGATCTAAAGCATGGATCTTGTTTAGCCATTCAGCTCTGTAAAGGCCATGCCCTGTTAAACAAATAGCTACCATATCTTTTTTTAATGCCTCAATCCATGTTCATTTACATCCATCTCTGCTCCTCTTTGCACTTTAAAAATTTATAACATTTCTAAACCCAAAAGTAAAGCTTTCAAGATCCAATAACAGCCAAAAGATAATATTTTTCAACAAAAAAAGTAAAGAATCTACAGTGAAAATTTGTTTCACAAAATACAGCTGTTATTGTCCATTGCCATAGAGAACCTACAATGGTAAATATTTTACTTCACTATTAGATTATGCCTCTAACATGAATGTGATTCCCTATGACAAATCATATTTATCATCTATATAGCAAGAACACTTTTCCACCTCTGAAATTGAAAGAGACGTAGTCATGTTGTACTCTGTACGTCTTCATGCAATACAGTGTCCTAGTTTTTAAAAATTAGTTGTACTCTCGCGTGTGTATCTTGTTGTACCCGTATCCGTGTACATGATTCATAGTTTATCATCTAAATTAATTCTTCATCTATGAGAACTAGGCAAGGGCTGCTGCTTGGCTGCATGAGCTAGGTTAGCACCATAGTGGTCGGGTTTCCTAACTTCAAATTGGCTTTTATGACAAGCTAATCGTCCACAGTGTCCTTAGGCAAGAATTTTTTACCCACTCAAGAAGGATGACATCAGGTTGATATAGTCATAAAATTCCATCAGTCTTCACATAGAGCCTTATTAATTTAGTAATTGCACTCATCTCCAACTGATTTTGAAGGAAAAGACTAGGGGTGCTGATGATGATGCAAAAATATTATACTTCGGTCAGTCAAATATAACCCCAACTATCTAGCTCTCATTTTAATGAGTAATCTTTAATGAAAAACAAAAGATGCACCTATTGCCAAAATAAACATGAGAAGCAATAACTAATTTTTAAAGCATTTGCAAAGCTCATTCAAGTCTCGAGGAATTATGCAAGTCAATAGTTTAAATCCAAACAAAAAGACACTGCACAACCATCTCGTGAAGTTAACTGTACTGAATTCACCATGGGTAAACCAGAAAGAAGAATGCAAGATATTTTACGTATCTTAATCATCTGCCAAGGAGGTTACTAACTGCAAAATGCCATGCAAAACTGGCACTTCTACAAGAAATGATAGTAAAAGTTTAAATTTTCACATTAGATAGTGAGATCGACTGTTTAGAGAAACTTACTTTTCACAAAGCTGGAAATTCTTGCATTGATTGCAAACCCAATGTGTTCCAGACACCATAAGAAGACAGCAATGTGTGCATGAATGCTGCAAATGGACCATAATGAAATCTTCCTTCATAGGAAAGATTGTTTCACCAAGCTGCACAGGCAGCAAATTTCTTAAATACAATATTACAGAATTGCTAACATTAACAAACTGTAATCAAATAGTTCAAATGAGAAAAGCAATATATATATATATATATATATATATATATATATATATATATATATATATATATATATATAGAGAGAGAGAGAGAGAGAGAGAGAGAGAGAGAGTTGTGTAGTGGAAGGATTTGAGCCCGAATCCTTCCCACTTAAATACCAATATCCGACATTCAAATAGAAGATCCACTCCGCTAAAGTTAATCTATATTATTTAAAGTAAGATCAAAAATCAAGTGTTTTGAATACTTTTTGCTCATCCATCAAGCGGCGCAAAATGGACGGCCGAAAGTAGTGAGTTGTTAGAAACATGTTTTTAGACATATAAATTCTAGATCCGGTCATTTGATCATGATCTAAACATTTAAAAACCCCTACAAACCAATTTTTGCTAGGTTTCAAATAATCTACACCGTTAAACTAACCAACTCACTATTTAGGCCGTCCGTTTTTTTCCCCTACATGATGTATGGGCAAAAAGTATTTAAAATGTTTGATTTTTGGCTTATAGATACTTGAAATAATATAGATCAACTTTAACGGAATGGATCTTCTAATCGGATGAAGTATGGTTGTATTTAAGTAGGAAGAATTCGGGCTCAAATCCTTCCGGAACTACACAAGTCTATATATATATATATATATATATATATATATATATATATATATATATATATATATATATATATATATATAGAACAAAAGGTTGTAGCCCAATCTTTAACCTGGACCCTCCCATTTTCCAATCCAACATTTAACATTAACAAATTGTAATCAATGGTTCGAACGATAAAAAGACACACACACACACACATAGAGAGAGAGAGAGATAGGTCCTTCTGAAAGAATTTGAGCCTGGATCCTTCCCAATCAAATTCGACCCTCCGACATTCGAATGCAAGATCCACTCCGTTGAAGTTGATCTATGTTATTCCAAGTATCTATAAATCAAAAATCAAGTGTTCTGAATACTTTTTGCCTATCCATCTAGTAGAGAAAAAATGGACGACTTAAATGAGTTGATTATTTTTACGATGTATAACATTTGAAACCTAACAAAAATTGGTTTGTATGGGTTTTTAAATGTTTAGATTATAATGAAATGGCAGCGGAGTGGATCTTGTATTCGAATGTCGGATGTTGATATTTGAGTGGGAAGGATTCGGTCTCGAATGCTTTCGAAAGGACACAAGCCTCTCTCTATATATATATTATATAGAGAGAGAGGCTTATGTCCTTTTGAAAGGATTCGAGCCCGAATCCTTCTCACTCAAATACCAACATCCGACATTCGAATACAAGATCCACTCCGCTAAAGTTGATCTATATTATTTCAAATATCTAAAAACCAAAAATCAAGTGTTTTGAATACTTTTTGCCCATCCATCAAGCGGTGTAAAATTGACGGCCGAAAGTAGTGAGTTGGTTAGATCTACGTCTTTAGACATACAAATTCTCGATCCGACCATTTGATAATGAAACATTTAAAAAGCCCTACAAACTAATTTTTGTTAGGTTTCAAGATGTTCTACACTGTTAAACTAATCAATACACTATTTGCCATCCGTTTTTTTCCCACTTGATGCATGGACAAAAAGTATCTAAAATACTTGATCTTTGTTTTATAGATACTTGAAATAATATAGATCAGCTTCAACGGAATGGATCTTATATTCGAATGTTGTAGGGTTGTATTTGAATGGGAAGGATTCGAGCTCGAATCCTTCCGGAACTAACCGGATTCGAGCACGAGTCCTTTCCACTCAAATACCAGCATCCAACATTCAAATACAGGATCCACTCCGATGAAGTTGATCTATATTATTTAAAGTAACTAAAAATCAAAATCAAGTGTTTTGAATACTTTTTGCTCATCCATCAATCAGCGCAAAATGGACGGCCGAAAGTAGTGAGTTGGTTAGATTTATATCTTTAGACATACAAATTCTCAATCCGGCCATTTGATCATGATCTAAATATTTAAAAAACCCCTACAAACCAATTTTTGTTAGGTTTCAAATATTCTGCACCGTTAAACTAACCAACTCACAGGTCGTCTATTTTTCCCTACTTGATGCATGGGCAAAAAGTATTTAAAGTACTTGATTTTTGGTTTATAGATACTTGAAATAATATAGATCAACTTCAACGGAATGAATTTTGCATTCGAATATCGTAGGGTTGTATTTGAGTGGGAAAGATTCGGGCTCGAATCCTTCCGGAATGACACAAGTCTATATATATATATATATATATATATATATATATATATATATATATATATATATATATATATATATATATATATATATATATATATAGAACAAAGATGCAACCCAATCTTGAACCTGGGACATCCCATTTCCCAACCCAACCTTTTTACTACTGAGCCAGGCCTCAGTGGCAACAGCAAAATATTAGCATACTGAGCGACCAACAAAAGTAATAACTAATAAGCGTATTTTGATTCAATGGACATAACATAACTTTACAAGACTTAGTATAAAGTGAAAGCTTAACAAAGAATTCCAATTTCATCAAGACAAAACGAAGAAAGAATTACTTTTTGCATTAATAGAGCATCCTTGGACGCATTTCCAGCAAGATCAGATTGACCAGCAGCTTTTAAAGCCCTTTTTGTTATTGTCTTCTTAGTTTTCCCTTTCTTTTGCTGCTTTCTACCATCCTCTTCTTGTCGAAGCTGATCGATCATGTCCTCTGCAGCACCTGGCCAGTAGTCACCATCAAAGTATGGCAATCGAGCAGCCGTCACCTTGGCTTTGCATTCTCCAACGGTCACAAAAAATGATCATATAAATTAGTAAGCTCCACTACTATATTTTCCTTTGCAGCTTTGCGGAGCATTGCTAAATACCTGCAACAATTTATCAATTGAACCATACATGCAAATTAAATGTTCTAGGACAGAAATGCAAGCGAAAATAAACTTTGCAAGTGAATTAAATTTCAGAACTAATCAGACTCACCATTCTCGTAATTTATCTGATTTTGGTGTCTTCTGAATCTCAGGATGGCAATATAAGATATAGTCTTCACCCTTTAATGGAGGACAAGCCCATATGTAACAACTAGTGAAACCTCGTTTCTTGCAATACTCAAGGTATCCAATCTGCGACCATGATAGCAATGAGAAAACAGCAAAGTCACTACTATTTCCCAAAATTAGATCTTTGATAATAGGATAGAAATCCAGAAAGGTACTATAATTGGAAACAAAACCTAGTTGAAAAAACAATTAAAAATGAACTAATACAAAGGTAATAATGTCTCTACAAGAAATTATGCACTCTGTGAATTTTCTGAGTCAAGAAGTACCAGAATCTCATGATAAACAAAGGTACGCAAAGCTTCCCCAGTCACTGTTTTAATTTCAGGCCTAAAGTATTTGACAGAATCCAGATATGAAAGGTAAACGCGGCGCTGGTTGGGAAATTGGCACTCTGAACCAAATTCTTGGACATACATTCCAAACAGACATACTTCTACACCTTCTATTTTCTGAAATAACAAAATAACCTGCACAAAGAATTGTGTAAATTCACCCTCGAACTATGTACCAGCACTAAATCTTCTAATTGTAGAAACTTGGATGGTCTTCTAACTGCATCTTTGATGGACAAGAGGAAAAACACAACCAAGACTATTTTAGAAAAAGGTACCGTACCTTAGATTTGTAGGGGAACTCCGTCGGGTAATTTTCTTCCTGAAAAATCTCCAAAAATCGCTGCTTCACATCTAATTTTTTGTCAACTGATGATACAACTCTGACAACTAGTGCTTCAGCTCCCGGAACCTGAATAAGCGCAACCAACATAATTAGAGACATTAAGAATAAAAGGTGACACCGTCACATATGACACAAAATAACTCAACCAACGTCCATGAACAAAAGGGAAATAGTATTAGTGTCAAAAATATATAAAAGAGATGTTGTAAATGATAGCATGCAAAACCATGAAGCCACAAATTTTAAAGAGTTCAAACGTGAGGTATTTCAACAGCCGCCTCATTTAAAGAGTTCAAACGTGAGGTATTTCAACAGCCGCCTCATTTAGGAGAGAGAGTGAGTGTAGAAAAATATAGGAAAGGTGCTTCTTGGTTGCACGAGCCTAAAACTTCTTTGACATAAGAGGTAAGTATGCCTACTGGCCAACTATCCTTCACCAACTAAAGAAAAGCACTTTGATTTGTTGTTTCATCACAAGAAATGGCTTAGAACCAGCATTTCATTAACTAATGGATCTTCCTGTTTGAATACTCCATGAGAGTTACCAATAAATCTCTTCAATTCTAACAGAACACTATAGAATCAAATAACAAAGGCACAATTGAGAAAAAGACAGTTTTCCCCAAACGCAATGAAAATTTTGATTCACGTAACAGGAGGGTTAGCATCAGCTTTGGCAGGTGGTCGTTCATAAGACCTTAGTTAATTCTTCTCAGATTCAGTCATGCTGCATAGCCAAACCCATTTTGATGGGGAAAAGGTCTTAGATGATAATACTGATATAGACTTCACATATAGTTCCTCGTAAACTAGGCAAATAGAAAAAAATCTGATAGCATATTACCAATGGGAGAATGCAACAAGTTTCATCAGAATTACCTCATCAAAACTTTTTCCGAGGTGCCTTGCCCTCTCTTGTCTCTCATGCTTTAGTCGTCTAAAAAGTCGCTGTTCTATACGATCACTCAGAATTGTCCTTGGCAAATCTTTCGCTCCAAGGACAGCACTCTGTGGTAAGGGTTTACGTTCCCCTTTTTCTATCTCCTCTATATAGCAATTAGGGCAAGTGTACTCTGCTTGTCCTCCATCATTTCTTCGGCCATTAAAAAGAGCGCATATTTGATGCTGCCAGGCTTCACATTTATCACATTGAACCCACTGCAACAGAACAGACACAGTAACTAAAAAAAAATTCCCAGCAGCATAATGATGCGTAATGCCCTCCAGCCCGATAAAAGAGTTAAAACCTACCCATTCTTCAGTTTCCTCGTCATTTCTCTTTTTCTCAAGCCTAGCCTTTGGAAATGCAGAACCATCTACTTCAATAGTGTCTCCACGGGCCTCGTTGTAGCATGGAATACAAAAATAGTGCCGGGTGTCGCCACTTCCCATGGTATAATACGTTGCATTTCGCTTTATGCGAGCACCACATGGAGTACAGTATATCGGAGGGGGTTCAAAAGTGAGCTTCTCAACTGCACACAACTGACATGAGTTTTCACTCATTGAGCGTTCCATTGCTTGATTCTTTTCAGCCTTTGCTTTACTCTGTGAAAAACGAGAAAAGTTAGTAAAGCAATTAAAAACAAAGAAATGATAAGGTGCATGATGCATGGGTAAATGGTCTCCACATCCCTTGATTTTTTCATCATGTAGATCAAGAAGTACGGAGCGGAATCATCCATATGGTATAACCCAATAGTGCTCACATTGCATCAATTGTAGATAGCAATCATAATCCCATTGTAGAACCCCTTTACTCATACATGTCATATGTATATGAATCGGAGTAAACTTCCCATTACACCAATCTATAAAGTAGATTTAACACATTTCCCAGCTCTTTATGCATCAAAAGTTGTTGGTAGGTCATTGGTGAACATGTATTGGATGAAGTGCCCGGTTTAATGGCACGTGTTGGATACATGCCTAGTTTAAGAAGGATTTGGAGGCAAATCATTCCCATTGAAACCTAAAAATAAGACACTCAAATAGAAATCTACTGTATTCACATTGATATACATTACTTCAAGTACATAAGAACCAAAAATCAAATGACTTCTAAGTTTTTTTTTTTTCAATATGCATAGGTAGGCACAAAGTAGATTGTCGAAAATGTCTAGTTTAAATTACGGTCTAGGATGTTTATAGCATAAAAAGCTTTTAAGGATTTAAAGGATGTAGATCGCAACAAGGGGCTTGGATTAACAGCTTGTATGCACCAAATTATCAATACAAGCATCATGCTACTCATTTTCGTCCACTTATGCTTACTTTATGCATAGGCAAGAAAATTTTGTTTGTTCTTTTGAAGCACATAAATGTTGTAGATCAGTTTGAACACAGTGGATTTTTCACTCAAACAGCCAAGATTGAAGGTCTAGAAGGACATGCAAGATACTGTCTATATCCTGGAAACAAGTAGCAACAATTAATCCTATAAACCAAAATGGTGTCACACTAGTACTTGAATAGCTAGGAATAGCTGTGCGGCCAGGAATAGCAGCCTGGAAGGGAGAAGTTTCACAATAAGATTACAATTATGTATACATGTATGTATGTACCTCTCTATATGTGTACATATGTTTATGTGCATATATTTGTGCATGTTAACCACCTAATTTAAAATTGATTGGATTATAATTAGGCATGCCAAGAGTTACATCAAAACTGACCATATCAACAGATAACAGTGACTACCCAGTGAGGCCTGGAATGGGTTGTAGAGAGTCCCGGTTCAAGTCCTCACTACGGCCTATCTATCAAAAAAGGAAAGAAAAAACAGATAACAGTGGCTAAAGTTGTTTTATTAAGACTGAGTGAATGACTTAAAATGCAACACCAGGCACTTATATCATACATACATACATACATATATGTATGTATGTATATGTATGTATCTATGTATATATGTATGTATGTGCATACCTACATATATGGGTATGTGTACATGTGTGTGTGACTGCAGTTAACCACTTAAATTAAGTTTGTACCGATAATTCAACAATTACTTCACATTTAAGTGCTTATAGTATGATTGGCGGATAAAATGCAAGAAGAATCACACTGGCTAAAGTTATTTGATGAAAATATAAGCATAGTACTCATAATGGGAGAAATTATTTATACATATTACCAATAAAGCACAAATAGCATTCTTGCTGAGAGCAAATTTGAGCTTTAGATTGTTTCTATCATATCATATCAACACCATTTATTCATTCTCGCCTCAAAGTTTAGAAACAATTCCACTTTAAATAGGAGACTAAAAGCATACAATAGTTAAAGTTTATTAACTTGTAATTAGTGGACTCTAAGCTTTCCATAAAAAGAGTTCAATCTTAACTAAATGTATGCTATCAAATAGTCTAGTATTTTTTAGATCACTTAAATATGATTTTTGTTGCCGTCATTAGTAGTTGGAGATCATATTTTGAGTAGGTTTTGTGTAATGAATACTATTTTTTTTTGACACATGCAAATACACGTGCACTTAAACTTGAAGTGTATAAATTTTTTTTATCCCCGAGAAATGCATGAGCTATTTCACACACCTTTTGTTTTATCTTTAACATTGATTTTTCCCCAAATTCTTATAAGCAATTAATAATTTCATCTTTTATGCATTAAGTATTTGCATTAAATTAGAGCATTTAAGAATACAATAAAAGACAAAAGTAGAGATAATAACAAAAAAAAATGACATGACACATCAAAACGCCACCCACTCTCCCCGGCTAATATAGTGGGGATAAATTTGGTTAGTATCTAGTTATGATTTAGGTATATTCCTAGTAATAATAATTTATACCCACATGATTTATAAAGAATTTCAGTTCAAAACAAGTAGACGTGGCCTAATCTAGATTAACTTTATATTAGAAAGATCGTATAACCAAATAAAAGATTATTATTTTTATTTACCTTCTTGTCTATATCAAAACAACTCGGCTTTCACTATTTCATAATCCTACCTATAGAAGCACAATTGTCTTCTGTCGAGAGAAATTTTTAGCCGGTATATTTCTCATAAGACCATTCTGCTAAAAAAAATTCTTTAAAAAAAGACACAATCTGACAATGTGCACTTGGTGCACTTCTTTAAGTAGTACTTAGAAATGGAAAAAATCAGGTTTAAGTAGTGTTTAAGAAGAAACTTATGCCAGGCATATGCGTCCCATATAATCACATGAGGCAATCCGCTATATCTCTTTGGGCATATGCACCCAAAGTATGTGGGTAGGAAGAGTAAATTATCAATGCAAGTTTGTGCCGCCGCGGGCGTGGATGTATTAATGCGACCTAAATTCGATACCTAAAATCCCCACCAGCAGCGCAACCTGATATTTCCCTTCACTTTTCCCCTCCCCAATCTCTCTCCAGGGGTTAGCCACTAGAGCTTGTTGAAACGTGTGACAACGACGATGCGGAACTCAGCAAATCCCACTAGACAACAACAGTGAGTACCAATAACGACAATAATCTTTAGTTCTATGAGCAATGTGTTAAGATTTATGCAAACAAATAGTCCCACATTGGCTAAACAAAGGGATGGTCTTGAGTATATAAGGATTTGGGTTACTCCACCTAGAAGACTAGTCTTTTGGGATGGTGTCCCAAGTATCAGAGCCATGCCCCAACTTAGTCATGTGTGGAAGATCCCCCAAGAGTGGATAGCGTAGTCCCAGGCGCAGGCGCAGTGAAAGGCACAATGCAGCGCAGCAAAAAAGCGCATGCACAGGCACAGACATAGGTACAGTGAGTGCAGCGAAAAGGGCGCAGGCACAGGTGCAAGCGAAAAAAGCACAGTGTAGTGCAGCGCGGCGCAGCGATTAAGACGCATGTCTGGACTCTTTGTTTGAGGGATGATTATTAAGATTTATGCAAATAAATAGTCTCACATTGGCTAGACAAGGGGATGGTCTTAGGTATATAAGAATTTGGGCACTCCACCTAGAAGGCTAGTCTTTTGGGATGGTGCCCCAAGTCCTTACAAATGAGGAGATTGTTAGGATTATGACGTGAATACGCCATGTAGTCAATTAATGTCAGATCTGGCAGTTTCTTTTTCTGGATCCGTTTTGAGTCCGAGTTGGATTTAAGTTTCCTTTATTCTGATTGATAGAGTTTGTTTAGGACTAGGAGAGTTTTATGGTCTATAAATACCCCTTAGGGTAGCCTTCAATGTATTCCAAGAGAATCCTATGAATTTGTAATTCTTAAGGGTGTAATTCATTTAGGTGAGAAATTCGTGAGAGAAGCTTAGCCACAAGGGTTCACTGTTCTTGACGGCCATCAAGGGCTTGTAACTTCTCAGCGTGAGGTGTAAGTAATTCTTATTGTACTCCCCTAAAATTTTAATAAAGTTTATCCCCTTTCTCCTGTGGACGTACACACGATCTGTTTGATCGGTGGAAGCACGTTATATTGTGTGTTGGCTTTCTATCTACTTTGGAATATCTTCTTCTTCTATTCTTCAAGTTGCCTTAGTAGATCATGAGCTTCGTATCCGCTGCGCCGCCCCTGTCGATCCGGTCATGGGGGCGTCCTCCCTTGAAATCACAACAATTAGTATCAGAGCATACAAATTGTTTACCAACAATTGGTATCAGAGCAAGGCTAACTTGAAGATGTCTGCGATCAAGTTCGATATTCAAAAGTTTGATGGCGTCATCAATTTCAGCAGGTGGCAGATTAGGATGAACGCCATCCTTACCCAGAGCGAGTTGAAGAAAGCACTACTCGGGAGGGAGAAAAAAAGCCTAAAGACATGAAGGAAGATATTTGGCAGCAGTTGGATGAGAAAGCCTTGATAGCTATTCAGCTTTACTTGACAGATGAAGTGTTAGATGAGTTTTCTATAGAGAAAACAGCGTCCTCGTTGTGGGAGCGACTTCAAGACCACTATCTGAAGAAATCATTGGCGAATCAGTTGATTCTGAAGCAACGTCTCTTCCTTCTCCGCATGCATGAAGGTACACCTATCAAGTCTCACATTGCAGAATTTCTCTATTATCGATGATCTAGATAAGATAGAGGTTAAGATAGAAGATGAGGATCAAGCCCTTCGATTACTGTGCTCTTTACCTTCTTCATATAAGAGCTTTAGGGAAGCTATCATTGGAGGCAAGTCAACAACTAAGGTCAATGAAGTCAAGGAGTATCTACTCAACAAGGACAAAATTGACACCCAGTTGATGTGTGAGTCTCATCATGATGATTCCGGGCAAGTTCATTATTCAAGGGAGGAGTAATAATGGAAGTTCCACGGGTAACTCAAAACACAAGAATTTGGCGTGCAACTATTGTCACAAGAAGGGCACATTAGATCTGAGTGTTGGCTTCGAAAGAAGAAACAACCAGATGTTAATATCACTGAATTGGTTGAAGGAGATGAAGAACAGTGCGACGTTCTATCTGTTATAGACAGACTATTTGGTAACAAAGATAGGTGGGTCATAGATTTTGAATGTTCACAGCATATCAGTTCTAATAGGAAGATGTTCTCTTCATACACTTCGGTTCAAGGAGAAGTCTTCATGGGGAATTCTGCTACAAGCAAGGTGATCGACGAAGGAACAATCCAGTTTCAGTCTCACGATGGATGCATCACTACTCTTCAAGGCATTTGTCATGTTCCCGAATCAAGATATAATCTCTCTTGGAGCCATACATAAAAAAGGGTTTTGTTTCAGTTCAAAAGGTGATCTTATGGAAGTTTCCAAGGAGGCACATGTGATGTTTCAAGCCGAACGTGTCGGCAACGTGTATATGTTGCGGATTTCAGAGGGTTTTCAGCTGGTGGATTGCAGTTATCCTCGGCTTCAAAAGCGATGGTTGTGGAACAATCGGAGACTACGATGGAGTCGAACTCGAATGTTCAATTGTACCCCGAAGGGAGATTGGGACTAGGTGCGCAATAAGGTAGTCCAGATCGTTACTCTGTGGTGGAGCAAATTCTCATAGATCTCGTGTAGATCAAGAAGATCATTGGGTAATAGTGTTCTAAATGGCGACCACATCGGCCGGAAAAATTTATCAGAGATGGGGATATATCGGGGATATTTTCAAAAATCGGATGACAAAATCGGACTGTAATATACATATCTTCTTGTCTTAAATCGCATCACAATAAGATAATATATGCATAAATTATATAAATCTACATAAAATATCATACTTATATGTTTAAGATATACTTAACACGATAACTTGCATTAAGCATATGAATCCATAATCACTATCTAAGTGTAGAATCTTCAAAAATGTCACATTGCCACATCACTCGAATTACCCAAATACCTAACCTAGAAATTGGGTGTAAAACGCTATATCGGGTCTAAAATCGCCGATATTGCGGCCGATATATCGGGTCCGTGCTTATTTATCGGCGATTTTGGATGAAAAACGCTATATCGATTTGGATGTGCCAAATCATTGCAGTTAGGTGCCGTAAACGCAATATCAGCGCAATATCGGGGTTATATCAGGGATATTTAGAACACTGTTGGGTAATAAAGTTCAGGTTAGGCCTGAACTTATTCGACCTAATTAAGTTGTGAACCCCATGAGGGGGTTATAGAGAAGAGGGAGTGAGATGGAGATGAAGTCAAGTTTGTTTAATTGTGCGTAGATGCGAGCACATGGAACATAGTGTTTGTTCTCGGACTTGAACGTATTCAAGTCAAGGGGGAGAGTGTTAGGATTATGACGTGAATACGTCACGAAGGTAGTCAATTAATGTCAGATCTGGCAGTTTTCTTTTCTGAATCCGTTTTGAGTCCGAGTTGGATTTAAGTTTCCTTTATTCTGATTGAAGGAGTTTGTTTAGGATTAGAAGAGTTTTATGGTATAAATAACCCCTTAGGGGTGGCATTCAATGTATTCTAAGAGAATCTTATGAATTTGTAATTCCTAAGGGTGTAATTCATCTAAGCAAGAAATTCGTGAAAGATACTTATCCACAAGGGTTCGCTGTTCTTGGCGGCCATCAAAGACTTGTAACTTCTCAGCTTGAGGTGTAAGTAATTTTTATTGTACTCCCTCAAAATTTTAATAAAGTTTTCTCCCCCTTCTCTCGTAGATGTACGCACGATCTGTTTGATCAGGTGGAGCCACGTTATATTGTGTGTTGGTTTTCTATCTACTTTGAAATATCTTATTCTTCTCTTCTTCAAGTTGCCTTAGTAGATCCTGAGATTCGTATCCCCTGCACCGCCCCAGTCGATCCGGTCGTGGAGGCGTCCTCCCTTGAAATCACAACAATTGATATCATAGCATATAGATTGTTTATCAACACAATGAAGGACAAACACAAACAAAAATCAGCTTCCACAAGTAATGGGATTGTCAATCTTTTATCTTCAACACAGCAGAACCTTCATTATTCTCCTATATTGCCCATCTTCTAAATGATAGTGTGAATCCATGTACATGGGTGTGAGTATAACATTTGAATAAACGTAACAACTCACTCAAATTTTGGCACATAACACCCACATACAAATAAAAACATTTGAGATGACTACATGCAGTGCAGATACGATGTAAACTTGTATTTGAGAAGTGCAAACCGCCAGATATTCTTTTGCATATTAAAACACCCCCATCAACTTAAAAGCATTGACATCCAAAAAAAAAACCCAAGAGGCTATCTAACTGTTGAGGCTTCTCTCATTATCTCTACTATTTTAATGCAAAGTCTTCCTAACAGCTGTCTCACGGCCCGTTCTCATGTCTCTCTACATATTTTAACAAATAGAAAAATTAAAAAGTTACTTTACAACATTACAATCTAAAATACTCTCATTGAATGTTATTATATGACTCCAACTCTTTAAAAGCTTTCAATTCTTCACATTTATTATATCACTCAAATTAAAAGTTATTTAATTAACTTTTGGACCACTAAATTAATAAGTTCTACAATGTTATTTTGAGAATATATTAAGTATTTAATATCTAAATTTTTATCTAAATATTTCTTTCATCTAAATTTCTTCCCAATCAAGATATTGATTGTTTCTTTAACACGTGCACCGTACGTGCCAGTAATCTAGCATATATAAAAATAGAAAACAATAAGGATATATATATTTATTTAGAAATTCTTTTTCTTGAAATTTTTTCCAATCAATGGTGAGAATTGTCTATAACTATGGCTCGATACACCAATCATGTTATGATTGGGAATCTTTTAATTAAGGTTCTCTTTTCCTCAATCAAAGATGAGCATTTATTATGATAATCTAACGGTCAAAAATCTCTCAGCCATCAATAAATGGTGAGAATTTGCTATAAAATAGCTCAACACATAAATCCTATAATGATTTGGAATCCTTTAATTGAGTTCTCTTTTTCTTAATCAAAGGCGAGGATTTATATAATGATCTAATGGTCTAAAAGCGCTTTCGGTGAAAACGCTATATATACATATATATGCACACATATATATGACAAAAATGTACCTTAGATGTCATATAAGAGAACTCTCTTATATGAGGATTTATTATGGTAATCTAACGATCAAAAATCGCTCTAGGATATTAATAAATGGTGAGAATTTGCTATAACAATGGCTCAACACACAAATCCTATTATGATTTGGAATCTTTTAATTGAGATTCTCTTTTTCTCAATCAAAGGTGAAGATTTATATGATGATCTAATGGTCTAAAATCGCTTTTGACGACAACGCTACACACACACACACATATATATGATGAAAATGTACCTCAGATATCACATAAAAGAACTCTCTTAGATGGCGCATCAAATCTCCTTATTAGTTTTTTCACGATCCAACTACACATTATGACCTTCATATCTGAAGATATATATAGAAGAAAAATCATGTGATTTGCTCACTTACTCACGTATCAAATGGTTGAAAATTTAATATTTTTTCAACAATAGAACAAATATAATCATTAGATCAATGATTAAACAAACCTCAAACCACGTGATTTTCTATTTGTATATGTCTTAGAACATGAACATAATGTGATGTTGGATCGTGAAAAATTGATAAGGAGATGAGAGCTTTGATGTGCTATTTGAGAGAGTTCTCTTAGATAACATCTGATGTACATATTCTTATATATATATATACACGCGCGCGCGCGCGCGCACACAGACTCAGCAAGACAGCCAGCTTGGTGGGTATTCCTCTCTACATGGACAGGCAACAATTATAGGTGAGTACCTCATGGTTCAAAGTCGCGGTCTCGGCCGTCGATTCGACGGGCACAGAGATGGATCGATCTCGGCGTCTCGGATCAAACTCAGGCGATATGCGCAAAACACTACATAAAAACTAAAAAAATCTGAAAAAATCACGACAAATCCAAAAAATGTAAACATCTATATTCATGTATCACATATCCAAAACCTATCACCTAGCACACTAAACATAAAGCGAAAATATAAATACACACATCGTCGGTATAAATATATCAAATACATGTATAATATAGTAAATTGCACAAAATACATTTATAAATACCTACTAGTATACTCATTTTCACATTGAGCGGGTGAGAGAGGGGGGGAGAGAAACAGAGGGAGGGAGAGGGAAAGAGACTGAGAGATGGAGAGGAGAGAGCGGGTGAGAGAGGGAAAGGGGAGAGAGAAACAGGAGGGAGAAGGGGGAGAGAGAGAGAGATTGGGAGATAGAAAGGGGGATAGAGAGCGGGTGAGAGGGAAGGGGAAGAGAGACCTGGGGAGGAGCAAAAAGCGGCGAGCGGGCTGCGGGGGAGGTCCAGATCTGGATCAGGCGATCGGGCGAGGTAAGTCTGGCTTTTTTTTCTTTTTCCTTATTTTCCCTTTATACCCGATCATCACAGGCGAACAGATTGATCGCCGAATCGGTCGTGTATCAGAGTCGACTCGGCCGATTCAGGACATTCGGCTGTGACTCGACAGAGTCGACCGAGTCAACTCCGATTCCTTGTCGAATCCATCTCCTCTGAGTTGAGCGAGCGACTCGTGACCCGGAATCGTCTCGGAGCTCACCGAGTCAGATACGACTCGGTATCTCGGCCGAGTCGTATCCGACTCGGCCGAGTCTTCGAACCATGAGCGCCTTGCTTATGCACATTTTGTTGAAATTTCTACTGACAAGCTATTGCCAAAGAGTTACTATTCAGCTTGCCGATGAGAAAGAAATTCAACTTGATGTTAGAAGTTGAATGGTTACCTCCTATGCGTCAAAAGTTTCTCTTTTGGACATGTTGATAATCAATGCCCCGCAAAAGAGACATGGCTACCCAAAGAGGCTTCTGCTAATCAATTTGAGAAGAGCAAGACTATGGAAGAAGTTCAAGCTGAGAATTGGGAGGCCTCAGGAATACTGGGGAAAAGGAAGATGTTTTACCTGAACAATCACCACCCCTTAACTCTCTTGAAAAGGAGAGTGAATCATCTAATGCCATTAGTGTGGAGCCAGTGGAACCAGAAGACACTACTCCCCAGGACCCAAAATAGAAATATTACAGCTCATTCGGTAGGAAGATGTTGTAGAAGAGAGTGAGAAGCCACAGCAAGGGACTGTGGATCCAAAAGATTCCTGCATTGCCCCACTAAGAGCCAACCGGGCAACACCAGAGGAAGTTAAATACCATATCAGAAAAAAGCAATGTTGGAAATAGTGAAGAAGATATATGAGAAGCTATAAGAAATTAGCCTTTCAAATTACAGTGGACAACCCTAAGTGGCATTTGAACTTGCAAAACGCAAAGATAGCAAATCAGGCAAAAAGAACACCAATCACGTCAAAAAGAATATTACTTCTTTGGATGCCCTAAATAAAAGTAATAGGAGCACTAAAGGTACACATTCAAAACACAAATGAGTATTTACTTATGAACTTGAAAGCACGGTTCACAGTCGCGGTCTCGGCCGCTGACTCGGCGGGCACTGAGACGGATCGGTCTCCGCGACTCGGATCGGTCTCGGGCAATACGCGCAAAACGCTACATAGAAAGCTCAAAAGTTTCTGAAAAAAACACGAAAAATCTTTAAAAAAATGTAAACATTCACATTCATATATCACATATCCAAAATATATCACTTAGCAAACTAAACATAAAGCGAAAGCATAAATACACGCGTTGTTGATAGAAGCATATCAAAATACATGCACAATATAGTAAATTGCACAAACTACATTCATAAATACATGCTAATATAGTTATTTCCATATTGAATTGCTACGAGGCACAAAATTATCATCATAATCATCTCTGCGGTAAGTAAATAAACCGATACTAGTGCTCGTAGATCTCTCAAGTTGTGATCTGTAGTCATGGACATGTCATACTAGAATATTGGCCTGATGTCAAGCCCAACATTTGCATATGACCTTCAAGACTATAAATTCCTCCATCAGCACTATTGTTGCCCTCATTATTGTCATCATCACCACCGCTGCCATCACCGCCATCACTATCATCATTATCATCACCATTTTTACCATCATCACTACTAGAATTGGATAAAATCCTCACATCTTCACCACCACTACCATCATCTGCTTCTCTTATACCTCGGAGAGGGAGAGATCGGAAATATGGAGAGAGAGAGGGAGGGGAGGGGAAAAAGACAGAGAGAGACGGGAGATGGAAAGAGAGAGAGTGTGGATGAGAGAGGAAGGGAGGAGAGAGAAATAGAGGGAGGGGAGGGAAAGAGACAGAGAGAGACGGGAGATGGAGAGGGGGGAGATAGAGAGCGGGTGAGAGGAGGGGGAGAGAGAGACAGAGAGGGAGGAACATCATCTGGGGCTGGGGAGGAGAGGGGGAGAGAGAGAAACAGAGGAAGGGAGAGAGGGAGGCAGAGAGGGAGGAACATCTGGGGCTGGTGAAGAGCGCCCGACGGCGATCGGGCGGCTGCGGAGCTCAGATCTGAGCGGCGACGATCGGGCATCGGCGGCGATCTCCAGATCTGAGCGAGAGAGGTAAGTTTTTTCTTTTTTTTAAACTCGTTCGTCACGGGTGAATATATGTTTCGAGCCGACTCGACCGAGAATCGGAGTCGACTCAGTCGACTCGGCCGAGTCACGACTGATTCGGCCGTGAATCGGCCAAGTCGACCGAGTCAACTCTGATTCTCGGCCGAGTCGGTCTCCTCTGAGTTAAGCGACTTGTGACTCGAACTTGTCTCGGAGCGGGCCGAGACGGATACGACTCGGCCGACTCGTCTCCGACTCGGCCCAGTCTTTGAACCGTGCTTGAAAGTGAAATGAAGAGATGTGGGAGAACTTCATTGCCTTTTCATTGATTCAGGTAGAATTTTGACAAATTGAGGATTTATGATCTATCATACGTTAATGCAAATGTCTTTATGTCATTGGACAATCTTCACCAAATATAAAGTGGTAATTACTACCCTCTCTATGTTTAGTTTTCAAAAATCCATCGCATAATGGATTTATGTCTCAGTATATCAATTTTTTTAATAATATTTACCTTCCAAATATATATATATAGAGAGAGAGAGAGAGAATTTGACTAGACTCCTCGTGGAAGAACTTGGAGCCAAATCTTACCTATTGGAATTAGATGATAAGACAACCAATTTAAAGAACCACTCCGTTAGAGCTTCGATCTATATCATTTGAAGTGCTTATAAACTGAAATTTAGACTATTTCAAATTTTCTTACCCATCAATCAAGTAATCCCAAACTGAACCCTCTAAAGTAGTGAATTATTTAATTTTATGGTCTACAATGTTTCAAACACAACATATTTTTCAAGAGTTTTAAAGTGTTTACATCATGATCCAAGAGTTGGATTTTCAATTTGTATTTTCCCAGCCATAAATCAGTAGAACTCTCTAGTTTTCAATCGTCCACTTTTTGGCCACCTGCTGCAAATGTATGAAATCGCAAAAACATTTGGATTTATTGTTTTTGGGCACTTCAAGGATGTGATTGCTTTGAAGAAAAATGAAAGAAAATTTGAAAATGAAAATGAAAGTTAAAAAAAAGTAATTTTAACGTTTGGTTACTAGGAAAGTTTAATTGAACATTCTAATAAAGATAGTCAAAAAATGTTTGAAAATTTTAACTAAAACCGAGAAAATTTGCAAAGGTTAGTTGTAGCTTTTTGGGGGTAGAGGATGAGAGCATTAAAAGAGAAAAGGAAGTTTCCCATTCTCCAGCATCCTTCATGTCCATTTTCTTTGGATTTTGGAAGATAAAGTGTGAAAGAAAATTTTAAAGCATATTTTCTTTTATTTGTCGCACTTTCATTTTTGTTAGTTCTCTCTCCAACCAACACCACTTACTTTTCCTTTTCTCAAACCAAGCATAGCCTATATGATTTAGATCATGTTGAATGGTTTGGATCACGGTTTAAATTATAAGTATCAGTATTTTGACCAATGGTTTTTATTATCAATATCAAAAATACCAAATCAATATCGAAAATATCAGCCCCGATATCGGCTGATATTTGAAAACATGGTCTGGATCTTCCATTTATTTGCATAATATATATTTTTCATGGGATAGGATCTATACTCAAAACCTATCAATAAGATCCTAGTCAAACTATATAATATGTATACACACACATATATACAGGTACATATACATACATACAGGTACATATACATACATGCATGCATGCATATATATACATATATACCTATATTGTGTGTGTGGAAACGGAAAGTGAGTGGGCATGGAAAAAAATTCGTCTTATGGAGCACCTAAAACACCAACCTCGTGATTCTTGTTACACAATCTAGTCGTATATTATGATGCTTATGACCTAAGATGTATATAGATGAAAAATCATAGGGTTTAGACTTCGTTTGCTTGTTGATTAATTTTGCAATCATTAGATCAACAAGCAAACAAAGTTTAAACCCTACGATTTTTCATTTATACACATCTTAGGCAATGAGCATCAAAATGTACGGCCGGATCGTGAAAAATAAGGTTGGTGTTTTAGATGCGTCATAAGAGGAAATTTCCCCCATGGTCGCTGACCTCTCTCTCTCTCTCTCTAAGGAAATTTCCCCCATAGTCGTTGACCTCTCTCTCTCTATATATATATATATATAGAGAGAGAGAGACTTGTGTCCTTCCAAAAGAATTTGACCCCAAATCCTTCCCACTCAAATTCAACCCTCCGACATTTGAATACAAGATCCACTCTGTTGAAGTTGATTTATATTATTTCAAGTATCTATAAACCAAAAATCAAGTGTTTTGAATACTTTTTGCCTATGTATCAGGTAGGCAAAAAAACGGACAGCCTACATAGTGAGTTGATTAGTTTAACGGTGTAAAACATTTGAAACCTAACAAAAATTAGTTTATAGGGATTTTTAAATGTTTAGATCATAATGAAATGGCCGGATCGAGAATTTGTATGTTTAAAGACATAGATCTAACCAACTCACTACTTTTAGCAGTCCATTTTGCACCGCTTGATGGATAGGCAAAAAGTATTCAAAACACTTGATTTTTGGTTTATAGATACTTGAATAATATAGATCAACTTCAACAGAGTGGATCTTGTATTCGAATGTCGAAGGGTTAAATTTGAGAAGGATTCGGGGTCATCCTTTTGGAGGGACACAAGTCTCTCTCTCTCTATATATATATACACACACACACACACATATACATATATATATATATATATACACACACATATATATCACACATTTATACATATTTCTAACCAATATTCTAGAAAATTATCACAAACTTGTTTATTATGTGCCACAAAATGTTGCAATTTACATCTAACTCTCACATTGCAGTTAATGGCATGGTTGAAATCAATTTTTTTTCTCCTTCAACCATTTTGATTAATATTAAATGCAGAACATACAAATGTTTTTTAAATAATTTTTACATTTTTTTTGAGAAGCTTGTTTACTATTTCGGTTATATTACTTTTTATATTACTTTTTATAAACTAAAAACAAATTAAGGGTGTCAATTATTAAAGTAAGAGTATTTTAATAAAAAGAGTTATCATGTGCATGGCATGTGATAGCTAACCAAATGGATGAGGTCATGTACATTAGTTTATTGAAAAGCATAATTAAAATTTTGAGGTAGACAGCAAAGCAAGTTCTTGAGTTCTCTACAAAAGTGGTGAAAACTAATGGCAGATTTGTGTAATTTAACCTAATAAAAATAAATATAACATTAGCTTGCTAATATGTTAGTCTGACATTTTGATGGTTAATATACAAAGTTCAAGTTAAACTTGCAAAATGACGTACTCACTGCATCTTTTATGCAACCAGCTCACTGCTGACAAAGATGTCTGTGCGCGTTGTGTAGCCATAACCCCCCCCCCCCCCCAAAAAAAAAAAAACCCCTCCACGCGCGAAAAAAATGTGAGTTGTATCTTTTGGGAACGTTAAGCAAACAAACGACAGGCATGTTAAGTTGCGAACCAATGTTAGGGGGGTTTGCATTATATAATAGCATATTTATAATGTATGCATGATGTGACTGGAACACGTGTGCATGCATAATGGGTGTATGCATGATGTGACTGCAACATGTGTGCATGCATAATGAGTGTATGCATGATCTACATGTGCCAATCCTCAAAACAGGTGATTCACAAGGAAAAGTCCAAATGCATGATAGACATTATGTGTTTATTCATGCAAGTTCACATGCAACTATAGTGTTCAAAGGATCAATCTTAAACTTTCTCCAAAAAAAAATTAGAAAAAAAAAAAGAACAGTTGAAAGGTACAAAATACAAATCAAGATCAATGTAAACCTATGTAGCATGGGTACTTCTATTATGAAACTGTACCCATGTCGGACACCGACACAGACACTTCTTGGGTACTTCTCGAACTTATCATCAATCATATATATAATTTTTTTGTTAATTTAGAACACGTATTGGGCACTTCTTAAACACATGTTCTACATTTTTCTTACACTTATTTCACATTAGATATTTTAGTTTCCCTTGTGTATAAAAGACTATATTCTATTGAAATAAAAAATGCCATCAAAATATTAACTTATAGAAAACTATGATAAGTTTAAATATGTTTGAATATAAAAGTTAGACACGTGTATGTACTTCTTGGATGCCAAGACATGGCTAAGCATGTATATTTATACTATTATTTATATACACATTCTAGTGCCATGTCCCTGTGTCTTACTTTTTAAGAAATTGTCGTGTCCTGCTTCCATGTCATACCCGTGCACGTGCTTCTTACATGTAAACTGATCAGAAGTAAACTAAAACTTACCAACAAAGTATCAGCACAAACATCAAAAAAGAAGAAAAAAGAACAGCAGCAATGATAATAGAAGAGATAAAGAAGATAGTATCAATTCACGATGCAAGACACAAATTATAAAAAAGCAAGCAATCCAACTGTCACATACAGAAAAAATTCAAAATCTTTGTGATTATTCGAGGCTAACCTGGCCAACCCATTGTCTTAGGCTAATAATGTGCTCTCTTATTTGCTCTGGAGTGAACAGTTCAGTCAGTGATACACCTTTGATCTTTGGTTTTCCTGATTTATTTCCAGCGACATTGTCTGCTTGTGGGACATTTGCTTCCTGTTTAACGTCTATCTTATCTTGATCCGCCTCTTTCTCAACCAGAATGGTTTCTTCCTTAGCATGACCATCAATTTCATTCAGGAGCAGAGGTTCAACATTACACCGCCCAACATGTAGATTCTTTGAAAGCTCATCATCTGAGTCACCAAACAAGGGAAGATTTCCTTTCCCAGGTCCCATTGATGAATCAATCTTCACTTCTACAGCCTCTAACTTAGAAGGGATGATTAATTCAGCTTGTTGGGTGAAAGGGATGATTAATTCGGCTTGTTGGGAGAGCTGTTTGTCCAAGGAAGCATTAGGCAGGTTCATGTGAGTAAAAGAAACAGGAGAAGTTTCTCTTTTGGGTACAAGAGAAGGGAAAGAATGCTGAGCCTTCAGGCGTTTTGGGGATGATTCTGGAACATCAGAAGTTTCAATGGATGCTGAGCAATTCTTACTGATCAAAATATCAGTGCTTTTTGCGCCAATGGTTTTCCATAACTCATTTCTCTGAATCTCTACAACAGCATTGGAAAGAGGAAAATTTCGTGGTTTACAATGGGAGGCTACAAATGCACGTACAGGAACGCATACCGGACAAGTTTCTGCACGGCAACTACGATAATGCCGAAGAAGAAGTTTGGACTGGCAACATCGTGGAAATCCACACTGTTGTGAGTTACATCTATCCATGTGCAACCATAATTCTTGAACTTTTACACAGTTAACTTCCCGGCATGACCCTTCAGGAACTGAACATCTACGAGAATGAAGCAAAAAAAGTAACCACCTCTTCTGATTGTGATAATTCCTTTTCCGTGTAGAGCTTAGTCCACAAGCCACTCCGCTTGATAATTGTGGCACTGCCACACTTTGCATAACAGAAACATGACCAGGCATACAACCATCTGAAGATATTTGCGGTTGTTGAGCTTCATCCTGTCCATTAATTCTCTTGTGAAATTCTTCTTGAAACTGCTGCTCAAATAACAAATTATCTGCCATTTGTGATTTCTGTTGAGGGCACCACTGCTGCTGCTGGAGTGCATCAGCTTGTGATACATTCAACAAACGGCTAAAGTCACTTTGAGATTCAGCAGCCTGCTGTCCATGCAGCAAATGCTGTGAACCCTGTGAAAATGAAGATTGAAAATCCTGAGAACCAGAAAACTGCCCAAGAAAGGGAGTGTCTTTAGATAGATTGCTGGTAGCAGTATTATGCTGGTATTGGTTCTGAACCTCTGACAGGCTGGAGGCTTGCGGGAGCAATGAATCATTGTAGGACTCAATAGCATGTTCTTGTATTGACTGTCCTCCAAACTTAGATGATTTCGAAGACTGCCTTAAGGTATCAGTCTTCGAAATAAGTTGCTGGTTTTGCTGGCCTTGTGCATGTTGCTGATGCTGGTGTTGAACAAGTTTATCATAAGATTGATGAGGCTGTTGAAATTGCTGATGTTGAAAATTTTGCATTTGTTGCTGCGAATGCAGGAGATGTTCTTGTGCTGTCAGCGATGTTTGGGAATTCATATGTTGTGAACAATCAAACATTTGAGGCTTAATCTGTGAAGGCTGTTGTGATGACTGCAAACAAGCATGATGCGATAACACTGCATGGTTTGTTTTTGGTTTTGAATGCAAGCTCATGGAATTCATTTTTTGGCCACTGTTAACTGTAGTTACAAAAGATGATGCAGAGGCATACAAGGTTCTTGGATCTGATAGATCAGCCCCATTTGGATATCGACCAGCCATAGGTAACAACTGAGGAGACAATGATGCTGTAAAGCAGAGCAAGGCAACTTGGTAAAATTCTCAAGACTGATACAAAGTACTCAACCAAAAACAAGGCAAATGAACAAGGAGACACACATTGATTGTTAAAATTGGGAATAACAATCAAGCATGCAGAGGTATAAAATAACTAAAGAGGAATGATAGAGATGATTACTTGGTACTACTTGTTGTTGCTGTTGCCTGTCAAAATGTTGGTGTAAAGGCTTTGGGGAACTACCATAAGTAGCAGCACTCGGGTACCCTTCCGGTGCTTCAAGCCCATTCACCACCTGCATATTACTCCCAATTAATCCTAAACCACCACTCAAAACTCCATTTGGAAGCCCATATGTGGATGTCTTGTGTTGCATGTTAGACCTCATTCCAACTCCCCTTTGGCCTCCAAGATTCTGCAATATGCGGCTATTTTGACTTCCAACAAATTGCTTTTGCTGTGGCTGTGAGACCGTAGTGGAATCAATGCTGGACAATCCACCTCCATGAGAATACTCAAAGTTTACAGACATTGGCTGTGGATTATTTAACCCAGGAGTAGGAATCATCTGACTTGATTCCTGGGATATGCCTGTCGACGGCATAATGCTGCTCCCGCCAGAACTATGAGCAACATTAACAGGTGATTGTCGGTATCCATTTGTAATGGGTCCTGCACAAGAATATTACAGTCACTGCTAACCAATGATTAAGAGGAAACATGATAAGTGTAAGCAAAAAAGTAAGCAGTTACAATTACCATTTGACGCATTAAATGACGCAATGTTCCCACCACCAACTGACCCGTTTGCAGTAGGTAATAAGCTCCCTGTGTTTGCGGGTTGTACTACCATACCAGCACCACTTGTATTTCTCATAGAGTTGTCCACAGACATTATTGAGTTTAGACTGCTGCCACTATGGAGTATACCAGGTGTTGGTATCATCGTACTTATGGAAGAGGAAGACGATATGTGATGAGATGGTTGTTGGTTGTTGCTATTTACACTCCTCAATATAGCCTGTAATTGCTGATCAATTTTTGCCACTGTCATGTTCATATAATCTTCCTGATCAAAAAAATAAAACATAATAATAAAAGAAGCATGATTCAGAGACAGTACATGAAGTTTGCTCAGTAAATTTTAAAAAAAAATTTATGAATAACAAAGTCCTGATAAAACTTTGTAAAGAAAAAGCCTGCCAAATAAACACTACAAACATCCAGCTAGTCATCGAGAAAAGATAAATAAGACTGTTGAATTAGTAAAGGATATTTATCCACCAAAGGAACAAAATTTGCAAGAGTATGGAACCTTTGAGGCAGCATCCTTAAATATGCGCTCCTCCAATTTCTTAGCAAGCTCTGGTAACCTCTGTGCCCATTCGCCATATGGATTAGTCTGTTTTCTCAGGAGACACTGACTGCTGGAAAAGGAAAAAATATTAAAAATTTTAAAAGAGCATAGGAAATAGATGAATAGTATGACAAGCAAATATGGATGGATGGTGAGTATTCTGTGTATCGGTGTGTGTGATAAAAATAATCAAAGAACACAAATATGACAGATTTGAGGCATAATTTGCAACATAATGCTACATATTTTGTGCAATAGAGTATTCTTTTAGGCATCACCATGAGTGTAAAGAGCGCAATTTCATTCTTAAATAAATTGGTAAACATGTTACTTTTACCTTTGAATGAGACAGCACGACGCCAAGATAATGTCTACCAAGTAACAAGTCCCATGTCATCATTTAGTTTCATTCTCTCCAAAATAAAATTGTATCAAATAAAAAATACATATCAACAAGTGAGCTCAGTGATTGGCAGAGAAGGTATGCTGAAAACCAATATAATAAGCAGACATCTGTAACTGAAAAGATAGTGGATAAGGTATTTTTTGCCACAGTGGTGGCTGAAGTGGGAGATATGTCATGTCTTTCAGCTGTGAGTTGTATAATGTGAGAGAGCATACACAAGCCGAGCAAAGTGTTGCTCTCTTCATTATCTGTTGGTGAAGTAAACAATAGTAGAAAAGTCATGCAGCAGGTTTCGCAAAGGATAAGTCTTTATCCTTGAAAAGTGGAGATGGTTTATCTGGAAAGAGTTTCACTGAGGTGGATTAAAATCAATTTAAAACATGACTTTAATATCTTCATGTAATGTTATGCTCTTTGTTTACAACAAATGCATAGAATCAGAATCAGGGAGAAGCAGAAGTTAGACAATGTCTGTATACACAGAAAAAGGCAATTAATTTATTTATTCGGAAAAGAGAGAGTGCCAAAAGCCCATAACAATTAAATATGTGATATATCAACATATTTATGTGAAGACATGCCCATTGTTTACAAATAAAGGTTGGTCTCAAAATAAGAGCTAATGCATAATTTTTCAATTACAAACTTACATGGTATCCTGCATCTTCTTACGACTCATGAAAAGATCATGATCCATGCTGTAAGCTCCAATATTTTGCATCTAGTAGGATAGAATGTAGCCTTTCTGCCGAGGATGGGCTAATTTTTTAAGTTTCAAATGAGCACATGCACAGAATCTGACTGGGCATGTGTATGTACCATTAATTGTGATATATCAAGATGTGACGTAAGAATCCTGCCACCATAAAAGTCTGAAAGGAGTAAAAAGCCCCGAAAATAAGCAGATGTTCGGCCCCATATCTCTACATTAATACTAGTCCGCCCATATCATGTTCACTAGCATCATGTACAAGTTCCTTCAAACACTGAAAGGGTATAACAGTAAGTCATCAAAAAAAGATCTTCAATGGGAAAAAAATGGAAATCAGTTTTACACATAATTTTTTCTGCACTAATGTTACGGCCACCATTAATAGCTGCCAAATCACGATGGTTTGTCAAAAGAGCTAGCATTGTCTAATCAGAATGTGAGAGAACTCCACTGAAGCAAGCTAAAAATTAATGCAGGAACAGTCACAAGATCTAATAGATATGGAGGATATGACATACTAGAAAGTTCAAAGATAATATGCTAGATGAGCATGTACATCCAAAGAAAAATTGGTATATACAACAGGACTGTGAGCATATATTCTTGATTCCCAAGTCCGACAAACGGCCGAGCTTAGAGGGGTGTACGAGGATTACAAAAGATGAGTGCAACTACAACTAAATGGAAGTTCAAGTTGCGATTGGAAGCTATGTTAAAAGCATGGTTTCAAATATTGGCCAATTAGGATATATATATCGGCAATATCTCATCATGTTTTAAGGTACCCGATACGATATTAACCCTACAACGTTGGTCGATATTAGGGTTGGTATTGTCGATATGGCCGATAAAATTAACGATGTTGATACTAAAAATCATTGGCCGATACCATTACAAAAAATCATTGGCCGATACCATTACCAATTCCGAGATTTTAATCCGTTGTTAAAAGGAAAAGGGAACCACAAAAAAGAAATCCAGACAAAAGATGGAAGAGCCTCCATTCATGATATACGGACCTCCTCTTCTTAATTTCTTGCCAAATTGTCATATCCCTCATTTTAGGAGTCTCGGAACTTTTTCTTTAATAAATTGAGTCCATGTGGTTTTTCTTCTCCATTTCTTTCCCCACAATACTATCTGCTTTTTTTCATCTATTCAAATAAGCTTGGGCGAATAGTTTACAATATAGTTTCATCCCAATTTCCATAATTAGTCCTTTCTATATAATAATTCCTAAATTCTGTTGATAATTTCTTTTGATTTGAGAAAACTTATCAGCTTTTTGGCTAATACATCATTCATAGTTTGTTTCAATATCTTTACTTTTTGGAAGTTTCTATATATCTATGTTCCTTAGAATTGGATACAATAATATGGTTATTCAATTTAAGTTTATCTGCAAAAGGTGGAGTGCTAAAAAGGAAAAGATCAAATGCTTTCAAGTTCTGGGCTCTGCATCAAGTAGCCACAAAGTGGATGGGTGAAAATACCAGGTAAAGTATGCATGTCACGTGCGCGCCCACCAAGAGAGAGTTTCAATATGCTAAAGGGATTTGAGCTCAGGCCATATCGGTGAATAAGTGGATGTTCCATACTCTAAATAGGAAATCCATGTTTTTAAGCCCAACCTATATGATGGGGGACGAACTTTAGGAAATCTCAACCTAGGGTTTCTCTCCCAAGATAGGGTTTGGGAATCTCTCCCTAGGGTTTCTCACCCGAAGCACACTGGCTACTCAAAATGCTCAAACAGCAATTTTCATTATCAATCATTGACTGAAAATAACAATACTAGTCTTGGCCTTAAATAGGCCTACATCAACGGAAAGATCCCATCACAACCGATATGGGATAAAACCAACCAACAATAATAACCAACTAAAACAAACTACAATAAGATAAGATAAGCCAACAACTAAATCAAACTACAATAAGATAAGATAAGCCAACAACTAAATCAAACAAATACTACTAGATGTCACCATCATTCCCTCGGGGTTGGGGAAAACTCGACCCTGTCGAGTGCAGATCTCAACTCTCAATCGGGCCATGGTGGTGGCCGTGGACCTAACAGATGTGCATCAAGGCTGAACCAAGGCGGTGTAAGTGGGACTGGCTTCTGTGACTGATTTGCTATAAAGGATGACAACTCAAGTAATGCGCAGGTAACAGAAAGAGGCACATCCTCCAGAATGAGAACTGAATCAACTATACTTCGCACCATGAATAGTCTGACCTCCTGTAACTCTGTCTCCTGTAGGAAGATCTGCAAAGGATCATACAAGTCCGGCGATCTTTGGGACACTGGAACCCTCATAGCTGGTGTGGATGTCATTAGCTCCATGGCAAGTTCCGCTGTTAGATCTACTGAGTTCTTTACAAGAGGCTCTTCTATCTTTGGCTCTGGTTCAGGCTCATCAACAACTACTGGCTCTGACTCTAGCTTAACTTCATTATCTTGTTCTGGCTCGTGCTCCAACTCAGTAACAACTTCTGACCCTGACTCCTCGAGAACATCAGGCTCGACAAGGGCTGAAGGCTCTGGATCTGTGTCCCTCTTTGCAGCCTGGCTTGGCAGGCTTGCTACACGTTTTTGTAGGGCCACTCGAAACTTAGTGTAGAGATCTGTGATTGATCGGCTTTCAGTCTCTTACTCAACATTAGGCTCTTATAATCTGACTCAAATGAATAAATGGGTGGAGCATAACGAGCGCGAAGAAAGTCTTGCAAGAGAAACCAATATCGACATAACTTATGATTGTTCTCTACCCAATAATATGGCTCTCCCACCAACTTCATTCGGGCATAGAGACACTTTTGCTCTGATGTTAGAGAAAAAATAACTGAAGAAAGTTTCAAGATTGCTCTCCCAGTCTTCATAACCGTAACGGTCATAAAAACCACGAAAAGTCGGGACAGCCGCATACATTTTCCATTCAACTTCCTTTGGATCACCATTAGTATGAATATATTGACCACAAAAATAAAATCCCATAAGGAAAATTTCAATGCATAAGCTCAAAAATTACCAAAGAATCTCAAAGGCTCGAACTGGACCCAAATCGGACTTATAGCAGCACCAAATAGGGATTGTGAAGGTCGTCTCTGCTGCTTGAATGCTGCAAAAATCTATCTAGTAACTCCGGGGCTCTGTCACGAACCCAATGCTTCACACAGATCTCAAAACGGATTCCGAACGGGCGAGCTTTGGGTTTTTTTTTTGGGAGATTTACAGGAACTGCGGGTTACTGTTCATGTGAACAGTAATCAGGATTTACTGTTCACATGAACAGTATCGGTACTGTTCAGGATTACTGTTCACGTGAACAGTATCGGGTTACTGTTCACGTGAACAGTAACGGATGATTACTGTTCACGGAACAGTAATCTCAAAAAAGTTTTCTTTTTTTTTTTCAGATCTAGGGTTTTGGGAATTTGTGGAAGTTTTGGTGGAGGAAAAAAAGGTGTTTTTTTTTGGAAGCTAGGGTTTTGTAAAAGAAGTGAAAAAGATCAGGATTTAGCTCTGATACCAAAATGATGGGGGACGAACTCTAGGAAATCTCAACCTAGGGTTTCTCTCCCAAGATAGGGTTTGGGAATCTCTCCCTAGGGTTTCTCACCCGAAGCACACTGGCTACTCAAAATGCTCAAACAGCAATTTTCATTATCAATCATTGACTGAAAATAACAATACTAGTCTTGGCCTTAAATAGGCCTACATCAACGGAAAGATCCCATCACAACCGATATGGGATAAAACCAACCAACAATAATAACCAACTAAAACAAACTACAATAAGATAAGATAAGCCAACAACTAAATCAAACTACAATAAGATAAGATAAGCCAACAACTAAATCAAACAAATACTACTAGATGTCACCATCACTATATCATTTAAAATGCCTAGCAAAAGACCAAATGATTTTGAGGTTCCTTGTGCATCAGGTAAAGTGGACATTCATTTTTGTTGCAAAATTTTCAGATACATGGTCTAATATATTTGGTACCCAAAAATTTGGTGTTTTCAGGATATCAAATTATTCATATCAAGATAAAGAATTCATACCACCAACATATATGCCCAAACAACCATTTTGTTCAACATGCTATTTTAAAGTATTCATTTTAAAAGGATTAATCCATGGGGAAAAAAATCTTCAAATAATTTGTTCTTTATTAATAGGATATTCTATGCCACGGATCTCAGTCAACTAGTTGGATCTTGCATTTCATGTTCTACCTTGTATTTTGCCACTAACAGAATTTGATTATAAATCTACTGGATAGTAGCATAATCAATCATCTGTCTGTATCATGTCTTACGAGAAAATTCCCTCCCATGTATGTTGTACATAAATACAGTTAACAAGAGAGAAGCAGGATATCAAGTGTCATAGGAGGAAATTTCATAACACAGTAACTCTAAAACTCCAATATCCACGCCTTCATTATGAAATCCGGTATTACCTCTATGCCCCGATACACAGACAAATGAAAAATCATGTGATCTATACTTTTTACCCATGAATCTAGAGGTGAATTTCTTCTGTTATTCAAAAACAGGTCACTATGCAGCTCTTTAATCACATGTGAGAATTCACAAAACTTGATTTTTTTTCACGTATATTTTGGAACATGATGATCACCTTTAACAGTGTGGATCATTCATTTAAACTGAGGAGATTAAAATGATAAAGTGTCATAAGAGGAAGTTCCTCTTATGACACCTAACCGCTTGCCTGCCTATGGGCCTGTTTGGTTAAGGGCAGAAGTGAGGAAGTGAGGATGAGGAAGTGGTAATAATTCCCTTTGGAACTGGGAATTAGTAAGTTTCCGTGTGGATGTTGTTGGGAAGTGTGGTTTGGAAAATGTGTCTTTTCGGTTTGGATGGTAATGTGAAAGTGGAAGTGGAAAAGTTGACCACAGAGTTGACCGTAAAATAATATAAATAAAAATTAATAAGAAAATAAAACATTGACTGTAATTAGAATGCGAGTGAGATTTACATGATCAAAAAATTAACTGTTTTGCTACTTATTACAAATGAGATTTACATGATCACAAAATTAACTATATCACTCTGAAAGTGAGGAAATGATTGTGTAAAAGAGAAAGAGAAAGGAAAGGGGTTTTTTATTTTCCTTTTCCGGTGTTTGGATAGATAGGGAAGTGAGAAATTACACTTCTCTATTTCCTTACTTCCGCCCACTTCCTTGCAACCAAACAGCCCTTATATAGAGAATCGTGTATTAGGTGCTTGTATAACTTCAATCCTACCTCTATCACATAATCCAAACATGTCATTATCTTCTCCATATACATATAAAAAATCAAATAATTTTCTCAATTAGTCAAAACATCCAACTTAACCACTTGATGCATGGTGCAAGGTCCCAAAACCATAACTAGATCATTTTTTTTGAGATTCTGCAATTAGGAGATTGAAGTTTTGAGTGCCACATGACAAGATCTCCTCTGATGGCATAAAATCTCAAGTGCCTTTATACATCTATACGTGTGTTCATAAACACACAAATGCACATAAATACATATGCATACATATTACTGTCACAGAGGACATTCATGTCACAGATGAAGTCCCAATATTATTGGAGAGGTTCACATCACATACCACCCAATTGAGAGGTCAATTTTCACTATACGTGCTCCAAATCAGCGGAGTACCAAGCAGGAATGGGAGGAATTTTGAGTGCAGCATGATTCAATAAAAATCAATTGATGGAAGCCCTAACCTTATATCCTTAAACATTAAGCTGAATTCTAGATCAGACAAGAACCTACCTCATGCCGTTTCTTATCCATGTTTTTGTCTCTATTTAATATTGGAAATAACGGTCTATGTGGCATGTAACAACAGGATAAAACAGGACAATTGTTGGATGTGATGAGAATAAAAGGGGATGGTCTTCACCACTCGTAGGAGAGTGCTTATTCAACATAAATCATTGAGAGGGGGGGAAGAGGAAGGAGACATATGACATGGGAAGTGATTGACAAGATCTAAGGATGGGTTCAGGATTGATATATCATGAAGTACAATGAAAATAATAATTAGTGGGTTATATAAGTTTGAAACAAGTAAAGTTGTTTTTGGTAAGATAAATAAGATTAGATAAAAAAAGTATTGTAGTTCAATTTCAAATAAGGCATGTTTCACTCCCTCAAGGAACATGTCCACGCATTCAAAATGCAACCAAGAGAGAGGTTCCCTCCGTTACAATGCCTCTGAAGTCGAAATTCCAACTCAAGTGTTCTGGTTGAAGAAAATCAATTTAGTTAACCCAAATAATGGCCTTTGATTACTCAAATTGTGATGAATATAGCAATGTAAAATGGCTTAAAATGAGTGGAATAATAGTACCCTGCAAAAAGTATACTAGCTGAAAATATACCCTCACCAAACTTCAGGGATCAAACTTATTAGAAGCTTTGAAACTTATTATCACAAGGTTTGCAGCTTTTTATGGCAGTAAAAATCCTCTAGGAATATAAGCAAAATAAGTACTCCAACTCTACATGTCATTCTAACTTATTTGTACCGCACTGAACCTTTATTCGTGACCACCTCACCCTCAAATATGTCAAGTTGCACAATGGTACTCCCTAACATGCTTATTAGCCTCACCACTCAAGGCAACTTTAGAATTCTAATCATATTTTGGCTATTACCATTGGCTTTTCTTAGAAAATTACAGAAAAAAATCTATACTATAAAGAGTTTTCAGCAAACCCCCATGCGCTATTAGAATCCCGAGATAATCTCCCTATTTTATTAGATTCCAGATAGATTAGCCCCATTGAATTAACATCAAGGAGCTATACCATTCACAAAGCGTAATAAAAGGGTAACTTGCAAGCTAAGAAGCATGGACACAGGATACAGACACGGACATGCAACATGAAAATTCCTTCAAAAATAGGATATAAGGGGCACGACAACATGACACTAAAATATATAGAAAATAAGTAAAAATGACAAAAAGTGCATAAGTATACATAAACATGTCCGTACATCCAAAAATCCATACATCTAATAATACCATAACATTCAATGATAACATATATGTTTAAATTTTAACCTATCATACATCTATGATGACTTTGGAAAAGGAATAGGCTTTGGTTTGTCAACTTTTCGTAGAGTAGCTCATATATTACACTTCTTATAGTAAACGATATCTAAACTTATCATAGCTTCACCCAAATCAATATTTTGACACATTTTTTCTACTACAGAATTTGATGAATGGATTCCTCAAACATGTAACATGAAGAAATAAGTGTGTGAGCAATGTATGACACCTGTCAAAGAAGTGTTCAACAACTATCCTAGACTAAAAAATATAGTATATACTCGCAGCATGTTTAGATAGTGTTCAAGGAGTGTGCAGGGAGTGTCAGCTTCAGATAAGGGTGTCGGAGTGTCCAATAAAGGTACGGCTTCACAGTAGAAGCGTCTGTGTTCCATAGCTTGTAAGTCAATACAATTTTGATATGGTATTACTTGAAGAAAAACAATTAATAAATTTCAAATTTTATGTGGGATCGCTAAGATTTTTCGTTTCATGTCAAATTTGGGTCGCCTTCTTTGTAGTTGACCCTCTTATAATGGATACAAACATGATTATCCCCCCAAACCATAGTTTATGGAGGTCGATGGTTATCTGGATTATGGAGCTAGATGGTTATCTGGATAATCTAGTAGAATGGGTTTTACCTAGGGAATCTAATAGAACAAGGAGGTTGTTGCAAGACCTTTATAGTATATTGGACTTTTGCAAATTATCCTTATATATATTCGTGAACATAGAAATAATTGTTCCCCATTGTTGCATAGTAAAACATTCATTATAAAAATGAGAAGTAGATCAAGTATATTAAATATAATCACATGCATAAAAATGTTATGACAACAAAGTAGTGTATGTGTGTGCTTCTTGAATAATCACATTTATCAAACACTACATAAGGAACCATTTTTTCAATTTTCATTTTGTATGAATATCTCATGTAATGAAGCAATTTTCAAGAAAGCACAAAATCCTTAAGGCTGTTCTGAAATCATAATACACATCCCTAATCTCTGTATCAAGCATATACCAATCCACGGATTAAGTATAGGTTGTCCTATCACAAAATTATGACTAATTTTGGGGGAAAAAAGGTTTTAAGTATGTACCAATTTAAGCGAACAAAAGGAGAAGTGTTCATCTTCAATATGGCAATATCAGTTTAAGATGAATAAGTGGTGACACGAATTAAGAAAATTCCAATTTTCACCAAGAGTAGAGAATCAGCCTAGTGGAAAAAAATAACTACCAACAAGAATTTCACAGATGAACGTATCTGACCTGATTAACTTATTTAGTTTCAGTCTATTTAACATTAGAAATTCTTAAAGGATTAAGAATATATAGCACGTTTTACATGTAAATAAAACAATTAAGATTTATGTTGGTCAAGCTGGTTGTTAACGATGTTATAAACAAGTATGGAACAGACCACAGACAAGAAAGAAGCTTGCATGATCCAAAGTAATAATGCTTGTGATGCACAAGTCTGCTACATTAAGGTGAAGTGACTTAAAAGAGATGAATGTACATTTTTCTATCAAGTTAATGCATAAAATTGATGAAATGTTGCACAGGCCAATGAGAGGTTTGAGTTCATAATTGTGCAAATTAGAGAAAAGATTGAAGACATTTTTAATCTCTTTTAACTGGCTTGCGTAGACTTTGTAGGACCTGCCATATTGGTTGGTTCTCAAACTTACACAGAACAAGGTTTTAGCTCGCCAAAATGCCAACTTAAGAGCCAAAACGCTGGATAAAGGGGGGGAATCTACAGATTAAGATTCAAACATGCTGCAATGCTTTCAGCGGTGTGTTTTGAAATTTATGCGTAAGAGTGGGGGAAATCACAAATAAAGCCATAGTAATATATGCATATAGATGAATAGATAGATTATACGTTTGAGCTTCAAAATTTGTAGAAGAAGGGGAAATCTCAAAAATCCATACCGCACGTGCCGCCGCGAGGGTCCTGCGGTGCTCTTGTCGATGCTGCCTGCTGTCGGGGGCTACGACGCCGATTTTGATGGCGTTTACGCGCGTCGAAGGACGAGAAAACCGATGCTGTAGTTTGGGCGCGGGCGCGAGATCGCTGATGGAGATGGGATTTGTTGGGTTTACAAATGGGGAAGGAGGGGAGAATAAAATCGAAATTGGCAAGCTGTGAATTGGAGAAAAACTAACAAGGGACGCGGGGATTGGAGAAGTCACGGATGACTAGGGTTTCGGCGAGGTCGAGCGCAAGCGCGCGAGAGAAAGAGGGAGAGAATAGGGCTCCGAGGGCTTAGATGAGACGGAAGTGGAAACGGAAAGAGGATGCGGACGTCACGGCGGATTTGTCAGCTGGATTTAAAAGACAGGGTTTGGAGTCCGAGACTGGGTTTCATTTGCTTTTATTATTACTACTGCTGCTGCTATTACTTGCAAACTGCATTTGCGCTGGAAAATCCATTGAATTTTATCGGCGAAGAAGGAGGAGGGAAAGGAGAAAAGGGGAGTTGGTTTTTTTGTTGGGGGGTACTTGAGAGAAGAGAAGAGCCCTACTGCTTCGGCTGCTCTCCCTTGCTCGCTTTCTTTTTACAGATGAAGACGGAGGATAAAGTTTGTGAAGGAGTCAGGAGAGAAAATCTCCCTTCAGTCAGTTTTGATTATTACTACTCCTCCTACTCGTACTAACCTATTTATTATTATCATTATTATTAGTATACCACTAAGATAATGAAATCGACCTCAGGAGAGAGGCGACGGCGCATGACAGGATTATGGATTTGCTCGAGGAGAAGAAGGATGAGGGGAGAATAAATAGGAGGGGGTGACGGCGAGGGGAGAGCGTTGCTCTCTCTCTCTCTCTCTCTCTCGTAGAGGTGAATACAGACAGAAAGACGGACAATTTCGATGAGGGAGTCACGAGAGAAAATCTCCCTTCGTTCGGTATTGATTACTACTACTATATCAAACGAATAAATAATTTAAGTTTTGTAGAATTGGGTCATATAAGGACCTTTGTGTCTGCTGAGCTATTCAAATCGGCCCAGATCACAATTTAGTAATGTCCTATTTGTCTATGTCGGACCAAGCACAATCGGGTCCGACTCAGTCTAGCCTGATCACAGGCACTTTTCTAATTTTTCCAGCACTTTTGTACTAACTGGATGGTGTTGTATGGTCGATAAGTACAAGTGGATGTGAGTTCAAGACAGTGGTTTACTGACTTTCCAACTGAGTTTTTTTGCTTGGCTTGTAAGGATGTTAGTGTTGCAGTGTATTTCAGGTTTTAATTTGTAACCACCTTTTCTGCTACTTAAAAAACATATGTTTATATTATTGTGGTTATCATATTTCACTATGTAAATGATAAAATAATAAATCTCTTACATTTGTATCATCTATCTATTTGTATAACAATTAAATAAATTAAATATTAAGGTTTTTCTTTTATATGTCCCCCCAAATCTTCCTTATTTCTAAAATTACCCTCCAAATCATCATATTTCTAAAATTAACCCCCCCTAAAAAAATTCTTTCATATTTTAAAATAATCCCTACTGTCAGTTTAAAAAAATCAAAAAATTATCGACATATCTGTTAAAAAATTATGAAATCCCACATTTATCCTTATAGTTCGGTTATTTGCATTTTTAATTTATGATTAATTATTTTTTTGATGAAGTTCATGAATAGCTCACCGAGCGACGCCCTCTCCTCCTTCCTCTCCTCCTCGACACCTTGTCCTCCACCACAAACGTGAACAGGTACTCCTGCAGCGAGCACGCTTCGCCTCGTCGACGGCAACATGCACTCATCCCACTCTCTCTGTCGCCTTCATCAGCAACTTCTCCAGCTTAGTATTCACCAGTATCAGGTTTGTCTGTCACCGCCTCGCCCTCTTCCTTCTCCGCTATCGCCTCGTTGCCGCTGGCGATTATTGGATGAGCTATGTTTCTAGCTCTGCTTTTACTTGCTCTACTGTTGTTGCCTCTTCCTCAACATGTATTGATCTCTCATTGGTCTGTTGTGGGCCCTCGTTGAAAGCGCAGGGCTAAGTAGGTAGTGGTCATCCAGTGAGGGACCACTCGAGAGGCAGTTGCATGTGAGCCATACAGACCAAAACCCAGATTCAGGACGCTATTAGGGAAGCACGATGATTGAAGTTTTCAATTTAGAAAACTATTCCTTTTATTATCCCATGTGTGGAAAACTGCGAGCAAAGAGAACATAGCTAGCAGCGAAGCTGGTGAATTGAAGTTCTATTTTCTCCTTACTCCCATTTCTAGTCTCTCTCTTTACAAGAACAACATCTATAGCATCTCCTGTTTTAAATATCAGCCGAGTCGGCTAAGATATCGGCTGATATCTCATTTTTTGTCTGTTGCCGATACGATATAGAGAAATCGTTCACCATATCATTTGCAGCAAAAAACGGCCGATATTTGAAACATCAGCCAATAAATCGTCCGATATCAGGCAATAAATTGCCTGAGATATCGCCCAATATGTAATAACTTATTTATTGCATGACTATTTGCAAATATACATTATTTTTTATCATCTTTGCATGCATATTACATCATTTTTATTTGGTAGATGATATTTATGACACTAAACCAATTTTTAGTTAGCAATATTTCATTATATATTTTGTCCAATATGAACGTCTGATATGCACGCGTATCCCCTATATCTCTCCCTATATTCGATATCCGATATGAAAAACCTCCACCCGATACGATCCCGATATCCGATATTTAAAACCTTGACAGCATCATCATCATCCCTCATCCCCTTCCTATAAATTTAGTTCAAGACTTATACTTAATCAAGTAAAGATGATCACCTTGACTGATTTCTACCATGTGATGACGGCGGCAGCCCTTTGTACGTGGCCACAATCTTGGCCTACGACTCTGTCAAGTGGAATATCTTCTCCCCCGACCAATGCTCTGGCATCAACTGCTTCGTTACCCTCTTCTTCGTCTCCCTCCTCTCCTTCCACTTCATCTCCACCGACACCCCTTACGTCATGAACATGTGCTTCATCACTGCCAACACCCTCCAAAAGCTCATGGTCCTCGCCCTCCTCACCTCCTGGGCCAACCTCAGCCACCACGATGACAAGCTCATTCTGTTCATATTTGAGTATCGCGGTGCACAGCTCCTCATCCCAAGAAGTTTCCTGATACCACGGGCTCCATTGCCTGCATCGTCGTCAACTCTAGCATCATGTTGATCGATCAGTGATGTGACGCGCTTGAGACTGTGGCGAAGATCAAGAAGGATTGCAAGCTCCACGTCACCATCAAGCAGTCCAATGCCTCATGAACTGACATCTACTCCAGGCGGTCGCAAAGGTTCTCCACTACCACACGACAACCCTCCAACCTCACCAATGTCGAGACTTACTGCGGTCTTCAAGAAATCCGACATCATCGTCGACATCATTGTTGTTGTCATTTTTTGTTGATCCGAGAGAGACCACGATGACTGAAGGAGAAGAGAGGCTCTTGCATTGTTTAGGTTTGGGCCTTTGGGCTCTATTTGGATTAAATGGATCCGAACCCGCCCGCATGCACTTAAAGAACAAAAGATAGTGAAAGTCAAAGAAGAGAGAGTGGGGATAAATGTTTAAATTACTTTCAAAACTATTAAAAATTTAATAGTGGGGTATTTTTTGTCAAATTTAAGATTTTGGGCGGTAATTTTAGAAATATGATGATCTTGGGATAATTTTTGAAATAGAAAACATATAGGAGATATATAAAAACAAACCCTAAATATTAACAATCAGGAGGAACTTTTAAGAAAAGTAACAATGATAATTATAGAGGTATTAATTTAGATATCTAGATCCAAGCATGTAAGAGAAAAGATGTAAGAGAAAAACCACATATTAACCTTAAGAACATGACTCTTCTTTACGCATGTTGGTAAAAATTCAATTTAACCACTGTTTCAATTGGTAACTACTTATTGCCTCATATTGGCGAGGAAATACACAAGAAGAAGTTGCCTTCACGTTCTAAAATTTTCTGGAAGAGTGTATCTAAAGCATCAACTCTTTTCCATTCTCTAACAACATCTTCATTAGAAAATGAAAAAGATGCAAGGTTCTGGGTGAATCATTAGACCCAATCTTATTTGAAAAGCGTCAATATCTCAAAATTTGAACTTTTCTTCGGCCGAGATTCAACGCATGATTCTCACTTATAAAAATATCTTAAGAAGGAACCTCCCCTGGGGCATTTTCTTCTTGCCTCCTCTAATTAGAGATTATTAATCACTTTTTTGTCCATTTCACTAGTATTGAAGAGATGCAGGGGTGGTTCTCCTATCATGGGATAGGAGTGATCCACTCTTTGTTCATGTATTGTGCTTTACTTGACGTTAGGACAAGGTCACCCCAAATTCTCATCTTATCTAAGACATTGTTGTGGTTGTCGACTTTTAGGTTCATGAACCTATTAGAATGGTCGATATTTTATATACACTTATTAAACTCTTGAACCACTCATTCATCACATCTTTATGTCAATGTCTTTAGTGGCTTCTCACAACAAATTTTGTATTGGTGCTTTAATTTTTTTGCAAATTTGAAGCTCAGCTCGACATAGATGTCACTTTTATTTCTCCTTTTATATGTGATTTTGGTGGATGTCTAACCACATCTAATTGTCACAATAGCTGTTATGAGGATAATTTCTTATAGAATTATATGCTAGTACCTTAAAATTTTAAGTCACATTGTGCATTTTACTTAATTTGTATCTTTGTGGAAGTAAGCACCCTTTTCGAGTGTATGCTTGCTTAACTTTCTTTATGTTTCATTACTTTTTCTTTGAAAAAAATCGGTTGCGATCTCTTTAAATCATTGGTTTAGTCATGTATTATTGCTTAATATGATTAGTAATACACAACACACACACGCACATATATTAGTCATGCTTTTTTCCTTATGAATATTTTTCTTCATTTATTTCAAATTTTGTTGTACATACTTTTAAAATTCTATTTTAAAATTTTTGTTCAGATTTTTACATTTTTTTTCTTTCAATTCTCTTTCTCTTTCTCTCTCTTCATTTGTTTTCTTTTTATTCCATAATCTTTTATATTATTCTAGTTTTTAAAATTTTCTTATTTTATTTTATTAGATATTATTCTACTTTTTTCTTTCTTTTATTTTTTTACCAGATTTTTTATTTTATTATTTCTAATTCTTTCATATATTTATTTTTTATCTTTTTATTTCATTTTAATGTTTTATTCTCTTTCATTTTTTATTTATTTTTTATTTTTATTTTGTTGTATTTTTTAAACTCTTTCTTTTCCTTTTTTAGTTTTCTTTGTTTTTGGCTTAGTGTTATTTTCTTCATGTGTGATTATTTGTTCTCTATTTGTTTAGCTATTTCTTATGTTGAATAGGTGAATATAAAATTTTATAAATCAATAGTTCAAATAAAAATATAAAAATAGATCTCCGTATCAAATTAAGGATTACTCAAATTAAGAAAGAAAAAGATTTCACGTGTATGGCACGTTCACTTCTCTAGTTATATATTAAAGTCAGTTAGTTGGTATCTATTTAATCACCAAGAAAAGAATATAAAAATAATATTTTAATTTGTTTTAAAATAAAAGCCTAAAAATAAACAAAATTGATTTGTTCCTCATTTTCATATCTTTTTAAGGGGAGCTTTTTCTCTCATCTACTTGTTAGTGTTGTAACTTATGCATGAGCAATGATGATAATTTGAAAATTCTATAAACAGACACAAAGTATAAGAGAAGACAACCCAAGCCATGGAAATTAGGTTACCAAGTAAGAAAACCAAGTAGAGTTCTGAAGGGAGCAGGATTGGCAATTAACGTTCCCCCATTCAGCCATCCCCTACTCTTTGACTATAATAACTATCGGCACCCCTTCCTACCAATTTCTCTAATAAACAATAACCCTCCTCAATACCCCACTCCACTATCCGTCTCCAATACTTTGTCCCTTCAATCAAAAGGTTGAGGCCCAGTCTACTGACTAGTAGGAGCGAGTGTATACTAATAGTTTCGAGAGGCAGAGAGTGTCATGCTTCGTCAAGCATCGTGTGATCGCTTTATTCGCTTGAGATGTGGTTATATCTAGCCACAACCTTATCCATTCATGAAGCATGCTTGGTGAAGATTACGATGTCTAGTACATTTAGTCAAAATGATATAAAGGATTGTTTTTATCATTTTATTGATTAGGGTTTCCAATTGGGACACAAAATTTGAGGTAGCCATGGAAATTCTTCACTCTGGTGACTGCCATATTCGTTTGGGGTTCTAGAATCTGAGGAGGGTTCCAACAAGGTTTTTGAGAACCCATGTACCTTTTCCCACCACTGATATTCCGTCGAGGTTTTTGGTGAAGTTCTTGTAACACCCAACAAAGTTCATGCCACATGCTGGAGCCTCCTCCTTCCTCCACATGCTCATGATGTGTCAAGAGATCATCGTCCTTACCAATATCTAAGGTGTTTGTTTCCTTCCTACTTTTGCAAGACATGTTTGGAGAATGTTAGTGTTAGAGAGAGTTCAGCATTGATCACTAGTAAGAAAGATTATTTACTATTGTGACGAACATGCATTGGGCCGTAAGTTGGAGTTGTGTTTGGAGTATTAAGTTAGTAACTTTGTAAAGTTTATATGCTTCTGTATATGTTTTTGTGTGTATATCTACATGTTTGGTCATTAGCCTAAGAAATAAAAAAATATCCGTGTATATCGGAAAATACCCTGTCTTTTCGCTAGCAAAAGGGGAACATAATTCTTTTTTTTTAAGGAAAAAGGGAAATGGAAACAAGTTCTTTCTCCATCAACATTAATTAGGGATGTTATGGAAACAATTATCGGCCAATGACCAACGATGAGGACAACGACCTAGACATTAATAACCAAACATCAACATCTTGCTTCTTCCACGGGTGAGTGTCGTCCCTCTTTCTTATCTCCTTTTCTTTCTACAATTTGGAGGCTTATTTTAAATATTATTCAGGAATATTATTCTTCATTTATTTATTATTTATACATTAAGTTTTTAGCTCTTATTTTCTGCTTTTAATTGCATTTCAGGAGCATAGATTAGCAATGCTCTTTTAGAAAATACAATAATTTCAAATCCATCTAATGAAAATATGTGATGGTTAGCGTTCATGTTTCAAATGTGAAGTCACGTCTTGCATCATTAGCGAGTTCTCTTTTTTCATTTTTGCAGCTAAATTTGTGACAACCATTATCTTTTGACCCATGATATTTGATAATCTCCACGTAAAAGGAAGAGAAATTTTTACAATTCAATGATTCAATACCCAGATACATTCCTTAATTATGTGTTGAATGGACAATGGGGGTTGGGGGGAGATGTGAATTAAAGAAAAGGTGAAACAGGCTGTCAATTTAATTTCTTGGAGCATCCTTTGATACCTCCACAACCTCATGGTCTACTTTTTCCACCTTCCCTCTCGTCAAGAACTCCATATAGCCAGTCTAATCTTTGTTGAGGATTCACCAATTGTGTGAATTGTTGCATCGATATTAATATCACGTTAATATCACATTCAATAAAACAAAAAGAACAAAGACATAATACTTTGGAAATACATAGAAAATATAATAACATTTGTTAACATATTCAATTTTATTTCAATTATATTTAAAGCTATAATTGATATAACATATTCAAGTAACCTTTTCTTTAATTTTTTTTCTTAGATAGCATCCATCATTTGTTGCTATTTCGAGCTCCCAAGTATGCTAATGAAGATACAAAAGAAAATGATGCGTAGGACACGTATTGACGAGAGCAGGCTACATCGGCCTAACAATAAATCTTATTTCTCGTGATTATTTCATTACTAAATCATTATTTTGGTGAGTATTACTTATCTCATGATCTTTCTTGTGATTACTCGATAACTTTACAATCATATTTTGTTTTTTTGTTATATTAAATTGTTAAATAATATTATTAAATTGTTTAATATGTAGAGAATAATTAATTTCAAAATGTGTTTTGATCAATCATCAATGATTATTTTATTCTATATTCTTCTTATCTCTAAATAGGATATTGCTTTATATATCTCTTTAACTAGTATATATAGACATATAAGCATATACTAGTGAGAGAGATGTACACCACGTGCACAATTGGGAACAATCAAATTTAGTTATTAGCAAAATAAAAAAATTACTAGAATAAAATATATTTTCATAGAAATTTATCTTTTGTCTTCAGAAATTAGATGATAAAAGAAACCATATTTTATTTATTTATATATTTTTGATAACAAATTAATTTAGATCAGGAAGCTCATCTATACACATAAGTTATTTTGGAAAAAATTTCTTAGAAATTAATATACATGAAATTTACGAACTTTACAATTGAAACTATTACTCATAATTTTAGTAAATCGAATTCTACTCCAAATATGATTTAGATATTGTAAAACATAACTTAAAAGTAAGAAAAAATCTTATAGTTGATATATTATACTTTTAGCTCTGATTCAAGACCCTCTAAACTTCAAAAAAAAAAAAAAAAAACTTAGATATTCTCGTACATGCATTCCAGTTACACGGATACTCTAGGGCACGGAACAAAGGGCACTAAAGTGCACGTGGATATCTATTTTGTTGAACACTGTTATAATATGTTCTTGTCATCACACATATCCAGTAGTGCACTGATATTATTATTTTAATCATATCTCACCATTACACAGATACTATTACACATAACACTATTTATGTCTTCTTCATGCTTCACTGATACATGGAAACCCTTTCACTGGATATTGTCAGTGCACATATTTGTATCATCGTTCCCTAGATACTCGATGCACAGTTACTTCATGATCTTGCACCACTGTTACATAGACTCACCGATTACCGGTATCGGTCGACATCAATTACAGAAATTTTCCAAAATAATTTTTCTAGATTTTGAAAAATTTCTGTAGTCGGTGTCAACCGATACCGATAATCGACTCTATGATTTTTAATTCACAAATAGAGTAGAATTTTGGGAATCTATTTTCAAATTGTATCTTAAAATCATATTGTCTACATTTTGATATTTTTGAAGATTTTTCTGAATTATTCCAAAATTCGGTCAAACCGGTGTTGCCCAATACCAACGAAATCTTTCAGGATTTTTAACTTGCAAATCAGACCGTATTTCTTTAAATTGATTTCATATTATATCTCATGATAATATTATCTATTTTACAGAATTTTTGGGATTCGTTCGGGATTAGTTCAATTTTGACCCAATTACATATTTATTAAATAATATTACTTTAATTCATCTCATTTTCTTTCTTTCTTTCTTTTTCTCCTCCAATCACTTCTTTTCTTCTTCCCCAAGTCAGGCCACCGCCATACTCTAACGTCTCTCTTTCCATTAACTCCCTTCTCACTCTCCCTCTTTGTATTCATAAATTCTCTCTCTAACTCTCTCCCCCCAATCTCTCTCCCTCTATCTATCTATCTCTTTCTTCCCTCTTTCTTTCTCACTGTCTCTCCCCCTCACTCTCTCTGTTTTTCTTTCCAGCCAAGGAGGCAGACCGCCAGCGGCCTTGCCGCCGGCAAGCGACGCGCCCCGGTGGCCGCGCGCCACCTCGCCCCCGGCCATGCGCCACCCGCGCCACCTCCTTCCCCTCTCCTTCTTTTTCTTCTTTCCTTCTTCTTCTTCTTTTCCTGTTCTTCTTCTTCTTTTCTTTTCTTCTTTTCTCTTTCCAGTTCTTCTTCTTCTCTCTCCAGCTCTCCTTTCCTCTCTCTCTATTCCCCTGGGAGTTCCCGCCGGCGGGGCAGACCTACCGCCAGCGAGATGTCGCCGCTGGCCAGCCACAGGAGCACGGCAGCAGCAGTTGCTGCTGCCGCCGCTGTTGTATTTAGGTGGGTTCGGGTGGAAACCCGAATCCATTAACCCTATCGGTTGGTTTTGAACTTATAAACTCAGTTACCCTATTACTTAAGTTTTGGGCATAGGTTTTGAAGGTATCTCCGCCCTGCGTATGTACGTCGCCATAGCGTCCCTATATCCGCGGGATTGGATCATTACAGATATTATTACAGGTGATAAAGTAAATAAAAATAACAACTTTTTTTTTTCAATTTTTTTCATATAGAATCAATTTATATTAGGAAAGACTTCTATTTTTCCTTTTAAACTGAAATTCTTTATCACTACTAAGACTGTATCTCAGTTATTATAGCCAATAATACACCTAAACCATGACTTGTAATTAATCAAATAAATTCTTATAATATTTAGGAACCTAAGTTGTATATGATTTCTAGTTGCAAAGCTATAATGATAATAAAAATTAATTGTATATGAGAAAGAATGTATAACCAAATACAAAATTTATTATTTATGTTTATCTTTTTACCTATATTACAAACATTAATTTTCTATAGTTTAAAAGGTATCCAATCTTAGCTAAATACATAATACATTAACTAATCAAAAGTATATTATATTCGTAATTTATTAATGATCTTTTTACCACATTTAATTCATATTTGGTGACAATAGTAATTTTCCACGTGTAGGATAATTATGGTTTCTTGGATTATTTATTTACTAATTGAAGTACTAAGAATTTGTTAGTTACAAGTTATTAATTCGTTGGACAAGATGAAAACCAATGTTAACCAAACCCTAGGTCCAAATGACAGTGACTCTGTCGTACCATCGTCACCAACAACCTCACCACCATCTTCCAGAGCCAAAAAACACCGGCAGAGCACCACAAACATCGAGTGGTGCCCCAATCCCCCCAGAGAAAAACTGTGGGGAGAGAGAAGATTAAAAAATGAGGACAAGAGTTTTTTAAGAAGAAGGCACATGACTTCGATAATTCTCTTGAGCTATCGATAGCCAGACACGAATACATGTTCTGATGAACTGTGCTATCAATAGCAGTCACTTTGAGCTGTCGACAATGCTTTACAGAGAGTTGGGGCTTGTCAGAGTGCGGATCTGCTGTCGATAGGCTCCTTGGGCTGTCGTCAACATGAGGTTTTTAGGCGAATCAGAGCAGGTTCTGAATTTATTTTTGATCCAAATTCAGCTTTAGGGACTCTATGCCTATATAAAGAGGGGTAATTCCCCTGCTATTGTATCCTGTAATTGATTGGTTTAATAAGATCTCTCTTCCCTTCTTCCCGAGGACGTAGGCAATTGTTGAACCTCGTTAATCTTGTGTTCTCGCTTTTTTTTCTTTTGTTTGCTTTTCGGTGCTATTGGTGACTATTCTCTGGTGTTGCAGTTCTCTGTTTCTGAGATTCTAACAAGTGGTATCAGATCTTTTGGGTTTGACAGGGAGTTTCATTTGGGTGGAACAAATCAATTTGGAGACTGTCTATAATTCTTCAAAGGTAAAGATCTGATTTTTCCTATTTGGATTTATTTTCACTAATCATTTTCCGTGTTGCTCTGAGGAATCTATTTAGGAGATGGCTGGAGATAGTCAATTCACGGTGAAATCTGTGAACTTACATCCAATGAAGATCGATGTGGTAAATGTTTAATGGCAAGAATAACTTTAGGATGTGGAGGTGTGAGGTGGTGGATGAACTAACGACATCAAACCTCGAAGACACTCTATGTTTGGAGGAAAATCTGGAGGAGACTTTTGAAAAGATTGAGACAAGATGGACAGAACGACGTGTGGTCTTGTAAGGTCTTGTCTGACACAAGACATCAAGTATCATGTGTCATATGAAACATCGGCAAGAAGATGTGAGATATCCTCGAAAAAAATATCTGACGAAGAGCATTGAGTCATGATTGCACCTGAAGAGGAGGTTTTACCGCTTTCAGTTGAAGAGAGGACTCTCCATTGATGAACACATGAACAACTACATGAAGCTTCTTAGAGACCTAGTTAATATGGATATGTCGATCGAAAGAAGAAAACAAGGCATTGAATCATCTGAATTCTCTTTCTGATGAAGAGTATGAAACCTTCATTCTAACTTTAATAAATGATAAACAAACATTTAATTATAGTGATGTGTTAGCTGCTCTTGTAAATTACGAAGTGAAGAGGAAAGAACTAATCTTCCTCCAATGGTATGTCAGCAAAGGCGTTGAAGGTATGAGGTAGGGGTTCCAATCGAAAGGTCAAAGCGAGCATGGGAGATTGAAGTTCAGGCCAGATATTAGAGGTCTGAAGGAGAACTAGTGTGCATTATGTAAAGAGATAGGGCACTGGAAGGTTGATTGTCCAAGGATCAAAGATAAGAACAAGGAGTCAAAGACCGAAGCAAATCTTGCAAGAGTGATCAATACCCAATCATGCAGTACTTCACAGGTAGGAAGTTCAGACTCTGACTTATTGGTATTCTCTTTCTCAGTCACTACCCTTACTATTTATTACTCAGATAAGTTTGAGTAGTTGTTAGATACAGGAGCTACTTATCATGTGTGTCCCAACAGGAATTGGTTTTCTAGCTTTGAGAAGCTAGATGGATGTTCCATTATCATGGGCGATGATCATCTATGTAACATGAAAGGGATAGGTACAATCTATATTAAGATGTTTGATGCGATGGTGCAAGAATTGAAGAAAGTGAGGTATATATCTCAATTGAAATGAATTTTATTTCTGTTGGTACTTTGAAAGCATTGGGTCTTGAAGTATCTATTAGAGATGATGTTCTCAAGATGACTAGAGGCTCAGTGGCTGCTTTGAAGGGCACTCGATGCAATAATCTTCACTACTTGAAGGATAGTACAGTTACAGGGTAAATGGCGACTTCTGCATATTCAGATGATGATTACATCCAGCTTTAGCATATGAGGCTCGGACATACGGGGGAAAGTCTTTGCAAGCTCTTACAAAGCAAGGTGTACTGAAAGGTGCCGAAATCTACAAATTGAATTTTTGTGAACATCGCGTTATTGAAAGAAGACCGAGGGAAAATTCGACATCGTGACTCATTACACCGAGGGAATCTTGGATTATTTTTACACAAACGTTTGGGGACCTATCAAGATGGCATTTATTGAAGGTAATCACTACTTTGTATCTTTTGTAAATGATTCCTCTAAGCGATGTTGGGTATACACCATGAAGCACAAAGGAAAAGTTTTGGAGTTGTTTGTGGAGTGAGAGAAACATGGAGAAGAGTACACGAAGGAAGATTAAGATACTCAATTCAGACAATGAAAGAGAGCATACGAGTGATCCTTTCATACAGCTATGCCATGATGAAGGTTTAGAAAGACACTTCACAATAAGGGAAACATGACAACAAAATGGGGTGGCTGAAAAGATAAACATGACCTTGCTAGAGAAGGTCCGGTGCATGTTATCCAACACCTGCATATCATAATCTTTTTGGGTTGAGACATTGGAGCATGCTTGCCATCTCGTTAATAGGTTGTCATCATCTGCGATAAAACTCCTCTAGAAGCTTGGTTAAGAAGAGTGAGTTAGGATTATGATTTGCTATGGGTATTTGGTTGTCCAACCTACTATCATGTTAAGGAAGACAAATTAGACCCAAGAGCAAAGAAAGGTGTGTTCATAGGGTTCAACGAAGGTGTAAACGGCTACACAATTTGGGATCCTAAGGATAAGAAGTTTATTATGAGCAGAGATGCCATGTTTGATGAAACTTCAATGATGAAGCCTACATACTCTCTGTAGGTGGAGAGTGAAAAGAACAAAGGAATGTCGCAGCAGGTGGATAGTGATGCTACTTCACTGTTTCTAGAAAGATTAGTATCATTAGAGATCATATCCGCGATGACACATGGTGGTGATCATGTAGCCGGTTAGGATGCTGATGATAATAATGATGATCAAGGATAGGCTATAGGTGATGTCCAAAAATCCATTGCAATTAGAAGAACTCAGAGAAATCCATGTAAGCCCAATTGGCTCAATACTAACATGATCATGGTCTATACTCTCCTAGTAGTTGAGAAGGCAATTTCGTCTACATAAAGGAAAGCTGAAATTAGTTCAAAATCTAAAATGTGAAAGGATGCCATGATGGAAGAGGTGAGTTCTCTACATGAGAACAATACTTGAGAACTGTCAAAGTTGCCCAATAGAAAGAAGGCGATTGGTTGTAAATGGGTATATGCCAAGAAACAAAGATCTCTCAAAGGTGACACTATACAGTACAAAGTCAGGTTGGTAGCTAAAGGCTACATGCCACGAGAAGGTATTAACTACAATGAGCTATTCTCACCCATTGTAAAGCACTCATCTATTCAGATTTTGTTGGCATTAGCAGCACAGTACAAGTTGAAACTTGATCAGCTCGACGTGAAGACCATCTTTCTCTATGGCGATCTTGAAGATGAGATCTATATGTCTCAGTCGATGAGGTTCAAAACTATAGGAAAGTAGAATATGGTATGCAGTTGAAGAAATAGCTATATGGATTAAAGCAATCCTAAGGCAGTGGTACAAGCGTTTCGACAGTTTCATAAGAGGCAAGAAGCACACATGAAGCCATTATGATTCATGTGTGTATTATAATAAGCTGCCTAGTGGAGAGTACATCTCTCTACTATTGTATGTAGACAATATACTCATCGTTTCCAAGAGCAGATCTGCAATTGATAAACTGAAGAAACACTATCTTCTGAATTCGAGATGAAAGATCTAGGTAAGTGAAGAAGGTGCTAGGTATGGAGATTGAGTGAGAGACAAAAGGGTAGTAAGGTTAGCTTGACACAAAAAGGGTATTTGAAGAAGGTACTTCAAAAGTTCAATATCAACGATGGTACGAAGTCTATAAGTACACCCTTGACTCTCATTTTAAGTTAAAAGTACTATGTCTCCTACTACTATTGAAGATCATGAGTACATGACTCACGTGCCTTATACTAACACCGTTGGTAGTGTAATGTATGCAATGATGTGTACATGACCCGATTTGTTACAAGCTGTCTCAATGATTAGCAGATACATGCATGATCCCAGTAGGGGTCATTGGGAGGCAGTGAAGTGGGTTCTACGATACATCAAAGGTACCATAGACATTGGTTTAGTATTTGAGAAGGATGCTACAGGTAAGCAAGAGTATATCAGATACATTGATTCTGACTATGTTGGAGATCTTGACAATGCCGGTCTACAATGAGATTTGTATTTACATTCTCTCAAACACCGATAAGCTGACGCTCTACTCTATAGTCTAATGTCACATTATCTAGTACGAAAGCCGAGTATATGGCTACGACAGAGGCTATAAAAGAGACAATTTGGCTTCAAGGATTGCTCGATGACTTGGAGATTGTTTAAGATCTATTGAAGATCAACAATGATAGCATGAGTATTATCTATTTGGCAAGAACTAGGTACATCATGTAAGGACGAAGCATATCAATGTCAGGTTTCACTTTGTTCAAAAGATTGTTGATGCGGATGACATTGAGTTGCAGAAGATTCACACAAAAGAGAATCCCACTAATATGCTTACCAATGTTATTCCGAGAGTAAAATTTGCACATTGCAATGAGTTACTCCATATCCTTCCTGTTGCTTGAGCTCGATGGAGCTTGTTTGGATAAACTACGATGGCTTGATCATATAGGCAGGGTACGTAAGCAACCACATTGTGCAGTCCAGTAGAGTCGACGTGGTTCTTTGTTGAGTTTGGCTCAGATTTGTGAAATCTTAACCAGGGTAGAGAATTGTGGGGAGAAAGAAGAGTGAAAAGTTGAGGATGTGAGTTTTTTAAGATGAATGCACAGAACTGTCGACAGTTCTCTTGAGCTGTCGACAGTCAGACACGGATACATCTTCTGATGAACCGTGCTATCAACAATAGTCATTCTGAGCTATTGACAGCGTTTTACAGAGAGTGGGGTTTGTCAGAGTGTGGGTCTATTGTTGACAGCATGAGATTTCTGAGCGAATCCGAGTAGGTTTCTGAATTTATTTCTGATCCAGATTCGGAGTTTTTAGTTTCTTTTTCTTAGGGACTCTATATCTATATAAAAAAGGGCAATTCCCCTGCTATTGTATAATGTTACTGATTAGTTTAATAAGATCTCGCTTTTTCTGTCCTGAGGACGTAGGCAATTACTGAACCTCATTAAATCTTGTGTTCCCGCTTTCTTTCTTTTGTTTGCTTGTTCGTGATCTTATTCGACTACCAAGCAGGAGTGGACTTAGATGCTGTGAGGGAGTGACAAGAATCCAAGAGCTGATCGACAAGTCACTTAGGAGGAATCAGATTTCCTCCAATAGGTTTTTGCTGATAACGTGGCAATCCTACCTGACAAATTGCAGAAGGTTAGAGAAAAATGGTAGGGGTCTTTAATTGGGAATTTTTGGTAGAAAGATGGATTCTGATTTTATTTGGAAATCCCTAGCTTATAAGTGTAAAATCGTTGGAGATTTGGGACTATTCTCATTTTGAAGGGTTTTTGATTTTTCGCTTCACGAACGAGGAAGACAAACATAGAATGCAGACAGGCAGACCCTGGGTGGTAGTTGGCATTGTCTTGGCTCTTGAAAAGTGGAGACCTAATTTCAAACCCCAAAAGGAAAAGATATAGCTCTTGTAGTGTTGGGATAAAGATGTAGTTCTTGCGATTGCTAATAAGGGTAGACAGTTGATGGGGTTGGATGCATGTATGGCGGACTTGGTTAGAGGAGCGTTTGCAAGAGTATCTGTGGAAGTATATTTGAATAAACCCTTGTGACAGGCACCCGCATTGGCTTGTCACTGGAGGTGATTAATTTCGTCTAGAAATTTGTCTATGAGGGAGTAGGAATCTACTGCAATCAATGGGGCATGGTGGATCATCGAATTACAAGTTACCTGCGCCTAGAAGCTTCGGAGTCAAGGAGCAAAGTTCCATCCCTTTCTGATGATGAGAATAATAAAAAGGTATCAAAGGAAACGAGAAAGGTGCGGGCGAATCAATAAAGAAGGACCAAAGAGGTTATTGGCGCATTGTATAGGCCATGGCTTTATGCTTCAGTAACAAGAAGAATGAATTGGTTGGAAAGGTGCAAGGAATGCAGAGGGGAGGCAATTAAATAGGAATTCGATGAATTTGAAAGAAGATGGCATGAAGAAGGTGGCCTAGGGGTGGCAACAACTAGAAGTTATCGGTGGTGGGATTTCAATCAGGTGACAATTGAGGGCAGAAGGAATCGGTTGATGGGCTGGGTGGGTCAGAGTCAAACAAAAGCCCACATCGAAGGAAGGTAGGTCAAAAGGTCAAATAACCGAGTCCCATTGTTTTCCATTGAAAATTGGTGTTCGTGGGAAAACTTAAAAAGAATCGAGGAGCGAAATTACAAGTATTTTTTTGCAGAAAGAAAATTACAGGTAGATCTCCTCTGAGATTTCTGGGATAATGTGTCGATAGGAATCTGATCAGGACCACTTTATCCCTTTGATGATGTAATTAATCAAGTGATCAAGACTGCCTCCTAATAAGACTCCCTTCTCGCTTGTTTGGGAAATCGGAGAACAGAAGATCAGTAGAGCCCTTTTGTTAGGAATTCTGCTCTTTTCAAGCCAGTCTTCTCTTTATCCAAGGATGTCCCTCTCTCAGGAAGCCTCTGCAAGGGTCTATTTATAGCAAATGTTGGGTGTAACCGCCCCATTGAATTCAGCAAAGCTGAATTAGGCATTAGCTTTGCGCGAGGCTCGCAAATGGCCTTGCGCGAAGCTTTTTTGCAAACTTCTGAAAAAGCTAGAGGGTTCATGCGAACGTCCTCATGCCATTATGGCTTAGTTGTCTCCACTTAATGTGGGTCAAAGTGGGCGGGTGTAACCGCCGACTTAAAATGGCGTTAATCCCACTAAATTAGTAGGGTTTACCTATTAATCCCTCGTGAGATTTTGAAACGGTCAACTTGATGACATGACAAAGCCCACTGCGGAGTTTGATCATGTGAAGTTAGCTCATAGCTTCAGGTGAAGTTATTTTCAGAGCCTCGTGTGAAGCTAAGACTCAGCCCACAGCGGAGCTATAACTTAGCTAAGGATAGAGTTTCTAGCGCAAAGCTCTTGGATTAGCCTCCGGCGGGGCTAAATGGGAAGCTTCATGCAAAGCTGATAGTTTAGCTTCAAAGCGAGGCTACCAAGTTTAGGCGAAACTTTTAGTTTCATGCGGAGCTACAAAGCTTACCTTGGGGTTATGCCCAGGCTAAGTATTGAACTAGCTTAGCGTCTTAGGCCTGCTTGGGTCTCTTCAAAGGCAACTTTGGCTTACTATCTGCTTTACTGGATTAGTAATGTTTATGTTGCTACCTCATTTCTGGTCATCAGCTTGTCTTTTACTTATCTTTTGTAGATGTCGATAAGTTAGACATCGTTCAGACCGGTTGAAGATGAATGTGGGAGTCCTGTCTTTTTCAGTGTCAACAAGTCCCCCTTCAAAGTTTTAGTGAATCTGCAATGGAATGGTTCAGATTTTGAAATACTTTGAACTGCTTTGATTGACGATTTGTGAATGTGAACGTCGCCTTGGTGGTTGAGTTCAAATTTGCCTTTAGCCCCGCTTTCGGGCTGGAATAGGTTCGTTGAGGAACTGACAACCCGCTTTCATGTAGCTTCGCGCTTCTGGGTATCTTCACCTTTGGGCTTCCTGAAGTAACTTCGCTTCAAATCGGGTTGGAATGTGAACATTAGCCTCGTGCCCGCTGTGCTGGAGGGACGTTCTGTTCCCGAGGCTAACCGCTTTTGCGAGTTACCAGGAGAATTGCTCCTTCTTTCAAGGTTTGAATAACTTCCCTTGCATTTACGGGGAGATTATTCCCTTTCTCCGAAATTCAAAATAACTTCGTGTGCATTGTCGAGGGAGATTATTCCCTTTCTCAAGGTCAAGCATTTGAATGCTTTAACTTCGCCCGAGCTTCCAAGCTTGAAATGGTAGCGGCGTAGTCAGGCCACAAGGCCTATAAATAGGGCTCTTATAGTCCTTCTCAGAGAAGCATACTCCTCTCTTTTTAGGAGGTTTGTTTATGACCCCTCTCCATTGCTTAAGCAAGGATACTGAGGTCCCTGAAGTAGTGAGGACTCTCACTCTGGTTATTATCCGATCAAGAACTGGTGAGCCTCGGCCATCCAGCGACTTTAGAGAGTTTATCTCCCATAATTTTCTTAGCCTTATCAGCTATCTTAGGGATTGAATTCTCTTGGTCTCTATATTTGGCTGACTTTCAGAGAAGGGTTTCAGCCCTATTTTCAAGTTTCTTGGCGAAGCTAGCATTCTTGCCTGATCAGATAAAGGATCTTTCCACGCGAAGTCCCTGATAAATCTGCCATATAGGCGAGGTTAGGCGAGGTTTGAGACTTGGCCTCTTCAAGGTTGAGCCAGTCTTGTCAATAGGTGGGGTCAAGACAGCGCCCTTCCGGGCCAGTCTGGCCTAACTATATAGGCGAGGCTAGGACTTGGTCCTTTTTGAGGCTTCTCCAGCCTATCTACCTTAAGCGGGGGTAAGACTTGGCTTATGCTAAACTAGTCTAGCATTTGCTTAGCTGAAATCCATCTTCAAGGCACAACTGGGTCAGATTTGGATAGTTTCGCCGAAAGAATAAAACTTTGACTTAGCATTTCGTCTCTTTTCATAAAACTTTAATTAATGCTAACTTGTTTCTTGTTTGCATTGCAGTGCACTATGCTCCTCATTTTTTCATCTTGATGAAAGAGAACCAAAACTTGCCCCTCGATTTTCAAGTTGAAGTTTTGATCTTAAGCAAGAGGAACATACTGGAGCAGCTGATGTGCGTTCCAAGAAAAGGCTGACAGTCGCTTATCCGAGATGATTCACTTCGAGAAGGGGCTGGTAGTCACTTATCCGAGATGATCCACTTCGGGAAGGGGCTGGTAGTCACTTATCCGAGATGATCCACTTCGGGAAGGCGGACGTCACCAGTAAGGTCTCGGATCCTTCCTTTGCAAATTTTATTTAAGGAAGATCCAGCTTTCTTGTGGCAACCGATATCTTGCCAATTTTGATTATAAAAGATTTAGCTCCTTGATGGCAAAATCTGCCATTAAGCGAAGGATTACAGCCTTATATGGGAGGAAGACCTTTCTTGTCCAGTTAGGATAGTTTATTACCCTGAAAGTTGATAGGACAACTTGTTTGTCTTTATAGCAATGATTCTGTTGTATGAAAGACAATCTTAATGTACCAATGTATCTTCTTTTTTGAATCAATAAAAATTTTACTTTTTGCTCGTCTACTTTGCTTCCCTTCTTTTCACTTTGAATTTTGAAAGCAACTGGAATGGACTGGTGTAGGTAAGTCTTTTTCTGAGGAGGAAAGAAAAGCTCTTAGCGGAGCTAAGCTTCCCGTAAAGCTGAGGACGGACTTCCTGCTAGATCATGTGAAGCTAGCACAAAATTTTCGCGAAGCTACAGATGAGCTTTTAGCGAAGCTAAAGCTCAGCTTTCAGCGAAGTTACTCAAGCGTTGCACGAAGTTAACGCTGAACTCGCAACTTAGTTAGCCCTTGGTGGGGCTGAAGCAAGGCTTCTCGGGGAAGGCGCTTAGGCGCTGTTTCAAATTAATTTGAAATGGCCGCCTGTGCTCCTTTTGAGGAGGCAAAGTTAGACATTTTTATGTCTATAAAAGCCCGATGGGCTGAAAGAGAGAATTAACTTCTCTTAAAACACTCCAGTTTTCTTCAGAGAATATCTCTTCCTTCTCCTTCGTTCAGATTTTCAGAACATTTTGGTTCTTAATGGCTCCCAAAAGACGAGCAGGTAAAGAGGCAGCGACCTCTGTTACGGAGGCGCCTTCTCCTCCTCCGGTCATCGAACGCCCCATTGCGGGTAGCGATTTCTATCTCTTTTCGAATCCATTTACTGGCTATTTCAGGTGAATCTGGAGTGACTCACCATGATCCAGTGACCTCAGGGAACTATACTCCCTTAATTTAGTCCCACCAAATTTTTAGGGGATTTAATTCTCCTTTAATTTCGCAACTTGGGATTTAGAAATCAAAGGTTTCTTCCCCAAGCTTCTATGCGAAGCTAGCCCTTAGGGCGGTTCACGTCCTGTCAAATGACAGGATGCGAAGCTAGCTTCGGAAGCGTAGCTAGAAAGAGGACTTTAAAGTCCTTTGAGTAAATTTAGGCACAAGTGTCTTTCCAGCGAACCTAGCCTTTGGAGCTTTTTTGCATTCTAGAATGCGAAGCTAAGCTTCTGAAGCGGAGCTAATCACTCAGTAATTTTCTGCACTCTGCCTTTGTGCAGAGTGCGAAGCTGAGCTTCAGAACGAAGCTAACGCTAGGCTAGCTTTGCTCGGAGAGTGAAGCTATACCTTAGCAATTTTCTTTTTGCTGTAGCTTTCCTTTTTCTTTGGCTAATGGATTAATATAGTTTCTTCTTGCTTTGCAGTACACTATACTCCGGATCCTTTGAACAGTCTCTTTGGAATAGCCAGGGGATTGGATGGCAATATTAGCTTACAATTCCAGGGGCAGGCCTCATTATTCAGCGAGCGGAGTGCTCCTAGCCGGGATGCCCTGATCCACGCCGGAGATCAGCGTACCATAAGGAGCATCTTAACTACTGCTCCCCTCGAGGATTGTGACTGAAAAATTTATAGGAAGCCCAGCTTTATGTTTGGGGATGCAAAGCTAGACACCGATCATCAGCTGCTAGCCGGGGAAGGGCAGTTGACCTTCAATCTGGATGGCGAGAAGTATTATCTCCCATCTAGCAAGCGTCATTTCCCGCTGTCTTTCTTTCAATATGTGACGAGGCCTCGGAAGATGAAGTGGCAAGTGACTCAGACCACTGACTCCATTCATGTTGGTTAATTGATAGCCATATCTCCCGGTTATACAAGAGCAGGTCCTCCTCGCTGTATATTGGGTCATCACCCTGGAAATGTTCTTCAAGACATCCCGGTTGGGGAAAATCCCGCTACGGCTCGAACCTTTGGAAATTAGTTCTTCAAAGTCCATGGTAATTATCCTGCAACTGATTTCAGGACCCCAGGCTGGATTCATCCCCCTAAGGCCTGGTGGAGGGACTTGACCCTATATGTCTTGGCCCATTTTGAAGAGGATCTGGAGAGACTGGGACTTTACGAGGCTGTTAGGGCAACCTGCTATGGCATTCAGATGAGTGTAGTGAACTTCTACGCCATCTTCGATTTATACTCTCCAGCTACAGGGACTTTCTTTACCCCTGTAGGCGAATTGGGCATGGCTTTGCAAGAGATGTGGAAAGTCTCTGCTCTGCCAATGAGATCTCTCCCTTATAAAGAATACTTCCCATGCGAGGCGGAATTGGCACTTATGGAGAAGCAGGAGCCAGCTCTGTTCGAGACTTACCGAGAGTTGATGTGCCATTTTTACATACATAGGGGCCATAAGGGAGCTTCGAGTAGTTCAAAGAGCTGGGGGTATTATTTGTTTCCCAACTTGGAAGGTGCTCCTGAAGTGGCTCACTGCGGAGTTGCAGACGAGGATATTTTTCGGAGGATGCAAGAACATTCCCAGGAGATATGGTCTTGGAAGAAGAAGATGATACCTATGAGAAGGGTAACATTCTCAGGAGTTTCCATCATCAGGCCCGTCGACCGATGTCCCGGAAGGCACTTTTAGCCGGGTTTTTATCAGTTTGGTTGAAGAGATGTGTGGTGCCATCTCCTTCTAACGATACTACTCTTTCGACTGTTTTATTGCCAGCTATTCGTCTAGTCCATGGTCGTTCCCTTAGACTTCTCCTGGCAATGATGTGTTGAATACAGCGGGGTCTTCGTGCATTACCGAAGGCTTTCTGCAGGCCACCAGTGACGAAAAGGGGGAAGGGCACTATCTTGCCCCGTGACGGACCAAACCCCAAGATCGGCCTGCCATATACCTATTTGATGGCATGGTTCGCTCTTCACTGCCTTGCTATTATTCAAGCTGGTGAAGAGCCTCCAGAAGGCCTTCGAATGACGCTTCTTCGTCGATTTGAGGGATCTTCATGGTTACAGACCTATGTGCCGCGGTCCGCAAGCTGCTGTGTCGGTACGATGTTTATAGTCTCTTACGGTGCTTCCCTACATTCGCGATGCAGGGTATGGCGAAGAATTCAAGGATGTGGGGGATGGGAAGACGTCACTGAGTCGAGGGATCTTTGAATGGCTAGTTAACATTCGGCCATCTCATCTGGTGTACAGGAGCGGGGATACCTGCTATTTGGAGCCTTATGTCCCGAGTGGATTTGCTCGTCAGTTCGGGTATGACCAACTCTATATTGGTAACCCGAACACTAGTCTGGCCATCATGGGGAGCCTTATTGATGGTGCTCGTGCCTGGCGGTTCTTCATCGCTGACTGCACTGAGGCATGGCTGTGCATGCCATTGAGGACCCCAAACCTTCTGACACCTTTAGGGTTCTGTCAGTGGTATAAGACTTCAAACTCTGTGCCTACCGGATTTTCTATCAACTCTTTTGGCGTGAAGTTAATTTCTCAATGGCTGAAACGGAAAGTCACCGAGAGGGGTGAAGGCAAAAGGGTCCGGGTGCTAGGCCTCCCGGAGTTCGTCGCCACTGTCGATAGTGAAGCTTCAGACGCAGAAAGTCCCCATTTTGAAGGAGTCGTAGGCGCTGAGGTTCCACCAGATGCTCCTGGTGGGGTGGGCGCAGCCCCTTTGGAAGACGTGGAGGTGGAAGAGGTGGAGGAAGAAGATTCCGGCGTTCACTTCAAACAAAAGCGGCAAGGTGGATCCCGTAGGAAGAGGGTAGTGAAGAAGCCTCATTGGTACACTCCCACCATTATTGCAGAGGGCGAATCAGCTGCAGTGCCTCCTCCTCCTGCCCCGTTAGTTATTAAACTATCGGCACAAAAGCAGACGACTGATAAAGCTGTTCTCGGCCTGGGAAAGACCAGTTTCACTCATTTTCTCTCTCTTTTTTCTTGACTTGTACCTATATATTTCATACAACTTATTCGTTTATCCTATGATTCAGGAACCGAGACTGCAAGAGAACCAGGAGTCGAGGCTACAGGAGAACAGGGGGATTATTATGATCCCCTGTTTACTTATAAGGAAGGTGACGAGGCTAGCTACTTTGTCGCCTCAGGAGATTCCAGAGGTGACACGGCTGATGTCGGTCCTTCGGGTGCTGGGACCTCGAAAGAGAGTCCCCTGGCCTCCAGCTCTATAGGATGGACCACAGAGGCTTTGGCGAGTGAAGGTGAGCCGTATGTCCATCCTGTATCTGTCAAAGTCTTTTCTATGGAGCCCGATGGAATTAGCGTTGCCGTCGAGGAAGTCCAGAAAGAGACTGTTACTGAGGCAGTTGAGGCGGTATCGCCTCTTGGTAATACTTTGATCTCTTGTAAACAATTCTCTCCTGATATTCGTTATGCCTTATTTCAACAAAGTCCTTTCACAGGTGTTCCACCATTGGGTGCATCAACTTCACGGGGACCAGCTGTCTTCCCAGGGGAATCAGGGGCGAGGCCAGTACTTTAGCCGCAACAGACACTGCCGAGTTGGATGCTTTGTATCACGACCTGCTATCTTATCAACCTGAGCCAGCTGGTGGAGTTAAAGAGGCTGATAAGACAGTGGCTACAGAACCACTCTCACTCCCAGCTGGATTGGTAGGTGAAATGCTAGTGGTTTCCTTGACGTTGCCTATCCTGACAACCACTGAGCTGAGGATAATTACCAGCCCTACGTCTCTGACACTAGTTGTTGAGCCAGTTCTTCCTGAAGTAGTCACCAGTCCTACTTTTATTGTGGCCAGTATGTTTGTTTCAATGAAAACTCCTCCTCGATCGCCGGCGATTCCTCATCCTCCTCCTGCCAGTGTTTTTGCCACTTCCTCCACTGTTATGACCGTGAAACTAGTGGAAGCTTTGTCTTCAGGTACTACTCGTTCACCGGGAGTAGTTGAAGCTGAGCAAGAATTTGTGGCTGAGATAGTTAATAGCTTCTACAAGAGTTTGAATCGATCCGTTGCTTTCTTCTTAAAGAGCTCGACTACCTTAATTTCTGCTTTGGAGGTGGTCCTCTCTCGAAATATTGAAAGCATTCGAGACTTTGGAGGGGATGACCAGGCTGCTATATTGGAGCTTCTGGGGAAAGGCTCGAGAGGGAAATAGACGAGTGGCGCCGTCTCAGCAATTCAGATTTGGACTCCCCAATTAATGAACAGCTTGAACGTCTTGCTGCTTAGATGCGTGAAGCCCATCTTACAGTACAGGAAGCAGCTAAGGCCATATCTTCAGATTTAAAATCCTTGGAGGGAAGGAAAGTAGAAATTGGAGATGTCATAGATGCTTCTAATAGTACTCTTCTCGACGCGGAGGATAAGATTGAGAAGGCCAAGGAGATGATCAAGAGAGCCAATCTTCTTCTGTCCAAGGCTGAACCGGTGCGTCTTGAGGAGATCGCTCGATTAGAGCAGCTCAAGGCCCAAAATGACGAAGTCTTACAACAGGAGCTAGCACAGAGGGCAACTTTGGCTGAAATTGAGGCTCGTCTATCCCAGTCAGTGAACTTTAATGAGGCGGAGTGTAGGCTATCAAAAAATTACTGAAGACAAAGCCTCAGACATGAACCTCCCAGACGCGGAGATCGCATTCCAGCCTCAGACGCAGACCTCACGTCCTTTGTCAGACGCGGAGGTCACCAGACGCGGAGGTCACATTCCATTGTCAGACGCGGAGGTCGCCAGACGCAGACCTCGCATCCTTTGTCAGATGCGGACCTCAGCCAACTCCGTGTTTCAACTCAAACGTAAGTCTGAGCAGCTCCGCGTTCCAACACAGACGCGAGCCTGTGAGCTCCGTGTCTTAACATCAGAGTGAGGTCCGCGTTCAACGCAAGACCCACGTTTCTGCTGTAACTGTCAGTCAAGACTGCGTCAGTTACTCGCACGTTCTCCCCACTTAAAGGAGAGATTAACCCCATTAATGGAGAGATTTAAGGAGTTGGTTACACCCCTCCTATTATGGAGAGATTTAGTTAGTTACACCCCAATTCCTCTATAAATAACTATGACTAGCTATTTAAAAGAGGGGCTCTAGGGGACAGAAAAAGAGGAGACCTCCCTGAGGCACTGAAAGGGGACCTCTAAAAAAAAAGGGCTGAAGAGGAGAATCCTGGTGGAGGAATCCAAGAAGCCATAGACAAGGGGAAAGTTACCTCAGCAGAGTTCGACCTCAAAGCTCTTACAGCCTGGGAAGAGTTCAACTCTTTTTGTTAACTTGCTAAGTTCAAGTTCTTTCAATCTCTTTGAGATTCCATTACTGATAGGAGCTGTGCTACTCCACCAGTAGATTCAAAGAGAGGATTCCTAAGAGATCCTGACGCTCGGCCGGTCAACAGGGAACAAGACTCACTCTCCACTGCTACGTGAAAAACCCAGTTTTAAATAAATAGAAGAATCAATCAAAAGATTCCCTCTGTTTTGTAATCGGATTGTATCCATTGTAATCTTCTATTTAATTAAAAGAAATTTGCAATTGTGATTTTTCGACTCGTACAAAAGATGGTGACTTCGCTGGGGAAACTTTGTCGTTCTCAACCAACGAGAAAGTAGTGGCGCAAGCCGACGTCGGATGCTTGGATCCACAGTCGAATCGCTTATGATCGAATTCGACTAAGAAAAGTTGAACTCCCCCAAAGCTTCGGCTCCCATGGAGACAACATGGTCAGCCCTAACGTCTCTTCAGAGACCCGCGCCATGACCCACGGTCAAGATGGAAATGGAGACCAATCTCCCGCCATCCTTCTATCAAGGCACTGCTAGTTAGAATGCTGGCGGTTCCCAATAACGTCTGCGACTTAATCGGAATGCCGAGAGACGGCAAAGGTGTCACGCTCGTCGTCAGCAGACAGAAGTGGCTGCAACATCACATGTGGCCCGCGTCAATGTCTCCCATGAGAATCGCGAGGCCAATAAAGATGAAGGCCCATCTCGCTGTACTTCTCCTCTCTAGATTCCTCAACTCCAGGTTACTGTGGGTCCCCAACAACCCGTGAAGTGTAACCAGAATGTTGAACGTCGATAAAGGCACCACACACGTCGATAACAGATGAAAAAAGCTAAAAAAGTCATCTGTTCAGCAGATACAGGACATGGGCCTTAGGCCCACGTTTCTTCTGAGCAGCACGAGACTCGCATCTCAGATCCTTAACGTGAGGCCTGCATCAACGCGAAGCCCGCGTTTCTCAGCAAAAATGTGAGGCCCGCTTCGCGAAGCCTGCGTTTCTCAGCAAAAATGTGAGGCCCGCGTCTCTATATCAAACGCGGAGCTGATGAGGTCCCCGTCTCTATATCAAAATACAGAGCTCATGAGGCCCGCGTCTCTGTATCAAAATGTGGAGCTCATGAAGCCCTTGTTTCTATAACTGAATGCAAAGCCCGCATTTCTACATTAGAATGCGAGGCTCGTGTTTCACCTCACAGACGCGACGTTCAGCAATGCGAGATCCGCGTCTCCTCTCAAAAACGTGAGTCCCGCGTTTTTGTGCCAAAACGCGAGACTCGCGTCTCTTCTGCAGAGAACGAGCCTGCCAGCTTTGTTATTTTTGAATGGTTCATGAAGCTTCCTGCCGGCTCTATCGAGAAATAGGTCGACCTCGAGAAGCTCTTCCCTGATTAAGTTTAACACCACACCTCTGATTAAATAAGTACTTAAAGGGAACGCCGATCTCCATATAAGTTCCCTGCAGAGTTTTTAAGTTATCTGTGGAACAACAATCTGACGCCTCCGACGGCTAAAGATAGAGGAAAAAGTTGGCTTTTAAGCCCAACGAAAAAATTCTCGACAACTCATCATGCTGAGGGGAATAGCATGGCTAGCCCAATTTAAACGGTAATTGGTAAAGGCATATCAAATCCGTTGATAGTTGAAGGTTTGCTAAGAACCTTGAGGGACCTGATCCCTCCTTCCCCTCCAAAATCCTTTACCAATTCCCATCCATGGAATGGTAGGACCACAAAAAGGCCGTGACTATTTCCCCAGTGAAATAATCACAGATCAAACATGCCAAGTTAACATTATACCTCTGGCATATTCACTGTTAAGTTAACATTAAACCTCTAACAGTGATTTCCCTCAATTTTTCCAGTGGAATAAATTACAAATCGAACCTGTCATGTTAATATCACACCTCTGACAATAAGACTTTGATGTATCCTAGGGGGTAAAACTTCAACTTGTCAATTTTTCTCAATAAAATGATGAGTCCACTCAAATATTGTTATGTCCAAAATCACACCTCTAACAGTAGACATGTCCCGGTTAAGTTAACATCACACCTCTAACCAAACTTACTCAAATCGCAAGACAAATCCCGGTCAAGTTAACATCACACCTCTGACCAAAATTTCAACTTATCAATTCTCTTCAAAAGATTGACAAGTCCACTCAAAATACTGTTATGTTCAAATCACACCTCTAACAGTAGACATATCCCGGTCAAGTTAACATCACACCTCTGACCAAACTTGCTCAAATCGCAAAACAAATCCCGGTCAAATTAACATCACACCTCTGATCAAAATTTCAACTTGTCAATTCTCTTCAATAGAATGACAAGTCCACTCAAAATACTGTTATGTTCAAAATCACACCTCAACAGTAGACAAATCTTGGTCAAGTTAACATCACACCTCTGACCAAAATTTCAACTTGTCAGTCCTCTTCAACAGGATGGTGAGTCCACCAAACTGCGCAAATCGCAGAATATCCCGGTCACCTTAACATCACACCTCTGACCAAACTTGCTCAAATCGCGAGACATATCCCGGTCAAGTTAACATCACACTTCTGATCAAACTTGCTCAAATCGTAAGACAAATCCTGGTCAAGTTAACATCACACCTCTGACCAAAATTTCAACTTGTCAGTCCTCTTCAATAGGATGGCGAGTCCACCAAACTGTGCAAATCGCAGAATCTCTCGGTCAAGTTAATACCACACTTCTGACTAAAGTTGCTCATACCGTAATATAAATTGCCGTTAAGTTAAAACTACATTGATGATAGCGATTCTATCGATTTTCCCACCGGAAATGAGACATTCAATGCCAAGTTAATATTACACCTCTGGCATCCATTTCATTGTTACGTTAATAATACACCTATGATAATAATCTTTCCTTGAGCTTTCTGTCCAAAGCCGAGATGTCAAATGCTAAGATAATATAACATATTTAGCATTTACCTCACTGTTAGGTTAACATTACACCTATGGCAGTGATCTCCTCGATTTTCTCAGTGAAAACGAGACCTTTCGATGCTAAGTTAAATATCACACCTCTAGCATGCATTTCATTGTTAAGTTAACATTACACCTATGATAATGATCTTCTTAGTTTTGTACTGCTAAGTTAATATCACACTTCTAGCATACATCTTTGTCAAGTTAATATCACACATTTGACAATTCAATTTGCTCAAATTGCAAACCCAACCCGTTACGTTAACATTACACCTCTGACCGTAAAAATCTTCATGGATCTTCAACAAATTCAATCCCACTTGTCATTCTCCCCAATAGAATGATAGGTCCACTTAAGTTATGTAGATCGCAAAATCAACGCTGTTATGTTAATACCACACCTCTAACAGTAACTTTCATTCCATTGATTTCCAGCAGAGTACTAGTTATGTTAACACTAAAACTCTGACGATAGACTCTGGCATAATCCCCAGCAGATCAAACTCCACTTGTTATTCTCATCAATAGTATAACAAGTCCACAAAACTTGTTCAAAACACAAGTCCAGATCTCACTGTCAAGTTAACATCACACCTCTGACAATAACCTTCTAAAATTCCCTTAGTAGAGTTATTTAATTTGCCAAGTTAACATCACACCTCTGGCAATTAAAACTCTTTCAAAGAAGCTTTGAGCGTGAACTTCGCGTCTCAAGTACAGAGCCGCGTCTCAATGAACTTAAGAGTTGCGTCTCAAAAGCAAGTAAAGGCTGTGTCTCTACAGAAATTGAGAGCCACGTCTCTACAACAATTGAGAGTCGCATCTCAACTTTGGTAAAGTTCGCGTCTCCACTTGATCAGTGTGCCAGAATCGCGTCTGTGAGAGCTGCATCCTCTCTCCCCCCAATACAAAGAGTATATCTCTACTACTATAATCAGTTCAATAATACACTAGCAAAGACAATTGACAACTCCACCGGTTCAACAGTACACCGACAATCAAATTACAACGATCTTTCTTGGAGGCTTCAAGCAGTTCAATATTACACTCACGAAGACCAGAATCCAGATAAGATCAAACTCGAGACTGCCTCTCAGAAGAATGCCAGTCTGATTACAGGAAGTCCCGATTCAACTAAAGTCCAAAGTATTCTGAAATCCGTCTCAGTCAACCACAGAGTTTCAAAAACTTTGGAGGGGGTTTTGTAGGTTGTCAAAAAATTACTGAAGACAAAGCCTCAGACACGAACCTCCCAGATGCGGAGATCGCGTTCGAGCCTCAAACGCAGACCTCACGTCCTTTGTTAGACGCGGAGGTCGCCAGACGCAGAGGTCGCATTCTAATGTCAGACGCGGAGGTCGCCAGACGCAGACCTCGCGTCCTTTGTCAGATGAGGACCTCAGCCAACTCCGCGTTTCAACTCAAATGTAAGTCTGAGCAGCTCCGTGTTCCAACACAGACGCGAGCCTGTGAGCTCCGCGTCTTAACATCAGAGTGAGGTCCGCGTTCAACGTGAGGCCCGCGTTTCTGCTGTAACTGCTAGTCATGACTGCGTCAGTTATTCGCGCGTTCTTCCCACTTAAAGGAGAGATTAATCCCCATTAATGGAGAGATTTAAGGTGTTGGTTACACCCCTCCTATTATGGAGAGATTTAAGGGGTTGGTTATACCCTAATTCCTCTATAAATAACTAAGAACAACTATTTAAAAGAGGGGCTCTAGGGGGACAGAAAAAAGAGGAGACCTCTCTGAGGCACTGGAAGGGGACCTCTAAAAAAAAGGGCTGAAGAGGAGAGTCCTGATGGAGGAATCCAAGAAGCCATAAACAAGGGGAGAGCTACCTCAGCAGAGTTCGACCTCGAAGCTCTTGCAGCCTGGGAAGAGTTCAACTCTTTTTGTTAACTTGCTAAGTTCAAGTTCTTTAAATCTCTTTGAGATTCCATTACTGATAAGAGCTGTGCTACTCTACCAGTAGATCCAAAGAGAAGATTCTCAAGAGATCCTGATGTTCGGCCGCTCAACGGGGAACAAGACTCACTCTCCACCGCCACGCGAAGAGCCCAATTTTAAATAAAGAGGAGAATCAATCAAAAGATTCCCTCTCTTTTGTAATCGGATTGTATCCGTTGTAATCTTCTATTTAATTAAAAGAATTTTACAATTGTGATTTTCTGACTCGTACACCGAGTTAAGATCCAGGCATTCATCAGAGCTGCTGAAGAGAGGAAGAATAGGCTAGACATTCTTGAAGAACGGATCAAGTCTTATGAAGCTCCTTCATAACTTGTAATCCATGTACCCCTTTTTGAATCAATAAAAAGTAATTTTATTTGACTCATCTGTTGTGTTTCCAACTTGCTTTGTCTTCTAAATTTGCAATTCTTACTTTCAAGTTGTACAACAACCCTCAAAAAGAAAGGAAATAATGGTAGAACTAATCTAGTCAGACGTGATAGACTGATAGGATTAGTTACTAAATAAATTCGAGAAATGGCTCGAATCAAATCATGTTGAGATGAGGATGAAAAAGAGTGAGCTTGACGATCTTTACTGTTCAGAGGTAAATATTAACATAACAGAATAAAGATCATCAAATTTATGAATAGGTTTTAGACACCATAACCTGTGATGGTTCCTACTTGAACTAGGATAAATGAAGCCTAGGATTTGCAAATTAAAAGCGACAAAATAGACATGCGAAAATTTTCTATTCAGAGGTGATGACCTGGACATGATGACAAAATGAAGGTGAGCCCGATTTTAGGGACCCGTCTATTCAAAGGTGATAAACTGGACGTGATAGACTAAGATACACAAAACTTCGAATCCGCTGCCAGGGGTAATCGTATTAACTTGGCAGCTAGTCCACAAGGGACTGCAAAGATAGATTGGATCTAGGGTCCTGTTGGTTCAGAGGTGGTTGACTGGACATGACCAACTAAGGGACCTCAGATTCGTAATGTGCTGTTCAGAGGTTTAATGTTAACATGACAACAAGATCTCCTGACCTTGATAGAGGGAAGGAGGACAAAGTTATGGACTTATCTATTCAGAGGTGGTGAACTGGACATGACAGTTGAAGTACCATAAGAAAGAGAGATCTAGGTACCCGTCGGTTCAGAGGTAATATGGACGTAACCGATTGTGAGTTGTTAGACTCAGAATCCTACCGTTCAGATGTGGCGAACTGGATATAACGGCAAAAGAATAATCCCTACTGGACTGAAAGATGAGATTTGGTTATCTGTCAATTCAGAGGTAATAATGGACATAACCGATTGAGAAACCACCAAACTCAGGATTTTTACCGTTCAGACGTGACAAACTAGACATAGTGGTAAAAGAAAAAATCCCCTTGGGCAAAATAAGGTTTGATCATAAATTTCGTGAAAAATCGATATCTCCTTCGGATATTTTTGGAATAAACTGTCAGAGGTATATTGTTAACGTGACAACCAAGAAAGTCCATTGGGGTCTGAGCGGGAAATAATAGACTTTGAGGCGAGTCTATTAGAAACTCGCAGGGGAGCTAAGAAATATAATTCTCATGAAAGATTATATATCAGGGAATTCCATGGGGATTTAGAATGAGATTTGAAAGATAGCCTGTCAGAGGTATAATGTAACATGACCAAGATTTTGTTACTATTAGAGATGTTTGAACATAACAGTAATTTTGAGTGAACCTTGTCATTCTTATTGGGGATGTTGATTTTATCCACCAGGGAGTAGATTAGAGACTTACTATCAGAGGTTTGATGTTAACATGATAGGTTTGACTCATTGTTTCACCAGGGAAGTGAATACCTTTTTATGTGGTCATACCATTCCATGGACGAGAATTGGTAAGTGATTTTTGAGAGGAATTAAATGGGAACAGGTCCCTTAAGATTTTTGGCAAATCCTTAGCCGTCAAATGATTTGATATGCCTTTACCAACTACCGTTTAAGTTGGGCTAGCCATGCTATTCCCCTTAGCATGAGTTATTAAGAATTTATGTTGGGCTTAAAGGCCAACATTTTCCTCTATCCTTAGCCGTTAGAGGCGTTAGATTATTTTGTTACTTTGAGTAACGTGATGCTTCCTTGTAGATTTTCACTCAGTAGGTGAGTTGGGGATTAAAGGAATGGTCATGAATTTCACGAGATCTTAATCTGAAGATTATCGTTCGTCGTGGACTCTTTATCAATCCTTATCTTGTTTCCATATTAGAAAGATTCTGCAGAAGAATGTGTCACGAACCTTCTTTAATGAGTTCGACTTGACAAGTCATCAACTAAACTCCTTTGATCTTTAATTCGATCGGTCACCATGTTTTTGATATGAATATGGAAACAGTGAAAAGGTTCTCAAGATAATGCATCATGAACTTTCTTCAATGAGTTTGACTTAACAAGTCATCAGATAAACCCATTTGATTGGTCGGACCTTTTGTCGTTCGGTCGAGCTTCAATCGATCTAACAGGAGCAGGGAGGTAAGAACCCATAAACCATCTACCTGAAATTGTTGCTTAGACATGCTTGACTTCAAAATATGACCTATTCTTCAAAGTTGTAGATAGGTACATATTTATGTACTGGAGAAGAGTGATAAGGCTAAAGCAATTTGACACCTTGTTTCTTCTTTGATGCCGCCGGTGTTCGATCGGCTTGACACTGGTTTATAACAATATGATCTCCTTATGGAAAGAGAGGAGCGCTCTTTCTAGATATCTTGGATCTGAAGATCTTAATCAGGGGTCTAATGTTAATGTGATCATAAGAAGGATCCTATCAAGGATAATACTTGTTTAAGAACCTGCCGTTGATCGGTATCATGAGCATGTCACCGTCCGAGGTCATAAGGCGATATGCTTCATTTGAATAGACTGTTTCTTCATAAACGTCCTTCCCATTTGGGCTGAAATTTACCTTTGGTTTTATCCGTCATAATCATTAGTCGTCTGACGGCCAAAACCAAATCTCCTTTCTGGAAAACCCTTTACTTAACCTTCTTATTAAGCCTTCAAAATTCGCATTTGATACAACTCAATATGCTGTTGAGCTTGTATTCGCTTCTCATCTAGGGCTTCAAGCTCTTGAAGACGTAACCGATCATTGTCTTCTTTTATCATTCTGGTCAATAAAGTGACTTGTAATGAAGGCATCTGGATTTCTAACGGTATGACTGCTTCGCACTCATATACCAGAAAAAAAGACGTATTGCCTATCGGGGTCCGAACTGTGGTTCGGTGGCCCACACCAAGCTTCTCATTTCAGTCTCGTTTATTTGACGAGATAAATTTTTTGAGTAGCTTGATAATTATCTTGTTGAATGCTTCCATCAAGCCATTAGCAGTAGGGTTATAAGCGGTTGATACCACATTCTGAATCAGGTACTTATCACAGAATCGATAGAATACCTGGCTCACAAATTGGGGACCGTTATCATGGATAATCCACCAGGGATACCAAATCGATGAATGACATGATGTTTGATAAAATTAACCACATTGGAAGTTTTAACTTCCACAAGTGGTATAGTCTATGCCCACTTTGAGAAGTAATCGGTTATTACTAAAATAAACTAGTGACATTTCGTTGAAGAGGGGCTGATCGGCCCTATGACATCGATTCCCCATGTTTCAAATGGCCATGAAGCAACAGTTGGATGGAGCAACTCTGGAGGCTGATGTATAAAGTCTGTATGGATTTTGCAGGCTTTCACCTTCGTGCATATTTGATGGCATCGGCTATCATGGTTGGCCAATAATATTCAAGCCTGTGCAATCGATCCTTGAGCTTTGGACCTGGCTGATGAGCTCCGCAATTGTCATCGTGCGCTTCTTTAAGCACTTCTTATGCCTCTGAATTAGAAAGGCAACAGAGGAGGATACTGTCATATGAGCGACGGTAGAGTGTCTTTATTATTAGATCATAGTAGAAACGGAGAGACCTTCATCTGATAGATGCGGCTTCTTAGGGTCATCTGATAATATATCATCCAAAGCATAGTCGATGAGGGGGAAATCGTCAATCTCTTGGTTCAAAATCCGTCGAGATGATATGGACCTCCTTGATTTTCAACACATATTTAGGACAAATAAGGTGTCGAGTAGCCACTGTAAGATGATACGTTGTGTCGACTGGTAAGGCCAACGTAGCTGCTAGTGCTGCCAGAGCGTCGACCTTAGTATTTTGGGATCGGGACACATGACCGATTTAAAAGCCATCAAATGAATTAGCCATTTTGATGACTACATGATAATAAGGTACGAAATCTCCGTGACAGACCTTATATTCTTCTTTAACCTAATTAATGATCAATTTTGAATCACCATAAGCTTCAAGGTAGCGTATCCCCATTTCATGAGCGAGCTGAAGGCCAATGAGTAGAGCATTATATTCTGCCACATTATTGGAACATGATTCCGTCAATGAAAATGCTCTAAGAAGGACATGATTTGTGGTGAGATAAATACAACCCCACACCAGCAATGATCTTGCCTTTAGGGTCTATTCTTGATGCTCCATCGAAGAACATCTGACATACTTCATCCTCTGAAGTTATATTAGATTCGAAAACCTCATCTGAAATATCTTCATGAAGTTTTGAGTTTTCCGGAACTAGATGAGCAGTCATGAAATCTGCAAGCGCCTGGCCTTTCACTGTCTTTTGAGGGACAAAGAGAATGTCGTACTGAGACAAAAGGAGTACTCACTTAGCTAATCTTGAATTTAATGATCCTGATTTTGTCATGAAGAGACGCAAAGGATTCACTCTGAAAATGACATGTATGGCTTGGCCAACCAAGTAATGCCGTATCTTTTGAACAGCGAAGACAAGAGCTAAGCATTCCTTCTCAATAGGGTCATAGCGAGATTCAGCCCCTATCAGAGTCCTACTCAGATAATAAATAGCCTGTTCGTGACCATCATCATCCTTTTGAGTAAGCAGAGCACCGAGAGAATGGTCCATAGCTTTCACATAAAGTAGGAATGGTTTTCCTGATGTGGGAGCCACTAAGACCGGAGGTTTAGTGAGGTTATCTTTTGATATCCTCGTAAGCTTCTTGACAGGATTGATCCCATACAAAAGAGACACCCTTTTTCATAAGTCGGGTGAACGGTTGACAGCGGTCTGAGAGATTTACGATGAACCTTCTGATATAGGCCAGTCTACCTTACAGGCCCCTAAGTTCTTTGAGATTCTTAGGTGGATGCATGCTCTGAATGGCTTTGACTTTGTCTGGGTCGAGATGAATTCCTTTTGATATAACAATGAATCTCAGGAACTTGTCACTCGAAACCCCTAAGAAGGATTTTATCGGATTCATTTTCAGTTGATGAGCCTGCATTATATCGAACATTATTCTTAAGTCACGAAGAAGATCATTCTTATCGCGACTTTTGACTGCAATGCCGTCGACATAACATTCTACCGTCTTTCGGAGATGGTCGCGGAAAATTGTACTCATTTCATGCTGATAAGTTGCTCCCGTGTTCTTTAATTTAAAGGGCATCACGGTATAGTAGTATACACCCAACGGTGTTCGGAACGAAGTATGTTTCTCATCATCTGGATACTCTTAATTTGCTTATACCCTGAAAAGCCGTCCATGAAGGACATTCTTTTTAGGACAGGCTATATTGGTGATGGGTAATGGGAATTCGTTTTTAGGACAAGCTATATTGAGGTCGCGGTAATCAATACATATTCGAATTTTTTCATTCTTCTTAAGAACAGGAACAATATTAGCGACCCAATATGGATGTTGTTCATCCCGTATGAAACTACACGCAATGAGTTTATGAACTTCATCCTCAATAGCTTCCATAATATCCGGGCGAAATCGTCGTTGTTGTTGCTTGACTAGCTTGGCGTCATGCTTGATATTCAGACGATGCACGGCTACTTATGGATCAAGTCCGGGCATATCTTTAGAATTTCATGCAAAGATATCGATATACTCTCTTACGAGTACAACCAATTTTTCTTTCTCCGTAAGTGATAGGCTTTCACTTATAAAAATGGGTTTAGGGTGATCTTGACTATCCAAGTTAACATGGATCACTATGTCTTCAGTAGGTGGTTTGCGTTGTTCGAATCGCTTTTCCCACTGCAAATCCAGTTGCTGAGCCCATAGTTCAACATCAGTAGCTTACGCAGGCTCCAATTGGCTACTTGAAGTCATATTAACGGAGAGACTCTCGAACATTGTTCCCACACTAACATTGGACTCCCATTCGGAGGAAGAGGCAGAGCGTGACGGGATCGATTTGTTGTCTTTGGATCAAACCGATGTAGAGGGTGGAGATGTAACATATCCCAACCCCCTGAGTGTTTTATCGTAGTAATTTGCCAGTTTTCCTTTTGGCATGAAATTACGCAGAAAATCACGTCGTCCTTTCCGAAATTCAGGTCATTCCCACGCTGCAGGCTGTATCCCATTTTTCTCATCATATGCTGTGTCGATCGTGTATAATGGAAAATTTGCGGGGGCTCTGAGTCTGAACTCGAATCTGTGATCATATACCTTCTTGGTTGGGCTTTACCGAATATTATTAGTGATTGACTCCTTTTGGATGGAGGGATCACGAAGACGGATCCTTCCATACATTCCACAGATGTACTTGACATGCTTGGTTTATGCAAGGGCATGTGTAGGCGCTATTGGCGATAGTTTCAAACAGCTCAACACTCGCAGGATAATCAAAGGAAACATTGTCATTAATCACCCATTCATCATCATCCTCAGAAGGATTATTACATTGAGGATTATTGAAACATGCTACAATTGGTTCATCGATCAAAGTAGCTGGCTTGTCTCCTTCAGATTCTGAATCTGCCTCATTGCCACTATCATCGTTGTCAGGCAATGGTTTTTTTTGATGTTTCACTGGTTTTCTAATATAGGAGAGCATCAATAAAGTAGTTTTTTACCCCTTTGAATGGTTGTTTCTCAGTGAACACAGTTCGTACCGTTGCATCATTTTCAACATATTTGAAGCACTGGTGCAGAGTAGAGGGAACAATCTAGTTAGCGTGGATTCAAGGTCGTCCTGGCAACAAATTGTATAACGTATCAGCGTCAATAACGTAACACGTCACTTCTGATTTCAGGTCCCCGATTCGGCAACGGAGTCGAATCTTTCCGAGTGGGTGACCACTCCCTGCGTTAAAACCGTATATCGTCGTAGTGGTTGCAGACAACCGATACAGTGGTATGCCAAGGAAGTAGAGGAGCCTTTTGGGGATGATGCTGAGTGCAGACCCTGGATCAACCTGTATCCTTTCAATGCATGTTGAACCGATGTATCTGGTATAGTACAAAGGTCGATCGTGCTTGTTATCCTTGAGGAACATGTCCTCAGTTGTGAAAGTAATAGCGGGTATTTTCAGCTGTACATGATGACATTCAGAACACGAGGGCTGAGTGTCGTCTCTAGGGGTTTCTGGCATATGTTCAGAAATGATTCTGAATTAACCAGTGCATCCCTGAGTGCTTCTCATGTCTCTTTTGAGAGGCGAAGCAGCTCGTGTATGGTGATACGGGCGGGGATATTGGCCAGTTGGGCCAATATGTCAAAGCGAAAAGGGATGTTAAGTCCTGGGCCTGACGGCTTCTTTAGGACATGGTCAAACCGGACTTCTTTCTGCTTTTCTTTTCCCGTTGTCGGGACCGGAGCTTGTATGGGTACTTGTACTGACGTCGTTTGCTGTTGTGTCTCATTAGTAATTATCTCATACTGTTTTAAGTATGATTTTTCAGATCGAGTACCTATCGGCTGAGGTACATCAGCTTACACTGCGCAAGCGTGCCTTTCTCCCTCAGAATCACTAAGAGAAGCTGAGGTCACATTGCCATCATCTAGTAAGACAGAGATAACGTTGCAAAATTTGCCCTTTGACTTGAATTTCTTCGAATCCCATTGTTCGTCTTGGGCAAGGTTCGGGTGTATCCACATGATTTTTCCTGTTTTCAATGTCATGGGAATAAGACCCTTAATCTCTTGATTTTTAGCTGAAGGATCTTTTACTTCCAGCCATGCTTCAGGGACTGGGAAAGACCCGTCAGGAACTGTGACTTTTGGGGTCTTGCCAAACTCGAGGGTTACCATGTTTACAGTGACTTTCTTTTATTCTGACTTCAGGGTCAGGATTGCGGCATCGACTAAAGCCTGAATCTTGTCCTCAAGAACAAAGCAATTGTAGTAGGATGATGAACCATCCTATGAAAAAGGCAATAGTTGGGATCATTTATGCGTCCCACTTCATGAGGGCGTCGAGCCTCTGGCAGTTTCAATTTATTCCCTTTGTGGAGTAAATGGAATATTGTAACTACCTGCTCGTCTTTGAAGGAGTATTATTTCAAAGAAAACTTAAACTCTTGATTATTGGCACTGCTCTTCCTGGTCTTCGGATGAACGTTCCCTGACAGTTCGACGGACATAGTCTCTTTCCCTTTGGCTTAGGAAGATTGTGCCATGTCATCGCGCCCCTTATTATTCATACCCCTTTAGGGGTAGATGGTTCGACCTTTTTACCTGACTTTTTGGCTATCTCAGCTTGTTCGACTAGCTCCTTCCAGTTATGAGCTTTGACAGCTCCCATATGAATCTCCACTTGGTCCAGGAAGTTATGCTACATGTCTGCAAGAGCATGGGTAATGGCATCCCTGCTAGACATATCAGAGATAGATTTCTGAACTGCTCAATGTAATCACGGACAGATTCTCCTTTCCTCTGTACAGCGGAGAGAAGTTTATCCATGGTTACCTCGGTGTCGTTCTCATAAAAATGAGAAAGAAATCGAGTCTCTAAGTCAATCCAGGAGTTGATAGAGCCTGGAGGAAGGCTTCGGAACCAGTCTAACCCCTTCAGGGTGCTAATGAATAGTCTGGCCATAATAGCATCGTTACCTACTACATTACCGGTTTGTGATCGGAAGTAGTAAATGTTCTGATTTGGTGAGCTCTTGCCATCATATGAATGCAGCGTTGGTGGCTTGAGCTTTGGAGGATATAGGACTGAGTCCCATTTCAAGGGGTAAGGACGGGCTACCCCTACTTTCTTCAGTTCATCCCTTTGGGTTAGGGATGCAATCTGAACTTGGATGCCTTTAAGAACTTCAGCGTCCATAGAAGAACTTTCCTTTGATTTTTCCATCTTAGGTTGCTTTTCATCATTATGTTCCTCCTTATTATGATTACTCCCGGTATCATTGTTATTTCTGTTAGTGAGGAGTTAGCGAGCATCTGTTGAATGTTATAGAAGGCTTCTTGCTGGGCCTTGGAGGTTTGCTCCTGAGCTTCCAACCGTCGACGGAGGTCATCGTTACCGTTATGAGCCATATGCACCGATACTCTATCCGTTCGTATCGAGCTGACTATTGCCGAAGAGGCATACCCACTATCTTTCCCCTCATCATCAGACTATTAGAATAAACTTCTCAATGGTTCTGGTGATGTTACTCCAGTCGAGGAGGATGGTTGCTCATAATTGTAGGGTATTGCTACCCTAGATCTGGTGCTTCGGAACACACCTTCTTCGTCTACCAAGACTTGACCTAAGTCAGGGCAATAGTCTGAGTCTAGAAAACTGAAGGAAGGGGAGTTAGCACCACGTGGCGCACGTCTGCCCCTATGCGGTTCACGTCCCCTTCCGATCATGTTGACTGATGCAAAGGGCAGACTGGTAGATTCCGCGATATGCTCCGTTTGTGATGCTTCACAGGAGCTCGCACCGATAGTCGATTAAAAATTGATTGTCGTGTTGGAAGGGTGGCAGACACTGGTCCTAGTCGACAATGGACTGAATGGACCGTCACTAATTGACATCCCACTTATTTACAATAAGAGGGAGAAGTCTGGAGTAGTTCTAACTTCTGCTTATTTGTTAAGAACCCTCGCAGGTAGGATTTAACCGAGCTGAAGCGACTCAACGCAGAGACTCGGGTGGATTGCGCGTTGATCTGTTTAGGTGATTTTGATATCACCTCTTTTCTCATAGCTTTATGAGGGGCGGACTTAGCATCTGCAGGCCTTGGAAGCGAAGTATAGGACGATGCCTCGTTCTTTTCATCACCACAAAGGCGATTGGCACTGGATAATGGTTTAGTTCTAGCTTAGCGGCTGAGAGCTCTGGTAGCACCCTTAGGCGCTGAAGCTGCATTAGCACCGCTATCAGCACCCAGGGATGATCCCTTAGCTTTGCCTCGAAGAGCGGACTTAACGTTTGAGGATTTGGAGAGCGAAGCACGCTGTGGTGCTTTGTTCCCAGCCTTGTTGCGAAGGTGATTAGCACTGCTGAGTGCTCCAGTTCCAGCCTTGGGGTTGAGAACTTCGCTCGCACCCTGAGGTACTGGCGCTGAGTTAGCCACGCCATCAGAAACTTCGCTCAGGAGAACGAGGTTGGCGCAAGGAGTTACTGCTCCTAGATTAGGCGAAGGCAGAGTAGCCAATCTAGCCTCGCGGTTAATGGCCTCGGTGAAGCTGCCAAACCGAATAGGTAATTTACCTTTATCTTCACGTGATAGGCGAAGTTGCGGTGGAACTTTGCCTGGTGGGACTTCGCCTGAAGCTTCACACGGAGCTTTCTGCTTCGGCCTCCATATCAGCTTGGTAAGCGAAGTTTTAGTTCGTAGGGAACCTGGTTAGCCTTGCTTAAGGCATCTGTAGCCTCGGTGGAGGCTGAGAGGAGTTGGGACGAGGCTCGTCCAGCTATTTGCCCGGCCCTCTGAAGTCTTGGCCATGGAGATATTTCTGTGCTTCCGAGTGTGGAGCACTAGACTACCCTCAGAGAGTAATTCCTCGAATTTTTCTTGATCAAAATGAATGACCAAGTTTTCAAAAATAACGGGTTCAAGATTCTGACCATTGCATTACGACACTGTCTCCTTGTTCCGCCAGAAGACTGATTCCCCCAGCAGAGTCGCCATCTTTTTTTCCATTGAAAATTGGTGTTCGTGGGAAAACTTACAAAGAGAATTGAGGAGCGAAATTACAAGTATTTCTTTGCAGAAAGAAAATTACCGGTAGATCTCCTATGAGATTTCTGAAAAATGTGCCGATAGGAATCTGATCAGCGCGATATCACTTTATCCTTTTGACGATGCAATTGATCAAGTGATCAAGACTGCCTCCTAATAAGACTCCCTTCTCGCTTAGTTCGGGGAATCGGAGAACAGAAGATCAGTAGAGCCCTTTTACTAGGAATTATGCTCTTTTCATTTATCCAAGATGTCCCTCTCTCAGGAAGCCTCTGCAGGGGGCTATTTATAGCAAATGTGGGGTGTAATCGCCCCCTTGAATTAAGTAAAGCTGAATTAGGCATTAGCTTTGTGCGAGGCTCGCAAATGGCCTTGCGCGAAGCTTTTTTGCAAGCTTCTGGCGAAGCTAGAGGGTTCGTGCGAACGTCCTCATGCCGTTACAACTTAGTTGTCTCCACTTAATGTGGGACGAAGTGGGCGGGTGTAACCGCCCACTTAAAGTGGCGTTAATCCTACTAAATTAGTAGGGTTCACCTATTAATTCCTCGTGAGATTTTAAAACGGTCAACTTGATGACCTGACAAAGCCCACTGCGGAGCTAGACCATGTGGAGCTAGCTCATAGTTTCAGGTGAAGTTACTTTCAGAGCCTCGTGTGAAGCTAAGACTCAGCCCATAGCGGAGCTATGACTTAGCTAAGGATAGAGCTTCTGGCGCGAAGCTCTTAGATCAGCCTCCGTCGGGGCTAAATGGGAAGCTTCATGCGAAGCTGATAGTTTAGCTTTAAAGCGAGGTTACCAAGTTTAGGTGAAACTTTTAGTTTCATGCGGAGCTACAAAGCTTACCTTGGGGTTATGCCCAGGCTAAGTATTGAGCTAGCTTAGCGTCTTAGGCCTGCTTGGGTCTCTTCAAAGGCAACTTTAACTTACTATCTGCTTTATTACTGAATTAGTAATGTCCATGTTGCTACCTCATTTCTGGTCATCAGCTTGTCTTTGACTTATCTTTTATAGAGGTCGATAAGTTAGACGTCGTTCAGACCGGTTGAAGATGAATGCGGGAGCCCTGTCTTTTTTGAGTGTCAACACCCATTTCTTTCCTTTATTTGAAATTAGAAATAATTATGAAGTAGGTGGGCCTGAGGCCCAAGAAGATTTTCAAATGTTTTTAAAGATAGGGAGGGCCAATCAGGAAAAAAGGCTTTAAGAAGAAATTTGGCAAGGTACTGATGGTGAGCTTGGCTCGCAGAATGGATTTGGAGGAAGAAAACATTGGGGGTGGGATACTGAGGTGATGAAAATAATCCACTTAGCATTAATCTAGTCCAAAGAATTATGGGAAATGTTTCTGTAAGAACTCAAGGGCGAATGACAACAGGGCTAAAAAGTGCGAGAAGGCAGGACTTCACGCGCAAAAAATCCTGATGGCAGAAGGGCCAGGTTATTTTGTTGAGCCATGATGAAGTGTTCTCCAGAATAATGCATTCAATCACAGCAGCTGTGTGAAACAACAATTTTCTGGAGGTAGCGGATAGTAATGAGGTACGTAGTTACTCATAAAGTGCTAAAAGAACACGGGGAAAGGACTTGGATGCTAGATCAAATAAGGGAAGAGAGATGAAAATTAAAGTTGGCCAGAGAGCAAATGATGGAACGATAGATGAGACTGCTAGGTGTGTGGAACACTGCACATCAATTGTTTGATAAATTGCCTAGTATGGAAGTGCAAAGGCATGAGTAAGCCATCAGCTTACGGTTCCTGCTAGAAATTGATGGCAAACTATGGGTGTTGTTAGTAGTTCTATTGGAGACAGTTCAGGTAAAGATCTTAAGCGAGCCTTGAGGAAGTTACCGAGAGATATGTCATCTTATGCCATTCTGTCGATCCCAGGGTAGAATAGCTTATTGGAGAGCTAATAGCATAAGAATTGATGTTATTCATGCTGGGAGTCAGACGTTTGTGTTGATGATATCGGAGGGTAATAATTGTCCATGGATCTTGGCAGGGGTTTATGCCAGTACCAATCGGGTACGGAGAGGGAACTTATGGAGAATCTTAGACAACACAATAACTAATGGAATCCCTACATGTTTTATCAGAGACTTCAGTGTGTTTGATGATACATCAGAGAATCATAAAGGAGATTTTGATGAATCAAGAGATGTTTGGTAATTTTGTATTTCATTCTTAACAATGGGCAAGTAGATATGGGATTCAATGGACCACTGTTCACATGGGTGAATATGCAATAGGGCAAAAGGACGTTGGAGAAATTGGATCGTGGTTTATGTTGCGCAGATTGGAGAGCTACTTTCTCAACATCCACCATCCACCACCTTCCCAGGGTAGCTTCTGATCACAGATCGCTCCTTCTCCGCTTAAAAGGTAGTTATTTTTCTAGCTCAAAACCCTTCCGCTTTGAAAGAATTTGATTGAAAGTAATGACTTATCGGTGGTGAGTGAGTCTTGAATAACAATTTTTCAGGGTTTCCCTACAATTTCCTTCTCAATGAAAATTCAGAATGTGAGGAATGTCTTGAAGAAATGGAATAAAGAAGTCTTGGGCGACATATTCAAAGGTGTATGTACAAAAATGGAGGGGAGGATTACGATGCTACGAGAATGGGATGAGCTACGTGAGTTGTATGTAGAACAACAAATTAAACTCAAACAGACTTTGGTGCACTACCATAATAACCTCCGTCTACAAGAAATATGCTAGAGGCAAAAAGTCTTGAGTAGGGCGGTTCTGTGATGGTGATCGCAGTACCACTTTCTTCTATAGATCGAAGGTGATTAGGCGAGCCCAGAACCTTGTCTCTTCCATAAAGAATGATGAGGGAGAGGTTATTAGCGGGAGGGTAGAGATCAACAACCTGTTCTTCAAGTATTTTAAGAATAGATGGGTCAGTGAGGAGGTTTTTGAATGTAGGGGTGATTTATCTTGTGTTGAGGCTATATTATCAGCATCTCAGAATGTGGAGCTTGCAAGATCGATTACCATTGAGGGGATTGAGCATGTGATTAGGAACCTACCAAATGATAAGGCGCCAGGACCTGATGGTATAACAACGAAGTTCTACAAGAAACACTGGGGTATTGTGAAAGAGTAGCTCGTGGAAGCGGTGCAACATTTCTTCGATACAAAGAGACTTCCTCCACAATGGAAAGTGACATTTATCGCACTCATTCCGAAGATCAAAGCCCCCAAGACAGCTAGAGATTTCCGACTGATCTTTCTCTACAACATCTGTTACGAGGTAATATCAAAAATCCTTGTTAATAGCTTGTAACTGATATTACCCTTTCTTATTTCAGAAGAACAAAGTGCTTTTATCCATGATTGCCTCATCATGGATATTGTGCTTATTGCTCAAGAGGTACTTCATTTTATGGGGAACAAAAGCGATGGGAGGAAGTGTTGCGACTACGACAACAACCTGATGAGGAATCCTTAAATCTCCCAAGCACGAAGAGCAATCACAAAACCGCACAAATACCAAACACCAGAGAAAGCACACGCAAACAAACAATCAACGAGGTTCGACCTCAATGCCTACGTTCCCGGGGCAATCAAAAGAGAGGTTTATTACTTTTGGAAGAAGATTACAATGCTTGCAGCTTCTCTAATCTCAAGAGAGCTCCAGAATTTTCAGCATTATCAGCATTAGCCAAACCCTAGAAAAAACCCGTATTTATACAACACGGTTTCTAAATCTGCAGTTTCTGCCCACACCCGTTTGTCGGTCGACCGGGCGGTCGTCGACCGGGCGGTCGACCGACCCCTTCCACCGGTCGACCGGCGGTCGACCGGGTGCCCACAGAGAGTTGGGTATTTTCAGTCGGTCAAATCGGGCGGTCGACTGAGCTCCAACCTCGTGCATGTTGTGCACGTCGGTCGACCGGGCCGGTCGACCGAGCACCTGCTACTGCGGGCGGTCGACCGGGCCGGTCGACCGGAACACCTGTTCTGCTGCTGTTTGGCTATTTCCTGGCTGCTGCTTCCTTCGTCTTTTGTCATCGACTTCCTCGGCGATCACTCGACGACCCATCGACGATCCTTGTCAACTTCCTCAGCAATACTTCTCTCTTTCTAACAATTCTCCACCTCGGCGAAGATTTTTCCTAAAATCTGAGCCGATCTCCAATGTACCCCAGTCTATCACCTGACGAAATCGACACACGATCTCGGCTTGCGCGCACCGGACGAAATCGACACACGATCTCGGCGAAATCGACACACGATCTCGGCTTGGATCTGTAGCTTAGTTGTCCGTGGAAAACATCGCACATGCCTTCCCTGCACTTCACCTTAGGAGAACTTTCATACATGCCGATCACTAAACTGTGGCTTCTACTCCACAACTTCACGACCTCATGAAGACTTCCTCACGAGCCATCACTGACTCTCCAACTGACTAGCTCTATCTAGTCTTCCTGTCTTCCACTGACAGTCCACCAAGTCTGTGTAGAGCACACCAAACATCATCGGCTTCAACTGGATGCACACCCCTCCTTATGCAAGCTCAACATCTTCTCACCGGAAGATTAACTTGTTTATCGAGATCACAACATCTCACCACTACGTGAGATCCAACTGGCTACAACGCTTCACCTCTACGTGAAACCTCTCCATCTCTACGTGAAGATCCATCAGCCACAACTCTTCACCTCTACGTGAAGTTCCAAACAGCTTCTCGAGAACCCAAAATAGCTTCATAAGAGTTGCATCACCAAATGGCTGCGCCTTTACGACTGCCTACGTACCTTTGCCCAAAAGGATCAAGCCAACCGTAGTTCATTGAAATGAGCTTCATCAAACTCAAGCACTGGTACCTGTATTTGCAGCAGCGGACCTGTCAGACTGAGTCATATGAACCTCCTCACGACCATCATGGGGAACAACGGCCTTCAACTTCAGCTTGTCGCGATCACAAGCTTGAGATTCATGCTTCTTTACCCACAAGCGTAGTTTTACCTTGGTTCCAATGGCTGCAAACAACTCGACATCCTCAGCAATGTCTTCAACCTGTTCAGCATCAACCCTGGCTTCATGATCTCCACCCGGTGTCACATCCGGTGAAGTCTCCTCCAATGCCGAATCAACTGGAGATGATGGAGTAGCATCAACCTCCATCCGCTGCGATCTAACCTTGGTCTTCGTCCTCTCCACTTGCTGAGAGACGGTGGACTTCAACGCTGAAGTCTCTCCAAAAGTGACATTCCTGCTCATCACGATCTTCTTATCTTCGGGGTCTCACAACCTATAACTGTTTCTCTTGACGCCCAAATAGACAAACCTATTTGCTCGTGGATTCACCTTGCCATTCTTGGCACTGAAGTAGGCCAGACTTCCAAACTTCCGCAGCACACCATGATCTTAAGCAGCTTTCCCAGACCAAATTTTCAATGGAGCTTTACCTCCTGTCGCAGTCGATCTGTTCATGAGATGGCTAGCATACTCAGTCGTCTCAGCCCAAAACGACCTGTCTAATACTGCATTAGACAATAACCGCCGAACCTCCTCCAGCAAGGAACGGACTACATCTTTAGCCAACCCATCTGTACCTGTTGTGAAGTGAGTAGCAATTCCTGTGTTCCGACCAAATTGTAGGAATTGGTTCATATCTTTTCCAACATTACCAATAAGAAGCTCCTTTACCTTCCTACCTATCTGCTTCTCCATTCTTCCTCTTCACTTCACCAACACATCTAGGGCTTCACCCCTTTGTCTCATTGGATATATCCAAACCTGCCTAGATGAACTATCAACAAAAGAGACAAAGTACCTGTGATCTCCAAGCGATGCCGTCTTAGCAGGTCCCCATACGCTCATGTGAGCACAATCAAGAAGACCTTCATTGCAGTGAGTACTGGTGCTGAATCTCACCTTCTTCTTGTCCAGAACGCTGTGTCCACCTTCCAACTTGCAGGTAGCAGCACCTTCCAACGATTCCATCTTTGCAGGAGCTCGCAAAGATTTTTCTTCTTCCTGTCTGACCTTTCCTTGCCAGACCTCCGGGCCACCATCATCTGAGGAACTCGAAGTCTCCACCTGATCCGTAATCGTACTACCCTTCAAGTAGTAGAGATTGCCTCGGCGGACGCCCTTCATCACCACCATCGAGCCCTTGATCATCCTGAGATCGCCATCTCGAACAGATATCACCATGCCCGATGCTTCCAAAGTTACCACGAAGATTAGATTTCTCTTCAACTGAGGTACATACCTCACTCCTTTCAGCTCCCTTACCATCCCATCAAACATCCTGATTCGGATTGTACTTACACCCTCCATGCAACATGAGTGATCATCGCCCATAACGACCGAACACCCCTCCAGCTTCTCAAAGCTAGAAAACCAACCCCGATTAGGGCATGCATGGTATGTTGTACCTGTATCCAAAATCCACTCATCTTTCCATGAGTTACCAATGATGAGAGAACTGACTGAAAACGAGAAACCTGACGAGTCCGAATCTGATCCATCTGCCTGTGAACTGCTCCTCTGAGTATTCGTCACTTTTGCAAGATTTGTTTCAGCCTTCGACTCCTTTTTCTTTCCCTTGAACTTTGGACAGTCCACTTTCCAGTGCCCTATCTCTCTACAGAAGGCACACCGATTCCTTTTGAGATCCCTGAAACCCGGCCTGGACTTTGATCTTCCTCTAACCTCCTTGCCCTTCATCAATGAACTCCTGCCTCTTACTTCCAGTGCCTCCGCCGATGAGCTTGACTGAGAAGGATGTCTCTCCTTCTTCCTCGTCTCATAACTTGTCAGTGCAGACGACACCTCATGGTAGTCCAGAGTCTGCCTACCATTGATAAAGGTCAGAGTGAATGTCTCATACTCCTCCTCTGGGAGTGAGTTCAGGAAGATGATCGCCTTGTCTTCCTCTTCTACAATGACATCCACGTTCACCAAGTCTGTAAGAAGCTTCGTGTATCGGTTGATGTGCTCATTCACTGTGCTCCCCTTCTTCATCTGAAATCTGTACAGCTTACTCTTAAGCTGCAACCTTGACTCAACACTCTTCGTCAGGTATTCTTCTCAAGGGTTTCCCACAGATGCTTCGCCGATGTCTCATGTTGCGTAAGATATTTTATGTCTTGTGACAAACATGAACGAATCAACCCACACGTCGACCTGTTCATCTTTGCCCACTCTTCATCAGTGGTCGTGCTCCTCTTCTTCTCCAGTAGGAGAATATCCTCGAGGTTCAATGCATTCAGGGCATCCATAACCTCACATCTCCACATCCCAAAATTATTTGTGCCATTGAACTTGACTACATCAATCCTCGGATGAGGATTCATGGTCTTAACTGAAGCAATTTCTTCTGCCATTTAGATTACTTGATCCTCTATCTATGCGGAAAATCAATCAACTGGAAATAGATCACTACTTCGATAAAATTCGATTTTTACTTTTTCCTTTAAACCCTAGATTGAGTTTCTCACCGGATCTACTCCACCACAGATTCCACGAGCACTCCTTGCGTCCTCCTGAGATCGACACACGATCCCACGAACACGAATACCTCTGATCTAAGATCGACACACGATCTCCACCGAATCAGACCCCGAGCCCTCCGAATCTCCAGACAAATCCCAAGCGAAACCTGGGAAGCTCTGATACCACTTGTTGCGACTACGACAACAACCTGATGAGGAATCCTTGAATCTCCCAAGCACGAAGAACAATCACAAAACCGCACAAATACCAAACACCAGAGAAAGCACTCGCAAACAAACAATCTAACGAGGTTCGGCCTCAATGCCTACGTCCCCGGGGCAATCAAAAGAGAGGTTTATTACTTTGGAAGAAGATTACAATGCTAGTAGCTTCTCTAATATCAAGAGAGCTCCAGAATTTTCAGCATTATCAGCATTAGCCAAACCCTAGAAAAAACCCGTATTTATACAACACGGTTTCTAAATCTGCAGTTTCTGCCCGCACCCGCTTGTCGGTCGACCGGGCGGTCGACCGACCCCTTCCACCGGTCGACCGGGCAGTCGACCGGGTGCCCAACAGAGAGTTGGGTATTTTCAGTCGGTCAAACCGGGCGGTCGACTGAGCTCCAACCTCGTGCATGTTGTGCACGTCGGTCGACCGGGCCGGTCGACCGAGCACCTGCTACTGCGGGCGGTCGACCGGGCCGGTCGACCGGAACACCAGTTCTGCTGCTGTTTGGCTATTTCCTGGCTGCTGCTTCCTTCGTCTTTTGTCATCGACTTCCTCGGCGATCACTCGACGACCCATCGACGATCCTTGTTAACTTCCTCAGCAATACTTCTCTCTTTCCAACAGGAAGCTTAAGGCCTTAAAGCTCAACATGGAGCGAGCATATGATATACGATATGATGAGATGGGAGTGTGTGGAAGCTGTCATGAGGAAATTTGAGATCTGTGAGGAGTTTATTATCTTGGTGATGGGACATTGGGATGTATCAGAGAGCATCTTTTTCAATACTAGTCAATGGATCCGAGACAGATTGGCTTAGAGCGACGATGGGTTTGAGGCAAGGAGATCCACTATCGCCGTACCTTTTCATTTTGGGGCGGAGGTGTTTACAAGACTCATCAAGAGAGAACAAAGCAAAGGGATGCTCATTGGTCTACTATTTGAGGGTGGAAATAGATATTTGGCTCATTTTTTATATGCTGATGACTGCCTTGTGGTGGCTAAGGCATCAATGGTGGAGGTAAGAATTATCATTGATGTCCTTAGTGGTATTGCATGATGAGCGGGCAAAGGATAACCTTGGATAAATCTCAAATTATCTTTGGTGTAGATATGCTCAGAAGGCATAGGAATATTATTAAGAGAATTCTCCATGTAAACTAGGGGCATACTCCTATTAATTATTTGGGTTTAAGATCAGGATGAAAAGGTTACTGGTGACTGCTTTTAACCCGTTGCTAGAGAAGGTGAGGGGGAAATTGACGGTGTGGAAAGCTAAAGCTTTACCCTTTACTAGGAAAGTAACTCTTATCAAGGACGTGTCTCAATCAATCCCAGTGTATCTAATGTACAACGGATTGGTACTTAAGGTGTCTTAGAGAAAATTAATGTCTACTATTGGAGGTTTCTTTGGAGTAAAGTCAGTGAGAGCAGAGGGCTTCCTCTCATTTTGTGGTCAGCTATGTGCAAAGGAAAATAATAAGGGGGGTTAGGATTCAGACAGATTAAGCTATTTCATGAGGCATTTCTGAGGAAGCAACTGAGCAAATTTGTCGCAAAGCCTGAATCACTATAGGCTAGAATCATTACTCACAAGTATAGGCCATTAAGGGATGTTTGGAGCCTTCAATCTTGAATGAATGTGATGAAATATCTATGATCTTCCTGAGAAATGGTGGCGAAAGGCTCACAAATATCAGTATGAATAAGCTGGAGTAGATTTATACTCCTTTCTTAATTAAATTTTCTCAGTTAGGACAATTTTCCTCGAGTACAATCAAAGCATGTGAAGAAATTAGAAAAATTTAGAGGCCAAGAATACCTCTTTTTACAACCGAGTGTATTTTCTCTTTGAAAATATGCCCCAAACGTTGATGTCACAACATAGAGGACTGCAAGAAAATCATAGGGTATTTTGTAGAAATAAGCAAAACGTTATGAGAAGAACTGATACATGATAAAAACTGCTCATATGATGCATCCAACGTCAATTTGAATAAACTATCAACGAATAAATTGGAACTAACAGAATTACCATGGAGATAGATAATAAAACCAAATTCATTCTAATTAACACCACAACCATAAATTTTTTTAAAAAAATGACATCATATCCAAAAGAAACTAGTTTGAAATATAGATCAAAGTACGCTTCAAAGATAGCACATTAAAAAGATATCTTCCTGATCTAAAACATGACCAGAATTTTAAAACTAGTCTAAAGTACCTATGAACTCTATTATACTGCTTACCCTTGACAGATCCCTCAAACTGATGCTTGATGGCCACAAGCAAATTTTTAGCATTCTCCTTTATAGAAATTTCACTAAACATAATGAGATCTATAGATGACTTAATTATCAGAATATTCATCTTGTTGGTCATAATCTATTTATCAGTGAATACCTGAGTTGCTGCCTTTTGAGCATTAGTAGCTGTTGGGTTAATAATGGGCTTGTCTTCAGTTAACGCAAAATTATAGTGAAGACAACACAATACTATCTGGAGTTTCATCTTTCATGTTGAATAATTTGAGTATGTCAAGGTCTTTATTCCAGTCAAGTGCTTCTGGATTAAGGTTGATTTCATAACTGCAGCGAAAATAAATTCTAAACTAGATTAATATTAACTGCCACATAATAAAATTATGTGAATATATATGATTTAATTATGTACTTTCACGAGCCTATCCGGGGTTAGGATGGTCGAGTTAGAGACCTATTGTGTTTCTGGTTTATGTTTTTTCACTCTGCGAGTCTAACAGTCAATAATTTAATCTTGTCTTTAGACAATGACTAATTATAGTTGCACCCAGTTGATGATAAAATCATGCTCAAGCCTAAACTGGCCATGTTCGATTTAATTACAGACACTTCCTATCTTTGGTAATAACTAATTACAGTTGCACCCAGTTGATGATAAAATCATGCTCAAGACTAGACTTGCCACGTTTGGTTCAATTACAAACACCTATTTTGGAGCTTAGGGCTATCCTAATTTTTTCAAAACGTGCAGTCAATCTTACTCTACTAGGTTACCTGAAAATTCTAGTCACCTTTAGGTAATCTATAAAACTTTTAAATAATCTAGCACCACTATCAATCTTAATGGATCAAACTAGGTGAACACAGAATAAGAGTAAAATAAAATATGTTACTAAATAGTCCACATTTAGCAAATCTATCTAGTCATATAAGATTTTTACTCAAAGATCATTAATCTTATCTTATATAACACCTATTGGAGATACTGTACTTTATGGAATGCGATATCATTTTCACTAATAAAAATTTAGTGAAAATCATATACTTTAACTGAACACATGAAATATTATTCACATTCACAACTTGACCAAGTATCAAAAAATTTAAAGGATACCAATAGCAACCATCACAACGTTAAATCCTAATTAAACCCAAAATCCTAATCCACGATAAATTTTTTCCTAGGGCGGTCATTGGGCATTGGGCGATCATCAAATCAATTCCTATGAACTAAAGATCAATTTAATTTGTAGGACCAAGAAGCTCAAAACTTAATAGAACAAGCAATATTCTGCATATCTTTGAAAATAATCATAACATAGAGCATATTGTCCAATTAAACTATTAAAATTCCAAACGTATCAACTTACAAATATAGATCATCAAAATATTGAATAAAGATGTGAGCTTTTTCTGATGCATAAAACCACAAAATCTTACTGAAAATAATCAATGAAATAAATTAAAATCTCGAAACAAAAATTTCAAATTTAACTGCCCATTATCAACATGTATCCAGTTCAAATAAAAAAAATTAATCTTTATCGACCTCACCAGATAAAATTCCCAAAGAATAAATAAATTATCAGACACAAGAAAAAAAACTTTAAACTGCCAAGAGCAAGCACTGCTTACCTTCATGATAGATGAAATAATTTTAGTTAGTTCTACAGGACAATACCTAGTGCAAACTGTAAACCATAGTTGCATAAAAAAAAAAGAAAATACATAGTTCTCTTCAATCCAAAATCTAAAGGAAAATGAATCACACCATAAGATTCCCTGTCTGAAAAATATTGGCAACAAGCAAATCAAATTTGACTTCATCCCACGTGTATGTCTTATGCGCTTATTCAATTCTCAAGTCTACCCATTCGATAGATACAATTATCTTTAAGGACAAGATTAGAGCCTAAATAATTTAATTATTAGAAGAAAAGCATGCAAATCTCTTGCTTAGACACAAAGAACCGAAGTAAGACAGAGAAATAAACTTTTCTCCCTAAATTTTATTTAAATGTGTCTTGCTGTTAAGATCAAAACAAAATTTAAAAATATCATCCTTGTTACTTTATTTCTAAGTACTTTCTCCTATTGATCTTGTCAATAAAGCCTGATCATAACTTTAGTATTTGGAGTGTCTCATATTTATTAGAGAAGAATTTAGGTTCTGACAGTTTTATATTACGGATCTGTCTCCTGTTTTGGTTTGAATACATGTTTCCTATTTCTCTGAGAAGGGTCTGATTTGGTTAATGGAGTTTATGAAGAAGTAGGATCATCCTAAGTGCCTATATAAACCCTTTGGGAGTGACCTTTTGAAGGTGTGTTAAGAATTCAAAAGAAATTTTGTTTTCCATCATTGAGAGTTGTGAGAGAGATCTTCTTGTAACTTTTCTATTTTCTTCTCTGTTTTCAATAATGATCTCTCCCGTCCTCCCCGTGGACGTAGGCACATTGCCGAATCATGTTAAATCTGATGTTCTTTGATTGTGTGGTAATTTAGTTTTTCAATTGCTTGCTAGTGGTAGATCTCTACGCTTCCGTTGCCGAGTCTTTAACTCAGTTATTCTCTGTCGTTTGATCGGTGATAAATCATTAACAATTGGTATTAGAGCGATGGCTAGCAAGATGATCACGACAACCAAGTTCGAGGTGGAGAAATTTGACGGGAAGTCCAATTTCTTGTTGTGGAAGATGCGAGTAACATCATTGTTCATGAAGGAGGGCGCACACAAGGCCTTGCTTGGTATTAAGAAGAAGCCATCGAAGATGGAGGATGATGAGTGAAACAACATCGACTTCGACGCAAATGCGATGATCATATTGTGCCTATCAGATGAGGTCCTCTACAACGGGATGAACGAGGAGACAACTGCTGATTTTTGGTGTAGGCTGGAGAGCCTTTATATGATAAAGAATTTGTTGAATAAGCTCTTCATGAAGAAGCAATTATACAGCATTCAGATGAAGAAAGGTACGCCTATTCTATAATATCTCAATGCTTTTAATAGAATTTTAAGTGACTCGTTAGCTCTAGAGATTAAGTTAGAAGAAGAAGACAAAGCTCTTCTGTTACTCTCTTCTCTTCCATCAAGTTATGATCACTTGGCAACCACCACATGTATGATAAGGAGATCTTAGAGTTAGAACATGTCAGGCAGATGCTCCAGAACAACAAGCTGATGAAGAAGACATATTCTACAGAGGAGGTCTTAGGATTGTTTGTTAAGGGCAAGAAGGGAAGATCAAAGAGTAAAGACCCAAAAGCTAGCAGTTTCTCTTACTACTTTTGCAAGAAACCAGGGCGCATTAAGAAAATTATATGAAATACAAAAAGATGCTGAAGAGAAAAAGCGACAAAAATTCTGATGGGGCGAGTACCGTCAGAAAGTCAGATCAAGCTGAGGTTGTCGAAGAATAATATGAGTATTCATGTGATGTCTTGACGGCTGAGTCAGGAAAAGGTAAATACTCAGATGCTTGGTTACTTGACTCGGGACGCACATACCACATGTGCCCAAAAAGGGAGTGGTTCAGTATTACAAGTCTTATGATGGAGGCTCTGTCCTGATTGAAAACGACATCGTGTGTAAGATTATTGGCATTGGCAACATCCGTATGAGGATGTTTGATGGACAGGTTCGAACCCTCACGAATGTTCGAAACGTTCCGGATTAAAAGAAGAATCTCCTTCGTTGGGAGCTTTAAAAGCTCAAGGGTGCAAGTTTTCTAGTGCAGATGGAGGAACCAAAGTTAATAAAGGCTCCATGATGATTCTCAAAGGAGAACAGATAGCAAACTTGTACAAGTTGATAGGAAGTATTATTGTTGATAGTGCTTCAGCAACAACAGAGAAGGAGGATACTATAAGACTTTGGCACATGCGTCTTGGACATATAAGCGAGCGATCTTCAAGCCTTACACAAAAAGAGTGCTTTACCAGGTATAAAATATTGCAAACTTGATCATTGTAAAATTTTCATTATGGGTAGGCAACGTAGAGTAGCTTTCTCTACATCACAACACAAGACAAAGGGCTTGCTAGATCTCATACACACGAATATGTGGGGGCCTTTGTCAGTAGCATCCATTGGGGTTGCTAGGTATTATGTTACTTTCATAGATAATTTTTCAAGAAAAATTTGGGTATACTTCTTGAAGCAGAATTCAAAAGTATTACAGAAATTCAAGAAGTGAAAAATTATGATGAAAAATCAGACAGAGCAGAAGGTGAAAGTCTTGAGGTTTGATAATGGAGGCAAGTACACCTCCAAAGAATTTAAAAATTATTTAGCAAGCAAGGGCATCAATCACCAGCTAACTATTTAGGGGCGACCATAGCAAAATGGAGTAGCAGAGTGCATGAATCGGACACTTACAGAGCATGCTCGCAGTATCAGATTACATGATGACATATCAGAAGGATTTTGAGCAGAGGCGGTGAATCATGCAAGTTATCTGGTAAATATGTCACCATCAACAGCTATTGATCTTCAGACCCCAGAGGAGATATGGCAAGGAGAGTTTATAGACTATTCAACCTTATAGATTTTCGGTTGCCCGGAATATAATTTGGTTGATAGTCAGAAAAGAAACAAATTAGAGTCCAAATCTAAGAAGTGTATTTTCATCGGGTTCACCAAAGGAGTCAAGGGTTTCAGACATTGGGATCCCGAGAAAAGAAGCGTCTTTACCAGCAGAGATGTGATCTTTGACAAAGAATCAATGTTGCGAGAAAATTCAGAGATGGAGGATAAAGCACAATGTGGAGATTCAGACAGTTCAGCAGACACTCGAGGTTGAGTTCTTACATAGTCCTAAAAGGCCTGAAGTGTCAGAAGAGGACTCCTCAGATTTGAATGGAGACAAACAGAAGGCTACTTAAGAGCAACCTTGACTGTTGTGTAGGTTCACCTAGAGGGGGGGTGAATAGGTGATGGCTAATCTAATGGTCACTTAATGCCAAATAATGCGAAAGCTAAAACAATTATGACCTAATAAAATCTTTTACACTAAACACTATGTATAACACAAGAGTGTTGCCGAATTCCCCGTGAAGGGCTCTGGACAAACTCCTCTAGATTCCCCTTGAATGGGTTGAGGTGCCGCGTTGGCTCTCTTGGTTGAATACAAGTGTTAGCAACAATCCCACGCAAGTATATAACAATATGAGCACAATATATCAAGCATGTAAATGTAAAGACAATAATTGAATGCAAGATATAAAGGGGATAGAGAGAGAGAGCAATCGCAAACACAAAGGGTTTGTTTCGAGATTCGAGCACACTTGCTCTACATCCCCGCCTTCGACACACGAAGGATTTCCACTATGCAAGATCCCAATGGATCTCTCCTCGGTGCCGCAACACCTACAAGCCCTCGGACTCTCTAGTCCCTTACACACCGCAAGCCCACCGGCTCGCCGAGGCCGCACCTCAATCAACAATAGTTCGCACCCGAACCCTAAACAACCACGAGCACACTTGCCCGTCTCCTCAAAGAACAAATGAAGTCTTTGGTGATCACAACACTTTGATCACCTAAAAATAATCTCACTACAACACACCTATAGGATGAATAATCAATGGATAGCTCAAGTGTGGTGTGAGAAAAACAAGGATGAGAGTGGTGGAGGAAAACTCAAAGAATCACTTTAACACTCTTGATAAAATCTTCCCTTTAGATAGGAAATATTTGCACTCAAATTTGTGGAGAAAACCCTTTTAAAAGAATGGGAAAAACTGGCTCAAAGCTCTCCTAAAATCTTAGCTCAAAATAATGACCAAACCCCCAAATTTATAGGCTAGAAAAATATAGCCGTTGGGGCTTTGTCAGAACTGCCGGTCGACCCGTGCGGTCGACCGCCAACGGTCGGATTTCTGACCGTTGGAGCCACGGTCGACCGCCTGGGTCGACCGACCCACTGGAGCTGAGAGTCTAACTCTCTGTCGGTCGACCCGTACGGTCGGCCGAACTTTCCAGAGAGCACTGCTCTCTGGAGCGGTCGACCCGTACGGTCGGCCGTCCTCCAGTGCACAAAGGCGTGCACATCTGTGCACGTCGGTCGACCGGTCCGGTCGGCCGACTCCAGTATTAGTCGACTTATAAATGAGGCAAGTCGACTTAACTGAAGCCTGAAATAATTTTCTGGGATTAAAAAGTTAGTCTTTTTGGCTCAAATAAAATCCCATAAAATACATAAAAATCTACAAAAATAGTTTAACCAATATAATTTGATAATCAAACATGCTTGCACAAAATCAAGGCATGTTATAAAAGATTGGACTATTTTTGTAATATGAAAATATTTGGCTCATGATAAAAACTGTATTTTCCAAAACATGTTTTCTAAACTTTGTTTTTCCAAAACATCTTCAAATAAAAACTAGATATTTTGAACTCATTAAAGCATAGTGTGTATGGATATGATCCACTACACAAATAAGATGAAATATCTAAGTTTTTGACATTAAGCTCTAAACTTGGTTTTGGATAAAAAATAAGTATATGAGAAACACCAAAAACCAAAATAGTATTTTTCCAAAATGAAAAATCTTTTCTAAACCAAAAAATCTTTTATGAAACCATATCTATTAAGAGTGTGTGTGTGATATAATACTTGAGCAATCCACCAACTATCTATCCTTTACATTTTTAACTAAAACAAAAACAAAATCTTATACCTAGACACAAGTCTTCATCTTCTTGAAGTCTTCACTTGAAGGCTTCTCATCTTCTTGACTTGGTCCAAGCTTGATCCAAAAGCTCCTTGGATCACACCGTGCTAGCTCCAAATCTTGACATTTTATCCTTTGTTGAGCTATGCACCTACTAAGATCTTGATAATGAATCTGTCACTAATTAAACACAAGATCATTAGTAAACATAACTTCATGAGTTGATCATCATCAAAACTAGGGTGATAGGCCTTTGGGCCAACACGTTGAGGTGATTAGTCAAAGTTACGGTGCCACCAATAAGGCATGGCTGGGAAGATAATTATGTCTCTTTCGTATTAGTAACAAAACCAGAAGAACCTGACAATTATAGGAAAGCGATCAAGTTAGATAACCACGGTAAGTGGATTACAGTCATGGAGCAAGAGATGGAGTCTTTAGGTAGAAACCAAATATTGATATTAGTCGATCTTCCAAAGGACTCCAAGGCAATAGGTTGCAGATGGGTCTTTCGCAAGAAAGACAATGAGCAGTACAAGGTAAGGTTAGTTGTCAAAAGATATGCTCAGAAGGAGGGCATTGACTACAATGAGATCTTCTTTCCTATAGTCAAGCACATCTATTCAAATGTTATTAGCGAAAGTTGTTTAGCTTGATCTAGAGTTGGAGCAGCTGGATGTTAAAACAACATTTTTGCACAGTGAGCTGGAGGAGAAGATATACATGAAACAACATGAAGGTTATATTCAAGAAGGTAAAGAAAACAAGGTATATCTTCTAAAGAAGTTCCTCTATGGACTTAAGCAGTCTCCCAGGCAGTGGTACCAACGATTCAACCCTTTCATGATCAAGACCAGATACAACCGATGTAAGTATGATAGTTGTGTCTACTTTAAGCAGAGTGATGATCCAACATATTTGTTGTTATATATGAATGATATGCTGATTGTTACGAAAAACAAGACACATGTTCAGAAGCTTAAAGCTCAGCTCAACAAGAAATTTGGCATGAAGGATTTGGGAGAAGCCAAAAAGATCTTAGGTATGGAGATCACTTGAGACAGAGTCTCTGGCTATCCCAGGAGAGCTATGTTCTCAAGGTGTTGGAGAGATTCAACATGACAAAAGTAAGACCAGTCACACTCCTTTGGCGCATCACTTTAAATTATCCTCCAAGCGGTGTCTACAATCACCGGAAGATGAGAAGGAGATGTCTCAAGTACTATATGCTAATGCGGTGAGATCACTCATGTATGCTATGGTCTGCACTAGACTTGACTAGCTTATGCAGTTAATACAATAAGTTGGTTCATGTCAAATCCAGGAAAGCAACATTGGAAAGTAGTAAAGTGGGTGCTAGATATCTGTGAGGGACTGCGAAACTAGGCTTGGTATTTCAGAGATTAGAAACATGAAAGCTTAAATTACTATAAGGCTATATTGATGCAGATTATATGGGAGATCTTGATCAGTGAAGATCTACGACGGGCTATGCATTTACGGTAGCTGAGTACGTCATTAGTTGGAAGGCGGAGTTACTAGATACAATTTCTCTTTCAACAACAGAGGCGGAGTACATGACTGCAGTTGAGGTGTCAAAGGAATCTTTGTGGTTGAGAGGATTGGTTGAGACATTTAGTATCATATAGGATTTAGTTCGGGTTCATTACAACAGCCAGAGTGCGATTCATCTGGCTAAGGATTACAGGTATCACAGGCGAACGAAGCACATTGATGTCAGATATCATAAGATACACCAGTGGGTCTTGAATGATAAGGTGATTGATTTGGTAAAGATCAGCACTAAGAAGAATCCAGCAGATATGATGACGAAGACTATCTGGGTTGAGAAGTCCAGAGCATCTCTGAACTTCATCAAGATTCTTCAAAGGTAAAGTAGCAAACGGGCTCATGGGAGGGAGCCATGTGAAGTAACAAAACGGGAAGAAAAGAAGGTGAATGAAGCAGAGGCCAATTTCTATGGAGGGACTCAATGAACATGAGTCAAAGTGGAGATTGTTAGTATTTGGAGTACCTCATATTCATTAGAGAAGAATTCAGATTCTGACAGTTTTCTAATACGAATCTGTCTCCTTTTTTGATTTGGATACGAGTTTCCTATTTCTCTGAGGAGGTGCTGATTTGGTCATTAGAGTTTGCGAAAGGGTAGGATCATCCTAAGTGCCTATATAAACCCCTTGGAGGTGGCCTTTTGAAGGTGTGTCAAGAAATTAAGAGAAATTCTGTTTCCCACCACTAAGAGTTGTAACAGAGATCTTCTTATAACTCTTGTATTTCTTTTCTGTTTTCAATAAAGATTTCTTCTATCCTCCCCGTGGACGTAGGTACATTGCTGAATCACGTTAAATCTGGTGTTCTTTAGTTGTGTGGTAATTTAGTTTTTAATTTCTTACTAGTAGTAGATCTTCTACGCTTTCACTTTCACTACCGAGTCTTCCACTTGGTGTTTCTCTGTTGTTTGATCGGTGATAGATCATCAACAATAACATCCAAGATTTGACCATATTATAACCATGGATTTTTTAGCATCCAACCTGAAACTTTCAAAATCGTTCGAAAATAATATTTTTGGGTTGGCCAAAGTCGAAATCAAAATTTTTAAACCTTGGTTTCATGTACTCCAAGGCTCTTTATATTCGAGTTGACTGTCCTAAACTGATTGATCATAATAGGGGGTAAACATGTACTTCTCATAATGTGTATGAACCCAGGAATTCTTATCTAGATAATAACAAATATATTAAGTTTATCAATTTAAACTTAAAAGTGAGATCTGATGTTTCCGGAACTAGTTAACTATGCCCTTGGACATGCAAATTTTAATATATTGAGATTCAAAGCTCAATAATATAATTTTTTTCTTTTGAAACTAGTTGAAATAAAGTAGCACACTATAGGTCGATATCATACACACTTCTCTATTTGAGGAATGGATAAGAATTGCATGGATTCATCACGTGCATAGATGAAGTGCATGGATTCATTATTTATGTATTTATGCGACTGATTAATTCGCATGGGACCGTGTGATTCATGCATACAACAAAAGCAATAAGTTTCAGATTTTTTTATTTTTCCTCTTTCTTCCCGAGGAAGGAGCTTCGCCCTTGAATTCGGGCTGATTTGGAGAGAAAAAAACCCTAATTATTTTAATTTATTTAATGATCCGTAGAGGTTTTTTTTAAATAGTTCTTTAAACAAAATAACTCGTGATTCATATATGATTAATCCAACAACATGGATAGCATGACAAGGCTCTGATACCACTTGTTAGATTTAATGCTAATAGAATATGATCAATTGTCTCTATGCATAGACATCAATATTATGTATAATAGATCTTAAGATGCGGCTTTAGATAACATATATCTTTGAAGGATGATGAATTGTACCCGGATCTAAATCGCTGCTGTAGAGAACGAGATAAAGAGCCTTCTTTCTTCTTAATCTGGTCTCCTTTGGGTAGAGATCAATACGTGACTACAGAGAGAGTTTTCTCTCTGGGGCCGTTTGTTTCGCGTAAAACTTCGTAATTCGTAAATGACTTACTACCCAGTTACAACTACGGCGTTTGTTTGGACCGTAATTCGTAAAAGACTTACGTAACTCAACTAACACTCACTTGCAACCCAGTTACCACTCACTTACAGCCCAGTTACAGTTAATTTTGTGGCCATACAAATTTGTAATATTTTTTTATATTAATATTAAAATTTTTTAATATTTAACTTTTTTAATATTTATTTGCAGTATTAAAACTTTTAAAATCACCAAATAGTTAATTTTGTGGTCAATTTTTTCACTTACGACTTATACATTACGACAACCAAACACCGTAAAGTACAATACACATTCTCACTTTACAATTTTATATTATCAACCAAACACCGTAAAATTTACATACATGTAACTCATTCACAATTGTAAAAGACTTTACCAATTACAACTACGAATTACGGCCAGTTACGACAACCAAACAGACCCTCTATATATAACTCTTTGATTAGTGACCTTCCCATAATGCCCCTAACTCTAATAAGAGAATAATATTAGGTCTCACTCACCTTTACAACTTAATGCACCTATTAGACACACATAATATATTGAGTAATATAAGTCGCATGTGTGTCATGATATGAGATAGGAAATAGGAAATGTAATGAATCAAAATTATCTTACCAGGGGCTTCTCAAGCATGGGGGCAATCACGACTGGTCATGAATTCCTTAAAAAAGGCTTGAAATATTAGAATGTTGCCTTGTTATTTAAGAAGAGATGATGATCCAAGAAAATCTAATTGAGTTGGAGAAGACGATGACTTGAAACAGAAGAAGCAAATCAAGGTGAAACAGTTTCTTTTTTAGGCGATTCCGAATTTTCTTTTTCAAGAGGAGTATGAATAGGATTCAATTCCTACCAAATTAAGATTTGTTTATAAAGATTAAAGGTTCTAGAATTCTTCTAGATTAAGGAGATCAACTCCTAAAAGGATTGATCAAGATTCTTCAAGCATCCAATGGCCAAGATCATCTCATAATCCAAATAAGAGTTGTATTGTAAAATCCTATAAATAAAGAGTTGTAACATAAGATTTAGACGAAGCAGATGACAGAAGAAAGTTGTGATAAACAATAATATAAAGCCATAAAAGGCCAAGAAGGCCCTCAAAGGCCAAGAAAGGGAGGAGCAAGTTGAAAGTGCATAGAGAAAAGGTATATGAAATACAGCTAGAGGGGGTGAAAAGGTGCACTAGCTAATCGAGGATAAATGATGCGGAATTAAAACTTAATTGCAAACACACTATGTGTTACCAAGAGTGAGCCTGAATTTCCCATGAAGGGCTCTGGAACTACTCTAAATCCTCTAAATTAAGAGTTGAGGTGCTATTAGAAGCTCTCTTGGTTCAACACAAGTGTGAGCACACATTAACAATATCTAGCATGTATATGAATATGAACAAGTAATAATAATATAAGATATAAGAGAGATAAAGTTGAGAGATAGTGGATAAAGTGCAAATACCAAGATATGTTTCGAGGTTCGAGCCACTGCTCTACATCCCCGCCTTCACACAGAAGGATTTCCACTACGTCCACACAGGGCCTTCCACAAAGGGACCTCTGTCAAGGAATTACAATTCTACACCGGGAGTACACAACTCCTCTCTCAATACACAAATCTTTACACAAGAGGTGGGCACTAAGCGAAGCACAAAGTAAAAGAAAATACACTTGGTGATCATAAAGATCACAAACAATCTCTTGGTAATCTTGAAAGATCACAAATAATTTTCTCACAAAAATAAGATCCTATCGATAAGTATAGAATTGATAACTCAAGTGTGAGAAAACAAAGTATTTTGGAAAAGAAAACACAAAGAAAATACTTTAGAAAAACTCTAGATAAGATATAGAAAATTTGGACAAGAACTAGAATCTCAAAACTTGTTTTCTTTTGATTTTCTAAAAACTTTAAAACAAAATAAAGACAGAGATTTTTAGCACTAAAACTTGCTGAAAACACTTGAGAAGATAAGAAAAATTGTTGTTGAAAATCTTAGTGAAAACAACCCTCAAGGACCCATATTTATAGGGTCTTGAAAAACTAGCTGTTGGGGTCCAGAACAGGCCCAGACTGACTTGTCGATTGACCGCCTGGTCAACCGACCAATGGTCAATTTTCTGATCATTGGGCTGTTGGTCGACCGCCCCAAGGCAATTTGCCTGTCAGTTGACCGCTCGATCGACCGAGGCCAGAACCAAAAAGTATAGTCGGTCGACCGGGGCTAGATCCAGAGAGCAAGATCTCTGGATCAGTCGACCATCCGGTCGACCGGCCCATAGCAAAGGCAAGCTGTGCACATCGGTCGATCGACCACCAGTGGTCTCAGGCTGAAATTTTGGATTTGAAAATTTGATCTTTTTAATACCTATAAAATCCCATAAAATCAAATAAAATCCACAAAAATAAGTTCATGTAAGCACTTGAAATACAAATTTGTTTAATCAAGGATCAACCTATATTACAAACGATTTGAACTATTTTTGTGATATAGAAATTTAGCTTTAAACTAAAAACTGTATTTTCAAAAACTCATTTTATTTTTGTCTTCAAGAGTTTTTGAGAAGATTTCAAAATAAAAAAACTATTTCTCAAAAACTTGTACAAATACAAAAACAAGATATTGAAACACATTTGAAGCTTAGTGTGTATGAATGGAATCCAATACACATATAAAAGATATATCTATGTTTTTGACATTAAATCCAAAACTAAGTTTTGTTAAAAAATAAAACTTGAAACATATGAACTAGAATCATCAAAGTTTTTAGATAATATGAATCATACATGCATATGGATGAAATCCAATATACATAAAGTTATGTAAACTTCTTTTGATTCTATCTATTCATGAAAACCAAAGTATGTTCTTGAAATTTCAAAACGTTTAAACCGAAACCAAAAACTATTTATCTTGTGTGTGTATACTTGAGCATATCAAAATTAAGCTATCCTTACACAAGGTCTAATAAAAACTAAACAAATCGAAATCTTTTTGTAGAACTTCTTCTCCAAGCTGACTCAATCCAAACTTGATCCAAAGGAGCTAAGATGCGATCGTTGCGATATGAGCTCTTGAATCAACAATTGTTTGCTTCAACATTTTGACTGTGAATCTCTTATTGAAGTCAAATTTCTACTATAATCTTGATCAATATCTGAAACTTATTAAACATAAGACTATTAGTAAACTAACATTCATAAGTTAGTCATCATCAAAACTAAGGTGAAAGGCTTCTGGGCCAACAGTATACTTTTGTAATCTAGGCGTAGATTCAAGGGGAAGGTGAATACTCTTGTGTCATCAAGAGAAATGTTAGATCTCCTTGTATCAAGTTTATTAATAAAGCTCTCTCAAGTTCTCTCTCTGTGGATGTAGGCCAAGTTTGGGACGAATCACGTTAAATTGTATGTTCTTCTTCTTATATCTTTTAATATTCATCTTGTGTGTTCGAGGTAATCGATCTCCTGGTGTGCTTGAGGTCGTCGGTGGGAATTTCTGTATCTCCCAGCTATTGATATCATAGTACGTATGGTATCTCGAGTTATACACGCAACAATTGATATCAGAGTATATTAATTCTGTTACAACAAATGATATCAAAGCTGATGGTGGTTGTTCAAGACTCGAGTGCTTTAGATGAAGAAGAAAATGTCAAATCGATGGAGTTCGTGTAACGCCCCGATCCTAAAGATACGGAGACGTTATGGCGACGTACATACGCAAGGCGGAAAACCCCACGTACGTACGTTAAGCCTCAGTACAGTAAATAATCTCCATATATACCTGAGTTCCAGCATGAAATAAGTACAAGAATACCTGCAGAAAAAGGTGAGTGATTATAACAGATATAAAAAATAGGGATAAATAAGATAACAGCAATAAATCACTAAGATACCTATGAATAGGCCAGATGAGGAATCTCCTATGTGACTCCATGGCACTCAATGAAGCTACGGTAACTCGGATATCCAACCTGGGCATGCAAACCCAGGGTCGTCAAAAAGCGACCTAGTGAGTGGTAAAATGAAGGAGGCAGTAATATATATACAATAGTAATACAAGCACGATACATAAATATAGTACATGATGTTGTACTAGTGATACCATATAATAAGTAGAGAATAAACAGTAGAAAAATATAACCATGTTATCTTTTAATACCATCAATACCTAGCCGGTTATCATCGGGTCATGTCTATAGTCTTATCCAGTTTATATCATGAATAATGTTGTCTAGTGGAAAATGCTAGTGGTGACGTGATAGAAGTGATGTGCATATGCAATATGACCACAATACGGTGTAGTGCATAGACAGTAATGATGTATGTAAGGTGTACAGAAAATAGAATATATGCACATATGCGTGAATAGAGTGTAACATGTATCATTTAAAATAACAAGTATACCTGTCACATAATATCGAACAAATGATCAGGTACACAATTAAGTACAACTATACAATAATAAACATGTATCAGGCAAGGAACAGTAACAAGTAGTAAACATGTATCAGGCACGTCATGTTATTTATACAATAGTAGCAATCAGTACCACCTGGTATTTTAATCAATCTCTTCCAGTGTCCCATACCACTGGCAGTTCATACTGGAGCCCGCACTCCAGTCGAACCCATCCGGACATGGCCTACGGGTACCATTATCCAAACGAGAGAGTGACCAAATAACAAGTGTTCCCGACGTCACTATTGCGTATACTGTTTTATTATGTTAATTGGAAACCCATGGTCGAGGAGTTCTTATCGGGTGGGTGTATCCTGTACATACCCGGGACAACGGCCTTATCAGATCCCTGGCTGCTGAGACCAGGGCCAGCCCGCTAGAGCTGTAACATGTAACGGGAATCTCAATGAGCTAAAACAATAACGGGATGCTCATGAGTAACAGATGGTAGCCAGCACTACCCCGTCCCCTGTAGTGGGACGAACAATGGATCCAGACATCCACCCGATATGATCTAATCAACCGCCAAGTCTCCCCCATACCCAAGTGATCTTTATGTGTTAAGTATATAAGGTAACAAGAACAAATACAGTACATGATACAAGAAACATGATAACAGGACATGAGCTCGGTTGATAGCATAGAACAATATAACGGGAAACGGGAACAATATAACGGGAACAATATAACGGGAAACGGGAACAATAGATGTGGGATTCCACATATCGCATATCCACAGCTCTCATGTCCAGTAACAGGAATACCAATATCAGAACGGGAGCTAATCATGTAACGAGCATACATGTATGTGCATGTAGCAAACATAGAAACCATGAGCTATGCAACAGGAATAAATCAATGTGCCATGTAACAGGAATAAATCCATGATCCATGTAATAGAAATAATCCATGATCCATGTAATAGGAATACAAAGACAATCACTGCATGTATACCGGTGAGTCTATATAGCAGTGGTATAAGAACATGAAGTAACTGTGTATAGCCTAGTCATGTAGCGGTGTCCTGTGTAATAGCATATCCGTGTATCAGTGGTTCAGGCATATGCAGTAATTATGTAATGATTCTCAGTATCAATGTAAGAGTGATGCATGCACAAGGGACCTCATGTAATAACGGTGTCTAATGCATCCCATGCATTAGCATGTCTGTGGGACGGTGATACTAACACCTGACATATCAGTGTCGCGTATCCATGGAACAGTGGTCATGAACATGAACGGATAGTGTCCTGTGTCGTGTCTCAGAGGTTGACATGCAATCACTAGTCGAGTGTAGTGGTGGGTCTGTAACGGTGACTGTGTCATAGTGACAGGATACACGTAGCAGTAACGAAGTGACAATGGCAAGTGATGTGAGACAGGTAACTAAATCACGTGAAATAGATATACTCATCTCTTACGTATATGTTATCGACGTCTCTATCACGAAGTATCGATTAAGTACCCTATATCGTGATTTATCCATATTTACGATTTATGAACTAGAGCAATCACTCAATCTAACATGAATAAATATAATTTATAAAATGAAAAACACTCACAAACTAGCCATAGGAAGGTAGCTCTCTTTCCCACGATCGCAACGGATCCAGAATCGTCCGAATCGGAGTCCAGATGCTCCTGATATCGCCCGAACGCTAAAAGTAACGGAAATGGGTTAAATATGTAAATAAAAATAATGTAAATGCAATTAATGAAATGGAGCAGGGGGTTTTCTATAAATTTACCTTTATTGGGTTTTCGGATGCGGGTTGAGCTCTTAACGGGTCGGGTCCAGATCTACAACCCATACCCAATTAACTTAAGTTAATGGGTAATGGGTTAACGGGTTATCGGGTAGTGAGTTTGATTCACCTAATAGGATTAATGGGTTTGGGTTTTACCCAAACCCATTCAAAGGGAAAAATCAGCAGCAACAGCAAGTTTGCTGCTGCTGTGGTCTTGTGCGGGCCGGCCGGCCAGCTCAGCTGGCCGGCGGCGGTGGCCAGCCTGCCGGCGGCGATCCCGGCCGCCGGCGGCGGTCTGGGAGAGAGAGAGAGAGGAGGGGAGAGAGAGAAAGAAAAGGAGAGAGAGAGAGAGAGAAAGGGTCTGCTCACAGGAGAAGAAGAAAAAAAAAGAAAGGAAAGAAGAAGAAGAAAAAGAAGAAAGAAAAGGAAAGGAAAAGAGGTGGCGACGGCCGGTGGCGGCCGACCACTTGCCGCGTGGCCGGAGGGGGGTGGAGCCCGGTGGCGCGTCGGCCACCGGGGCGCGCCGGCGGCAAGGCCGGCGGTAGTCTGCAGCCCACAGGGAGATAGATAGAGTCGGAGAGAGAGAGAGAGAGAGTGAGAGTGAGAGTGAGAGAGTTTGGAGAGAGAACTTTTGAAGAGAGAGAAATGTTTGAAAGAGGAAGAGAGAGGGAAATTTATGAAGAGGGGAAGTCGGTTGGGTTATGGCGGTGGGGGGAGAGGAAGCTTGGAGAAGAGGGAAAAGAAAAGAAAAGAAAAAGAAAGATTAATAAAAATAATATTTTATTAATATTATATTGGCCCAAAATTCGACTAGCTCCGAACGGTACCCAAAAATTATAAAAAATAGAGAATATTATTTTGAGACGTAATATGAAAATGGTTTGTAGAAATTCTATCTTGTTTGCAAATTAAAAATCCTGGAAGATGTCGCCGATACCGGGCGACACTGGTTTGGCCGGATTTTCGATAAATTCTGAAAAATCTCCAAAAATACCCTAACATAGATAAAATGATTCTAAGACACATGGTGAAAGAGGATTCTCAAAATACAACTCCATTTGTGAATTAAAAATCGTAGAGCCTATTTTCGGTATCGGTCGACACCGACTACGGAGATTTTCCAAAATAATCCAGAAAAATTCTAGAAAATCCTGAAAAATCTAAAATATTAGAAAATAATTTTTGAAACTGAAATCCGCTAAATCGGACTACGACGGAGGTCAAATCCATTTTGTACGTCGTATCGCGTACCGATACGGTGATACGTACACCAGGGATCAGGGGGTTACAGTTCGGCAGAGGCATCAAGATGAAGAAGATAACAAAAAAGTTCAAATTTGTTCTAAGGTACAGATCGATGACTTTTGAAGAATATTGATCAAGGTGGAGCTGTTAAGGCTCAATGATACTCAGATTTGAATACGGTAGATGCGGAGGTGATGATCGGATTATCGCCAATAACGGACAACAAGACGAGCTTGATGAGCTCACAGAGGCATCGCACAAGGCATCTTATAGAGGCTCATTGTGGCAGCAAGTCAAAGGAAAAATAGCGGAGGGTGATGAAGACGATCAATAGACGAGATTGATCGAAGGTAGATCATGCAACCATAGTCAAATTCAGACGATCAAGGTGTCAAAACATATATTTTTCAGCATTCTGGATGCAATGGTGGGTGCAGATCGAGGAGATTACTAGATTTTGTGCAAGTTTTGTACATTGTGCAAGTTTTGTACAGTTTGGTAAAGGAATCAACAGAGGTCAAAGTCAAATTACGACAGACTAGTCGTGATATGATGATTATTGCAGTCATTAGTGGAACTATTAGGTTTGAAGATCATCAATAGTAAGGCAATAGATCTGGCAAACATTAATGTAGTGGTGGATGGCAACCTTGATTGATGGAAGAAATACCATGACAATGTGTGGCGGTAAGGCACGATAAGACCATGACAGTTATGTGAAGACAACACGTCTCAAGGTTAAAATATTGATGGAAGGTAGACCATTATCAAGTGATCGGTGGAAGACAATGATATGACAAGCCCTTGACAGTGTTTGTGTAAAGTTGATAAGATCATGACAGAATTAGAGGTGGATTGCCTTAAGACCGGTAAGGAGCTCCGTGGTCAGGAAGGCGTCACAAAGTAGAATTGGCTGGTGGCGACGGCGATGCAATGAAAGTCAAGAGAAAGAAACTAGGTCAAGAAGTTTTAATAAAAAGCTTGAAGGGAGCTCACTTTTAGGTGGAGCTTCAAAAAAATTGCAACGGGAAGTGTTGCAGGACGACTAAAGAAAGGGTGCATTTGGGTAAGGCTTAGCCCAAGGCATGACAGTGAATCCGCCGAAGTCTCCGCAGAGAGGGGGCAAGGTTAAAGGCTTCACGACATGATTACAACCATGGAAAGAATTGAGATAGTAATCTAAAATCTCAAGTTGTTTTGCTAAAGGCTTGAAAAGCTAGTCAAGGTGGAGATTGTTAGGATGTTGCCTTGTTTTTCAAGAGGAGATGTTGGTCCAAAAAAATCCAATTGAGTTGGAGAAGGAGATGACTTGAAGTAGAAGAAGCAAATAAAGGTGAAGCAATTTTCTTTTCAGGTGATTGCTAGTTTTCTTTCCAGGAGGAGTATGAATAGGATTCAATTTTTATTCAAGGAAGATTTATTTCTAAAGATTAAACGGTCTAGAATACTTTTAGATCAAGGAGAACAACTCCTAATAGAATTGATCAAAATTCTTCAAGCATCCAATGATCAAGATCATCTCATAATCCAAATAGAAGTTGTATTGTAAAATCCTGTAAATAAAGGGTTGTAATGTAGGATTTTTGCGGAGCAGAGGAGCAGAAGAAAGTTGTGATGAATAACAATGTAAGGCCCTAAAAAGCCAAAAATGCCCTAAAAAGTTAAGAAAGAGAGCAGCAAGGTGAAGGTACATAGAGAGAAAGTATACTCTTATAATTTAGGCGTAGATTTAAGGGGAGTGTGAATACTCGTGTCATCAAGAGTAATGTTAGATCTCCTTATATCAAGTTTATTAATAAAGCTCTCTCAAGTTCTCTCCCCGTGGACGTAGGTTAAGTTTAGGCCGAACCACATTAAATTGTGTGTTCTTCTTCTTATATCTTTTAATATTCATATTGTGTGCTCGAGATAATCGATCTCATGGCGTGCTTGAGGTCGTCGGTGAGGATTTTCATATCTCCCCACTATTGGTATCATAGTAAGTATGGTATATCGGGTTATGCACGCAACAATTGGTATCGGAGTATATCAATTTCGTTACAACATGAAATGAGAGATATGTGATGGTGCTAGTGTGAGATTGTTCTCTGAACCCTGGGTCACAAATCATCCCCGAAATCAAGAGCTAAATTTGATAGAAGCATCTGAAAGTACACCTAGAGGGGGGGAATAGGTGTAGGGCTAATCTAATGACAAATGTGCGGAATTTAAAACAAATTGCAACACATTTAGTGTAACCAAAGAGTGTAGCCGTATTTTAGATGAAGGGCTCTGAACTATCTCCTCTAAATTTCTCTAAATAAGAGTTGAGGTGCTATGAAAAGCTCTCTTGGTTCAACACAAGTGAGGCATACAAACAATACCAAGCATATGATATGAACAATATGAAATAATGCAAGTCACAATATAAGAGAGAGAGTTTAGAGATAGTGGATCAATCGCAAACACCAAGATATGTTTCGAGGTTCGAGCCACTGCTCTACGTCCCCGCCTTCACACAGAAGGATTTTCACTATATCGTCCAGACAAGACTTCCCACACAGGGAACCTCCACTGAAGATTTGGGTAATATAACTTTGGAGTACACAACTCCTCTCTCTAACAAATACAACCTCTTCATAAGAGGTAAGGCACAACAACTATCACCTCTACACTCAGAGGGATGGGCACTTAGTCAAAACAAGATCAACCTCTCAATAGAGGGATAAGGCTCAAAGCCAAACAACAAACTCAATCACCTCTATACTTAGAGGGATACTAACACAACCAAACTCAACCTCCACAATCACCTCTACACAAGAGGGATACCAATAAATACAAGGAAGGTTACAACTCTTGGTGGTCTCAACAACCACAAACTAATTTTCTCATAAAAACAAGCTCCTATAGATAGGATAGATATGATAGCTCAAGTGTGAGAAAACAAAGAGTTTGAAAAACAAATCACAAAGAAAAACTCTTGGAAAAACTTCTAGATGGCTATAGAAATGAAGAACAAAAACCAATTCTCAAAGACTATTTTTCTTTGATTTTTTCAATACTTTAAAACAAATAAAGATATATCTTTATAACCTAAAAACTCTTTGAAAACTTGTTGCTAAAACACTAAGAAAGATAGAAAATTTTGCTCTTGCAATTCTTTTTGAAATCAGCTAAGGAGGGGACTATTTATAACCCTCTAAAAAATTTGCCCGTTGGCAGCCAGGAAAGGACAGAAATGCCCTTTCGGTCGACCGGCCAACGGTCATTTTTATGACCGTTGTGCCTCTGGTCGACCGCCCGTCGACCGGGCAAAAGCCAACGATCGACCGCCCGGTCGATCGGCCCCCACCCGAGAGTGGGGTGCTTTCAGTCGGTCGACCGTGCGGTCGACCTGCCGAGATGGCTGGCCATGTGCACGTCCTCGTGCACATCGGTTGACCGTGCTGGTTGACCGACCACTGGTCCGGTCGACCGGTCCGATCGACCGCCAGTCAGTCTGGCTGAGTTTTTAGGATTTAAAACTTAGGTATTTTGATTCCAATTAAATCACACAAAATCACAAAAATTCCATAAAAATAAGTTCTTATAAGATCTTTGAAATACAAATATGTGTAATTAAAATTCCACACACATTATAAACTATTTGAACCATTTTTTGTGATATTGAAATTTGGCCTTTTAACGAAAACCGTATTTTTCAAAACCCAAACTTTGAAATGGAAAACTGTTTTCTCCAAAACTCATGTAAATATAAAAACATGATATTGAAACAGTTTTGAAGCATGTTGCATATGGATAGAATCCAATATACATAAAGGATATATATATCTATGTTTTTGACAAGAAATTCAAAAACTGGTTAAACTGAAAACCAAAACCAACAAACTTTAAACTTGTGTGTGTATGTGAACTTGAACATATCAATACTATCTAATCTTTATAATGATCTAAACATACTAAATACAAACCGAGACCTTCTTATAGAACTCCTTCTCCAAGTCGACTCGATCCGAACGCGATCCAACGAGCTTGACTTCGACCGAGTACTAGATGTGATCTTGACGCTCGAGCTCTTGAATCAACAAGTGAAAACTCTAAAACTCCTTTGTTGAAGCTAAACACCTACTAATATCTTGATCAAATATCTGAAACTAAATATCATAAGATTATTAGAACTATAACTATATGAGTTAATCATCATCAAAACTAGAGTGATGGGCCTCTGGGCCAACAACATCAACATAAGAGGGAGACGTTAAGTCAACAATTTCTTTACTCCGCTGAGAATGTGGGACAAGAGCAAACTTATTCAGCAGTGGGTGGACGAAATTGTGAAAGTTGCGCTTCCACATGGACCGAGCAGGGATCAGCTGAGTTTTCTGGGAGATGGACTGAATGCATACGCTGTCAAGAAAGCATACAACTTACTAGCAGCAAATGAATAGCAGAAGAAACATAGCTCATGGAGATGTATATGGAGGCTACCATGCTCAGAGAAGATAAAGACATGGGTGTGGAAGGCTGTGAATGGCTGTATGGCGACAAGAGCTTCCTCTACACATGCGAATTGGCACAGATGATGTGATGTCAGATGTGCTTGAGGGGGGGACAATGGCATTAATCATCTGCTAATCCACTGCCAAGTCTCCAGAGAAGTGTGGAATAAACTTCATGAATTGAACGCTGTCGATTGGAGCACCCTTCAATCCAATACCCCGTGGAAATTGCTGAAGAGTTTGAGTTGGCAGCAAACACAGGCGAACTCGAGGCAGCAATGCTTTATATCTTACACAGTATGGGAACTCTGGAAGCAAAGGAAAGGAGTAATATTTCAAAATGAAATTCCTTCAATGGAGAAAACAGTCAGAAGCATCACTGCAAGTCGAAGAGCGATTGTTGATCGCCAGGAAAGCGAGAGCGCTGGGGGGAGGAGAGCAAAGCGAGCCAAGGATAGTTAGCTGGGTTCGACCGCCAACATAGGTTATTAAAGATAATTTTGATGATCCTATAGGAAGCGATGGTCAACCGATAGTGGCATGTGTTTTCAGAAACCGTGATGGAGTTCTGCTACACATTAGCTGGTTTTGCGTGCAAGTATTACTTGGCGTGTGATGGTGAGATCAGAGCTGTGTGGGAGACACTCAATTGGCGGGGGATGTTTTCTCAAGCCATGATATTTGGCTAGAGGGCATGTGAAAGCTGTAGTACATGGGTTAAACAGTGACACAAGATGTTAAGATTGTGATATGCTATTGGAGGAAAGGAGGTCGATGCTGAGAAACTCCAATGCGATCAAGGTGACACACGTGTTGAGGGAAGGAAATGCCTGTGCATACTGGGTAGGGGTGTCATCGGATTGGATACGGATCGGATATTTTATTTACCACATTCATATCCGCAGCCAACTTTCGGACACGGATAGGGATATATATATTATCGGGTGTGAAAAAATAATACGGATTGGATATTAGCGGATCGGATGTGGATACTAATCGGATGTTTATTAAATACTCACAAAAGTCGGTATACAAGTACTTCATTTATTTTCCCCTTAGCATCAAGAACTTTTAGATACTCTATATCATTACCAAGTAATTCCATTATTAAGTGTGACAAAGAATGATCATATGGTATATCTTAATACAAGTGCAATAATTAGCTATAAACAAATAATTAGCTGCTAGTAAAGAGATATAGTAGAACTATTCTTATAAAAATAGGAACCATTATTAAGCTTGCCACTGAGTTTGTATGAGAAATGCTGTCATGGTCGCAGTCTTTTCTAGGGACTGCGACCACGCTCGCAGTCTTTTTCTAAAGACTTCTGAGAACTGCTACCATAGATACAGTCCTAATTACACTGAAAATATATGATTTTAGCATCTCATATGCATAGTTTAATGATTATTCTTATGTTTCAATATTATAGAACTTTGATTCATTTGAGAGTCAAGAATTTGTTACCTCTCAAAAATCCCAATTGGAGCAATTAGGAGACTCCGCCGCCAACTGAGAGAGCACAACGTGGCTGAATTTTAACCACAATTTTGAGTGTTGGTAGCATGGTCACAATTTTTTATGAGGATTGTGATTAAGTCATATTGTTTTTATGAGAATTGCTGCCATGGTCGCAGTCTTTTCTGAGTACTGCTACCATGGTCGCAGTCCTAACTACACTGATAATATATGATTTTAACATCTCACATGTATAATTTAATGATTATTTTCTAATATTTCAATATTATGTTTAATTATTGACCTGATAGCTACAAATGCTCTCAGTTACTTCTTATTTCTCAAACTTCAATTATGATGTAAAATAAATACTATGGTCAAATAGGTTAGTACTGAGAAATTGATTTTTGTGTGATATTCATGAATAATAAAATAAATAGAGAAGTTCACATGGATATGCAAACGACACCAACCAAACAAATACTTTATAAGTGAAATCTCAGTCCAAACTGCATTATCTCAAAGATGTATGGAACATTTATAAAACGATTCTATTGTTGAGATAACAATGCAAGAAGGATCCAAATACTTCCAACAAAAGAAAATAATACTAATTATAATGAAAATAATGGACATTACCTGATGACAGGACAATGATTATGTATTGCCATAGCCGCCCGGGGGGGGGGGGGGTATGCCTACGAATAGAATGCACATCAGTTAAAGGCACATTCTTGATGGTATATAAGCTTCTATCTGCATTATAATTTCACATCAGTAACTTTAATGAGCACTTAGAATATAAAGCTACTAACATATCAAGCTCAAAAAATAAGTTTAAGAAAAAAAAAACTTGCTTATTTCTCTCAAAAAAAAAGATTAACTTGCTTAACCTTTTGCTTGGGCTGTTCCCAAATGAGTCATCCCAATCATAACTAGGCTTATAGGGTATCCATCTCTGCCAAAAATAAAGAAAATATAAAAAACAATCAATGAATTAATTTCTCAAGGGATCTTCCTACAAATAGAAAATTGAATGTAAAGAGATGAGAATTAATGGATGCAAGAAGAAAGACAGACATAGCTTGCTAATGTATACAATAATTGATCAGAATTAGCAAAATTGAGAAGAACAATATAAATTGAGAAGAGCAAAAAACAAATAAGGACAGCAAATCTATATAAACATATTTTGATATCATCGGAAATAGTTAGCTAAAAATATAGATTAAAGTATATAATTAAACAAGTTTTCAAGTAGCTAATATCACCAAATAATTCACCATCACAATTACAAGTCTTTAACTATGTTAACCATGTCAATCTAACACAAAATAAAGACAAAATGTAAAGATGAAAGAAGTCATGAGAATGTGAGGCAGTCAAATCATATCTTCCGTATCGTAGACGTCCATGATGTCACTTTTCAAAATAACAAAAAAATAATTTGTCAATTACAATTTATTTTATCTAAGTGCAAATAAGAATAGAACAAATTAGTAAAAGTTGAATAGCATACTTGATTTCACAAAAAAATCTCGAATCTCATCCGAATCATCATCCACAATGATATCTTCTTTGTTCTAAAGAGTGTCAAATTTCGTAACTATGAAAAAATAAATTTGATTAATATGTAGAATGTGAAACCAATTAAACATAAGAAAATTCAAAGAGAACTTAAATCAATACCTTCTTTCTTCGCTTTAAGCCAATTTTGTGTGCATTGCAATGCTTCTACCGTATCTGTTGTCATTCGGCTTCTATATTAATGTATTACACGATCTCTAGTGCAAAATACCGATTCGGATGCCACAGTTGATGCCGGAATGCCCAAAATATCTCATGCTACTCTTACAAGAATCGGATACTTTTCACTATTACTTCTTCACCAACCCAAAATATTAAAATCTATTGCTCCATTCCATTGAAGAATAGTCTCTTCCATATAGACATCAAGCTCCGTCTTTGTAGCCTCATTCTCAATGGTTTGAACAAATTGTGTAAATCTACTTTTTCTCTTGTTACCAACACTTTTCACTTCTTATGGATGAGAACTTGAAGCATTGTCATGCCTATTAGATTGATCTTTCAATACATATTCTTGGTAGAGTCTCTTTATCACACTTAAAATATCATTTGCATGCACCCCACCATTACCACCATATATCAAATTAAAGAAATAAGTGATTGCAAGCATCTTGTATCTTGGATCAATAAATGTAGCCACCGCAAAAATTTTATTAGACATATCCCAATACTTATCAAACTTCTTCTTCATTTCATAAGCCATAGTCATGATGGTGTCATCACTACTCTTTTGCCATTCAATCAAAAGCAATTGGACTTCACAAAACTCCTCAAACAAAAGATTGCATGTGGGATATTTAGTGCCGGAGAGAAGTTGAGTTGCTTCATGGAATTGCTTCAAACACTTGCTTAAAGTTCAATATGGTCCCACTCTTGATTTGATGGACAATGAATATATTTATCATCTATAAGTGCAAATCTAGTAAAAACAAGTTTATACTTCAAAGCATTATCCAACATTATAAAAGTAGAATTCTACCTTGTGCAACAATCAAGAGAAAGACGCTTTTGATTTTCTAAATTAACATGCTTAGCAACATGATAGAACTTTTCACTCATTTGTGGTGACATTGTCAAATACTTAACACTAAGCTTTACCTTTTCAATGGCTTTAGTGATAGTTTTTTAAACCACTTTGAACAACAAGATTGATAATATGAGCCCAACATCTCACATGAAAAAAATACCATTACAAGGAAGAGTGTTTTTAAGACGGTCTCTTGCCAACCTTAATGCAACATCATTAGCCATATCATTATCAACTGTGACGGTTAGCACATTGTCATGAAGATTCCATTCAAGCAAACGGTCCAAAAACACATTACATATGTCAATACCGGTAGAACCATGAACATTTATAAATCCAATTAATTTTTATGGCAAACTCCATGATTCATCAACAAAATGGCTAGTAATACACAAATAAGACTTGTTTTGTGAAGAACTTGTCCATTTATCCATTGTGAAACACACTTTAATGGAGGAATTAGTAAACAAGTCAAATAAATTCTTTTTGTATTCTGCATAAATCTCTATGCACATTTTGTTGATGGTTGTACGATGTGGAATATGATGTGCCGGTCGAAGAGAAAGCAAATAATTCCGAGTAAACATATGTTCCACAAATTAAATGGATACTCATGAGCAATAATAGCTTTGACAAGTAATTTATGACTCTTTGCATCATCAAATTGATAATTTTGAAGTGTCAAAGTTTCATCTTCTTTTCTTACGGTGGCTTGTATCAATTGTTGGCGGACATCAACTTTTTTCTTCTTGGAGCATTCTTTTAAGTGGTTCTTAAAGTGTATTATTCTATGTTTACTATTTGCATTAGTTTCAAAACCACAATGATTACATTTAGCCATTTTTATCATAGTAATCACCTCTTTTCATCTACTTCTATTTTTATTTCTTTATCAAATTTTGTAAAATCATTCCACACTGCAGAGGTACACTTCTTATTCTTTTTCACAACAACACTATTAGAAGTAAATTCAGTGTTGGTGACAACAACATTTGCATCTTGTTGAACCGAAGCTGAAGGGGAATCAGATGACATGATTATAATTCACTATTCATTAAAAAACAAACCAATCACTATTCATGACATGAGCTAAAATATCCTCAAATTGAAGATTAAATATGAAAATTTGAAGATATTTCAAAAAATAATTACATTTACTTTTATGCATATGAGATATATTATACCTTCTTAGAGATACACCTTTGCATGTTCCACTTAACTTCAAAGATCTCACCTTTTGTCTTCAAAATCCTGTAAATTATAAATAAGACTCTATTATAAACACAAACAATTCAACTATTTATTCAAATATTTTACAAAATAAATAAATTTTGAATTATAAAAGAAAATAGATGAAACGAATAATAGATTCATAGATCTAATTGCCACCCAACAAATACCCTTTCCGTATTACAAAATTTCATCCAGAAAATATTAAGTTGTGTTGTAACTTGTAAATTTGTAGTGTAATCACTTTGCGAGAAGATAACAAAAATAAAACTCACAGAATAAAATTTCAGCCAAATTGTCAATTAATTAATTAAGAGAGAAAACTCACAGAATAAATTTTGAAATCGAGATTTTCGTTAGACTCACTAGATTCGTCGGAGTAGAGAGCTCGTGTGAAGAGATCGAGATTGAAGATCGCTCGAAGCGAAACTCTGGTGGTTCAGATTGAGGGAGAGGTTGATGAGGGGAAGAAGAGAGCTGGTGGGTGGAGGCGCCTGGTCGGACTTGTCAGATGGGAGAGCTCGTGGTCGAAGAAGAGAGCGCGAGGGCTGAGAACTAAGAAGCGATCGAGATTGAAAGAGATCGAGGGAGATCGAGAGGGAAATGGGGTGGCTGCCTGGCTGCTCGTTAGTGGAGAGAAAAAGTGAGGGAAAGATGGATCTCAGATTCTCAATGAGTCAATTCTCAAAGCCCTAAAGGCTAATATAGTTATATACTTATATATATTTATATTATATATTCATATAACATATAATATTATAATAGATCTGATAATAGTGCGGATATCCGAATCCGGATCCGATATTATTAACTCTATTCGAATCCGTATTCGTATCCGAATAAGAATATCCGGATCCGTATCCGAATTCATCGAAAAAAGAATGCATTCGAATTCGTATGGGATGCGGATTCGGATGCGGATATCCACGGATATCCGAATTCGAATGGGGCACCCCTAATACTGGGTCACAAAGTTTGTTTGAGCTGTTAGACATAATGTGGAAATTTCAGATGAGTTCTCCCAAGAATTATGCTACCTCGCCTTAGCGGACGCAAGGAAAATAGCTTATGAAAGAATGTAATAGCCCGAATGGCTTTCGATTAGCAAAACAATTTTTTTTTCTAATTCATATTTTTCGTAACATTTCCACTTATCTTCTTAAAGTTATAAGTAACAACATGATTTGTTAATAATTATGATATAGCATATTTATGATGATAATATGCTCAAGATATATAGTGATTTGTAATGAATTTTTACTGGAACAAGTTGGATAAGTTGATGATTTTCTAATCTAGAGTAATTAATTGTTAAAAATGTGAAAAAACATTTTTTTAGCAAAAATATTTAAATTAGGTTTAAACGTCTTTATTTGATTTCTCATAATGTGCACTTTGTTGACATATCTTTAACTAATACCTCTAAAAACAACAATAGGTTTTTTTCCCAAGAGTGTGTTCGTTATTTCTATTCTATCTACTTTTTTTATTGATTTGATTTGAGCCTTTATTATTTCTGTTATATCGATATATCGTTCAATGATTTTTAACGTTTAAAAAGAAAACTGATTTAAATAGGAGATTATAAGTATAAATTATGTCAATATCTATTCTTCTTTTTCTAGAGAATTATGTCAATCTCTATTGACTTTTCCAGATAAAGAATTCAATTTCGCTTATCAATATATTATTAAATTATTAGTTATTTTAATAATTTTAGAATATTTGATATGATAATTTTGGTTATAATTATTTACAACTAGGAATCATATTTTCATAGTTAAGATACACTATCACGAATTTTTAATAATTTCAAGTAGGATTAAAAAATGAACTATTTCAAAACTAATTCTATATGAGAAACAATACAACAACAACTAAGCCATTGCCCCAAGCATCTGGGGAATCTCTTGCTAAAATCTAGTGTCTGTTATTCAGGTCATCAGTACCTCTTCCTCACGACCAGAGGAAGTTAGTTATCCAAATAGACGTGGGGGGTCCTACTCTTGTAAGTCACTTAGAGGTGGGTGAATAGGTGATGAGCTAATCTAATGGTCAATAATGCGGAATTAAAAACTTATTATGCAAATCAAAACTATTTAAACTAAACACCAAGTATAACACAAGAGTGTAGCCGAATTCCCCGTGAAGGGCTCTGGACTAACTCCTCAAGATTCCTCTAAATAAGAGTTGAGGTGCCGCGTTGGCTCTGTTGGTTGAATACAAGTGTTAGCAAACAATCCCCAAGCATATAACAATTAAGCACACAATATATAAGGCATATAACGATAAAGATAATATGAGCATGGAAGATATAAAGACAAGTAAGAGATAGAGAGAGCAATCGCAAACACGGGAGATTTGTTTCGAGGTTCGAGCACACTTGCTCTACGTCTCCGCCATCAACACTTGAAGGATTTCCACTATAATCGATCCCACCGGATCACTCGGTGCCGCAACACTACAAGGCGAGTTCACACTTGAACTCCTTGGACTCTCTAGTCCCGTACACACCGCAAGCCCACTAGCCCGCCGAGGCCGCACCTCAAACACCGAGTTCCCACTAGAACCCGAAACAATGCAAACACACACGTCCGCCTCCTCAAAGAATAAGATGAAGTCTTTGGTGATCACAACACTTTGATCACCTAAAAACAATCTCACAATAACACTCTTATAGGATGAATATATCAATGGATAGCTCAAGTGTTGTGTGAGAAAATAAGGATTGAATCTATGGTGAAAAACTCAAGAAAATCTCTTTTGAAACACTCTTGATAAACTCCCCTTTTAATTGGAAATATTGACTCTAAAACAAGTGGAGAAAACCTCTTAATAGAGTAGAAAAAAGTGGTACAAAATCCACTTGAAAATCTTTTATTAAACAGCCCCCAAAAGCCCCAATTTATAGGGCTAAGAAAACTACCCGTTGGGAGCCAGAATGACCTGTCGGTCGACCGCCCGGTCGACCGGCCAACGGTCGACCGGCCCGGTCGACCGAGGCCTGGATACAGAGAGCAGGCTCTCTGCCCGTTCGACCGGCCCGGTCGACCGGGGCTTTCCATAGAGCAGAGCTCTCTGGCGGTCGACCGACCCGGTCGACCGGCCCTCTAGCCAAGCTGGCGTGCACGTTCTGTGCACATCGGTCGACCGACTTCAAGCTCGGTCGACCGGTCCGGTCAACCGACAAAAGCCAGGTCAGGTCAAATTAGGGATTTAAAAGGTTATCTTTTTGGCTAAAATAAAATCCCATAAAATTACGAAAAATCTACAAAAATAGTTTCAGTATTAAACTTTGATATACAAACATGTTTGATCAAAATCAAAACATGTTACAAACATTTTGAACTATTTTTGTTACTTAGAAATTTTGGCTAAAAACGAAAACTGTATTTTTTCAAAATTGGTTTTTCCAAAACTTCTCCAAATACGAAAACAAGATATTTTAAACACTTTGAAAGCATAGGGTGTATGGATATGATCCATTACACATACATGGTGAAATATCTATGTTTTTGACATTAAGCTCTAATTTTGGTTTTGGTTAAAACATATATATTTTGAATACCAAAAATCAAACCGGTATTTTTCATAAAGAAAACTCTTTTGTATTTTTCCAAAATAAAATTCTTTTATGAAAACTCATCTAAATCAAGAGTGTGTGCGTGTAAGATATACTTGACCAATCCATCAACTATTCTATCCTTTACATTTTATCTAAAAATAAAATCTTATAAAAATAAACCTAGACACAAGTCTTGATCTTGAAGTCTTCACTTGAAGTCTTCTCCTCTTCTTGACTTGGTCCAAACTCGATCCAAAGAGCTAGACTCCTCTAGAGTACTTGATGTAGTCTTGGTGTACAAGCTCTTGAATCAAACCGTGCTAACTCCAAAACTTGTCTTTAAATTCTTTGTTGAAACTACACACCTACTAAGATCTTGATCATAAATCTGAAACTAATTAAACACAAGATCATTAGTACCATAACTACATGAGTTAATCATCATCAAAATTAGAGTGATAGGCCTTTGGGCCAACAATCTCCCCTTTTTGATGATGACAAAACTCATGGAGTTATATATGCATGGATTAAAGTAAAGCTTCAATGAAGCTCCCCTTAACTCATGCATAAAAATAAACAAATAAATATGCAATAAAAGCTCATAAACATGTATGCAAATTCAAGGAGATAAACATGCCAATCAAGCATAAAACTCATCGAATACTTTTTCTCCTATTTGCAAAACAAAAACATATATGCATAAACATAAATCCTTCTCCCCCTTTATGAATAAAGTAAGGAAAACATGCATATATATACCAAATACTTCTCCCCCTTTTTGTCAATCATCAACAAAGAATTTAAAGTAAAAATTAAAAAATAAAATGTTCTCCCCTTTTTGTCAAAAGCAAAAATTAACAAAAGGGTGACATTAAACAAATCAATCAATAAAGAATTATATGCGATATACATTCATGAAGAGGAAGACGCTAAGTTAACTTCCCTACATACATGCATTACATGAAGAAAGGATGACAAGCCCTAATTCACATAACACATAATATGCAATGCATAAGAGAAGATGTGAAGCTCCCCCTACACACGTGTACCGTATAAAGAAGAATTGTCGAGCTCCTCAATATAAGATACACTCAACATGAATCTATATGTAGAAGAGATGTTAAGCTCTCCTTGCATATAGGAAATATAAATCAAAACATTTTTAATTTTCAAAATTTCATATTAAAATAAAAATTTTGAATTTTCTCAATGAAAATAAATTTTGAGATATCTTAGTAAATCAAACAAAAATTTTAAGGTACTTCTTGTAATATTAAGATACCACTTGTAAATAAACATTACAAATTTTGAATTTTATCAAAAATAAAATCATATTGATACCAATAAAGATATTGAGGATTATTTCACATTTTTGATACCAATAAAAATACCAATTTTAAAAATAATGCATAAGCTTATTAAAATATTAATTGAGAAATCAATTGAAAAACAAGATTTGGATTAAGCTTAGCATAAACAAACTTTATGCTTTAAATATGTAAATCGATTGTAACTCAATAACAAACAAATCATATATATGTATGAAAATGAAAATACCAATAGCAATTGATATTATTTGAAATGAAGCATACATATATAGAAAACAAAATATGAGTATATACAAAATAAAAATACCAATTGAGATCAAGTATATAACTCATAACCTACCGCCCTTTATATGCACAAGTTAAAAGATTTTCAATAGGGCTTACAAGGCATACTCGCCCATCCATCCGCCCATAACGGTGTTGGTAGGGGTTTTCGAAAATAATTTTGAGAATATTTTAGTATCGAAAATCACTACCAAAAGAAGAATAATAACTAGTTAAAATAATTTTTGAAAAACTAGATAAAGATCTGTCAAAATATGAAACCAAAACATATGTCTATCATGAAACATACTAAATACATAAAGTTTGACACTCGAAATCTATAAGGCTCAAAAATAATCATGAAACAAAGTCATGAATAAACAAATAAAGTGTGAGTGCACAAAAATCATGTAATTAGCTTTTCTCATGAAGATAATCAATAAAGCTCGAAACAAATATCATTTTATCAAAACAAAAATCATGAAAATTCATTTTTCAAATATAGATGAAAATCATAAAAATTCATTTTTCATCTTAAAAACAAACTTCTAGGTATATGTATGTTTTTATTCAAAACTAACAATATGCATACATATCCCAAACATAAAAGGAGTCTATGATATGATTTGTATGAAGGCAAGAGACTCAAGAGACATACATGTATTTCATTAGATTTGAATACATACTACATATACATGAAGTAAAACATGAAAATAGACAAAACAAGTGTAAATGAGAAAATCATCAAAACTAGGCTATACATGTGCATATAGTGAGTACAAATGAACAATGAAGTGCAAGCATATATGAATCAATTTGTTGCTCACTACTTGTACATGTATATATCCAAGTTTTAATAAAAACTACATTTAAACTAGTATTTACCACATGAAGCACAAAACAAATAAAATATGAACATGCTAAAAATATCATATATGAACAAGCATGTAAATAAACTAGGAGTTTAGAGATAGTTACCTAACCAAAGAACTATACTCCAAATCTCCAAAACATGGTGGTTGTCCCACCAAACCTCCTTGATAGCGGTGCATCAAATATGTGTCCATCATGTCCATGTGCATCCACCATCAAGGCACCATCTCTCTCACGTTTTGTGAGAGCCCGCACCTACATCAAATACACAAGGTGGGGATTTTGGTACCCATTTTCTTTTGGGTCCTTGAGGGTTAGCTTTGTAAGGAATCCAAACATTTTTCTTATTAGCAAAATTAATATGATGTTTCTTATCAAAACAAAACTTTGTTAAATGGCCTTTGCGGACACAATGTGTACATTTGTACATTCTAGGATGCATATGTGTATGCGTGTGATCGTGGCGTGCAAAATGTGCATATGCATGATGTGGGTGTTATGCATGAACATGTGGAGCTTGTTTCTTTTGAAACAAAGATTCCAATCTTTTATGATTAAATGCACATGTGCTCTAAGTTGAGCTCAAATAATTTATTTTATTTTTCAAAACTTTAATCTCATTTTGATTAATAGTGGCATGTAAAGCATGGTGAGAGTGAGAATCATTTTTCTTATTCTTTTTAGAAACATTTACTTTTTCTTTTTCAACAACTTTTCTTTTTAAAGAGTTGTTTTCTTGCAAAGCAACTTTTTGATTTTCCACCACAATAATTTTATTTTTCAAATTAGTGTTTCCTTCACAAAGATCATTTAATTTAGACATCAAGGAAACATTTTCATTTTTCAAAGTTTCATTTTCTTTTGAAAAACATTCCAATTTTTCTTGTAAAGAATATTTCTCTTTTAACATGCAATCAAATTCGTTTTTCATTTTCTTATTATCTTTTCTAAGCATGTCATACTTTCAAGAAGTTATTGACAAAAAGATGTAAGCTCATCATAGGACATATCAACATCTTCATCCACCTCGGATTCGGTAGTTACCTCAAGGGGGTTATCCCCTTGGACCATGTAGCACATGTTGGAGGGGTCACTTCCAACATCTGAATCGCTCCCCGCATAATATTGTTCTTGTTCGCCAAGGGAGAGAATTGTGTTCCAAACTACAAAAGCCGAATCAATATTAGAAACCCTAGATAAATATTCATCATTTAAGGTACGCTTCAAAGCATGTAGGGCTTTTGCATTAGCCTCAATATTATTGCCATTTAAACAATATGAATTTCTAGTAATGGTAAAATAAACATGAATACCTGGGACTTTGAGGTATAGGGACATCTTAACCTTCCAAGTTTGGATGTTAAGAATGTCAAAAGTGGGAGGTGTCATGAAGTCCATGGTGTGTGTACAAATATTGTGATTAGCAAAAAATGAGGATCTTTAACTCTAGGTTGTTAGACCCAAATCAAGAGCACTTGGCTCTCATACCAACTGTAAGTCACCTAGAGGGAGGGTGAATAAGTGATGAGCTAATCTAATGGTCAATAATGCGGAATTAAAAACTTATTATGCAAATAAAAACTATTTAAACTAAACACCAAGTATAACACAAGAGTGTAGCCGAATTCCCCGTGAAGGGCTCTGGACTAACTCCTCAAGATTCCTCTAAATAAGAGTTGAGGTGCCGCGTTAGCTCTCTTGGTTGAATACAAGTGTTAGCAAACAATCCCGAGGCATATAACAATTAAGCACACAATATATCAAGCATATAAAGATAACGACAATATGAGCATGCAAGATATAAAGACAAGTAAGAGATAGAGAGAGCAATCGCAAACACGGGAGATTTGTTTCGAGGTTCGAGCACACTTGCTCTACGTCCCCGCGTTCAAGACTTGAAGGATTTCCACTATATCCCACCGGATCACTCGGTGCCTCAACACCTGCAAGGCGAGTTCACACTTGAACTCCTTGGACTCTCTAGTCCCATACACACCGCAAGCCCACTAGCTCGCCGAGGCCGCACCTCAAACATCGAGTTCCCACTAGAACCCGAAACAATGCGAACACACACGTCCGCCTCCTCAAAGAACAAGATGAAGTCTTTGGTGATCACAACACTTTGATCACCTAAAAACAATCTCACAATAACACTCCTATAGGGTGAATATATCAATGGATAGCTCAAGTGTTGTGTGAGAAAATAAGGATTGAATCTATGGTGAAAAACTCAAGAAAATCTCTTTTGAAACACTCTTGATAAACTACCCTTTTAATTGGAAATATTAACTCTAAAACAAGTGGAGAAAACCTCTTAATAGAGTAGGAAAAACTGGTGCAAAATCTGAAAGGAACACCTAGAGGGGGGTGAATAGGTGTTAGTGCTAATCTAAAACTAAATGCGAAACTAAGTGCGCTAAATGCGGAAGCTAATGCAAATCTTGCACACACTTAATACCACACAACAAGTGTAGCCGAATTCCCCGTGAAGGGCTCTGGACTAACTCCTTCTATTCCCCTTGAATGGGTTGAGGTGCTATGTGAAGCTCTTGTTGGTTAAGTATAAGTTAGGCACACACACAAGCAAGCCAAGAAAATAAGGATGAATAGCAATAAGAATATATACAAGGCAACACAAGCAAATAGATATGTATGATATGAATTATGCTCAACACAAGCAAATATGATATGATGTTATGTATGATGCTTTGTACAAATAAATGAGAGAGAGAGAGAGTTGAGAGATATTGGATCAAACGCAAACACACGGATATGTTTCGAGGTTCGAGCCCCTAACTCTACATCCCCGCCTACACCACCGTGTAGGATTTCCAATCCACTATAGGAGTACCGAACTCCTCTCTCAATCCTTACAAAGCCACCGAGGCTATACAACCACAATCCACCTCTACCGAAGAGGGATAAGGCCCGTAGCCAATACAAACACAATCACCTCTACCGAAGAGGGATCCAACCACAATACCACTCCGATCAACCTCTACCAAAGAGGGATACAACAAAAGCAAGGAGGGTTTACAACTTAGAGGCTTAACCTCAAACACTTCTCTTTTTCTCTCTTTTCCACAAAACAAATAATCCTAATAGATTATGATAGAAGATAGCTCAAGTGTGGAAAACTAGGTGTTTTTGGAAACAAGCAACAAAGAAAATACTTGGGAAAACTCTTGTAAAAGATAGAGAATGAAAACCAATACAAATATCCCAAATTCCTATTTTCTTCGATTTTCCAAAAACCCAAAACACAAATCAAATTGGAAGTTTAAAGCCCAAAACACTTTTGAAAACTCTTTAAAAACACTTAAGAAGGTCTGGAATTTTTGCCCATGAAAACTTCTACAAAAACTATGAAGAGATGGGGTATATATAGCCCCAATACAAAACTAGCCGTTAGAGCTGAGCTGGCAGCTCTGACAGGCAACGGTCGACCGGCCCGGTCGACCGCCAACGGTCAGAAATATGACCGTTGGGCAACTGCGGTCGACTGGCCCGGTCGACCGAAACAAACAGAGAGCACTGTAAGTGCCCCGGTCGACCCGAGTGGTCGACCGTCCCAATGCCTCCAAACGTGCACAGATTTGTGCACGTCGGTCGACCGACCCGGTCGACCGACTTCTGCCTAGTCGACTAGGTCAGTTGACTTAGTCGACTAATAGAAGCCTGGAACAGAAACTGGGTCAGAAAAATTGAAAAATTATTTTATAAAAATCTTTTATCTTTTCTGAAAATCCCATAAAATTTGTTTTAACATTTTGTATTGAAACACAAACTTTCGATAAAAATTTCAAGACATATATTAATAATATAAATTCATTTTTGAGTCTTGTAAAGTTTATCAAAAACCAACACTTGTATTTTTATCAAACTTGATTTTTCAATACATGAATAGGGATATCAAAATAAGTTTGCTTAGCAAGTTAAACCATGTATGTATATCTAGAATACATCTAATATACATAGAAATAAAGTAAACTTGTTTTGATCTACTATTCATGAAAACCAAATCCAAAACATGAAAACGTGTGTGTTTGTGCACTTGAGCATATCAACTATACTAAGCTTTACAAATGGATCTAAAAACACACTATCTAAACTATGGATACCTAAGTCTTCTTGATGATCTTCATCTTCAAGTTGACTTGCTCCAAAACTCCATCCATGGGCTAGGCAATGTGTGATCTTGACGCTTTGGCCCTGGAATCATCATGAAAAGCTTCTAAACACCTTGTTGAAGCTAATCACCAACTAATATCTTGGTTAATGATCTGAAACTTAAACAACACAAGATTATTAGTAAACATAACTACATGAGTTAATCATCATCAAAACTAGAGTGGAAGGCCTTTGGGCCAACAATCTCTCCCTTTTTGATGATGACAAAACTCATGGATTTATATATGCATGGATTAAAGTTAAGCTTCAAAGAAGCTCCCCCTTAACTCATGCATAAACAAATAATAATATATGACAGAAAATATGTATGCAAATGTATGGAGAAAAAACATATCAAATTCTTCAAATCCTTTTTCTCCTATTTGCAAAACAAAACATATATGCATAAATAACAAGGAAGACAAACACTTCTCCCCCTTAAGCAATGAAAACATGCATATAAACTCAAATACTTCTCCCCCTTTTTGTCAATCATCAACAAAGGGTTCAAAGTAAAATCAAATTCAAACAAATTTTTCTCCCCCTTTTTGTCAAACAAAAAGATCAAGAAGGGGTTAAACAATCCAAACAATAAAATGAGGGGTAAAAATCTTGCTCCCCTTTTAAGTCAATCAAAACAATAAAACAATGTTCTCCCCCTTTTGTCTAAAACAAAAACAAGGTCAATAAGGGGTGACTATAAGCAACATGATATCAATAGATAAATATGTCAATGAAGCATCTTGATATCAATTGAAAATAAATAAAGATCAATAGATGTTATATGCTATATACATTCATGAAGAGGAAGACGCTAAGTTAGCTTCCCTACACATATGCATTACATGAAGGAGGGATGTTAAGCCCTAATTCACATAACACACACTATGTAATGCATAAGAGGAGATGTGAAGCTCCCCCTACACACGTGTACTACACAACGAAGAGATGTTAAGCTCTTCAATACAAGATACACTCATCATGAATCTATATGCATATAGTCAATACAAATCAAAACTTTTGTATTTTTCTTTAAAAAAATTTTTAGATATCAATTTTAAGCAAAAACACATGAAACATCTTGATATCAATTGAAATTAAACATAATAAATTTTGAATGTCTAAACAAAATTTTGATACCAATTGTAAATAATTTTCATATTAAACATATGATACCAATATGAAATTTTCAATCATAAAGTAAGGGAGTGGGAAACAAATACCAATTGAAAAATCACCAATTGAAAGACAAAAATTAAAATTTCTCCCCCTTTATGAAATACCAACTAAAATGATGCATGGGCTTGATACCAATTTAAAAGTAATCAATTGAAACAAAATTGAAGCTCAAGCACTAGCATATACAAGATTTTGTGAAAAATTTATATCTTAAGTACAAATAGAACAAGTATATGTGTATGAAGTAGAATGAGCACCAATCACCAATAGATGATACCAATTGAAAATATACATACACAATAAACATATGAGTATACAAAAAGATCAAAATGATACCAATTGAAAGAGTTCAATGATACCAATTGACATAGCAATAAGTTCAAGTGTATACATCATATTACAATACCTCCCAATCAAGGTTCAAGTTTTAAATGATTTTCATTTTAAAGCATACAAGACCATGATCTCCCATCCATCCGCCCATGGAAGGTAGGGGTTTTCAAAAATAGATTTGAAAATATAGTTTTGTTTGAAAATCTCTAACATAGTGAAGAATACGAACTAGTTATAGGAAATTTTTTTAAAACTAGTACGAAATCCTTCAAGTAAGGAAAAAAACAAATATATATATCATGAAAATACGAAATTCACAAGATAGTCAACACTCATAATCAATTAAGCATAAATATGACTCATGAAAACAAACACATGAGTAAGCAATAAATGTGAGTGTACATATAAAGTGTGAATATCATAATCATGAATTTTTTTTATTAAGCTCAATTATTCCTTAAACATTGAAAACACGAAAATCATCAATAACTTATTTAACCTTCATGGCATATGTATGTCTAATACAAACTAAAGTATACATACATATCCAAAACACAACGAGTCCATAAAGTATATATGCATGAAGGCACGTGGCTCAAAAAGAATAATCATGTATATCTAATAGTTTGGACAAAATAGACATATACATGAAGTTAAACAAAAGCACGAAAAACTAAATCTTCACCAAAACAGATTTCATTTCAAAGGTATATGTATGAATTGTCAACATAATAAGTATACATACATATCTCTAAACACAATTGAGTCCATATATAGATTTGCATGAAAGGCAAATGACTCAAGGGGTATACATGTATATCTTAAAGTTTGGCAAAATACACATATACATGAATTGAAAAACTCATAAAACAAATCCAAAAATGGAATACAAGTTTGAAATGTATGAATCATCAAAACTAGACTATACTAGCACATCTAATGGGTTCAAATAAGCATTCAAGCTCAAACATATATAAATTTATTTGTGGCCCACTATATGCACGAATATATACCTAGTCTTAATGAAAACTAACATCTAAACATGTAATCAACACATGAAGCATAAAACACGATATAGAAATCATCATGATAAAACTAAAACATGATTATTATGTAAATTCACATGTATTAGATTCATGATGTACATTATAGCTTAAACAAAAGTGAGACCACTAAGTATAGGTTCGTATAAGCATGTGTGTCTCAAAATACTATACATGTATGTCAAGGATCTAATAAACATGGTATTTACATACTAATCCATAGACATCAAAACATGCTATAAACAATGAAATAGAAAGCATGTAAACAATAAATGAGAGTAAAGGATTGTTACCAAAACTGAAGAAGCAACTTTCCTTGTCTCCAAAACGTGGTGGTCCTCTCTACCAAACACTCCCCTTGAAAGTAATGCATCCATATGATTTCCTTTAAGTCCGGAACGCATCCACTCTAAGGTGTCATCACTCTCACGTCATGTGAGAGCCCACACCTACATCAAAAACAATAGGAGGGGTGGTCTTTGGTACCCATATCTTCTTGGGTCCATGGGGGTTAGTACCTTCTCTAACCCAAACAAACTTCTTTGCTAAATTCTTAACATGTAGACGATCATAGCAAAATTTAGCAAGTTGGCCTTTTCGGCCACAATGTGTACATGTGTACACATGAGCATACATGTGTTGATGGTGTCCGTGTGGAGCATGTGTATGCCGTGGAGGGTGTGCATGCATAAAAATTGGAACTTGTTTCTTACGAACCAAGGTTTCCAAGTGTATATGGTTCTTAGCACATTGGCTCATAGTGGAGCCCAAACAATCCATTTTCTTCTTCAACATGTTTATATCATTTTTAATAGAAGAAGTGGAGCATGCAAGGGGTGATCTAGGTGAAACTACCCTAGTATGGCAAACATGTTCATCAATCTTATTTTTCAAAACTACATTTTTCTTTAAACAAATATCTAAATCATTTGAAATAGAAATAATTTTATTTTTCAAAGCAACATTCTCTTTTAAAACAAAATCAATTTTTGAAGACAAGTTTTCATTTTTCTTCAAAAGTGTTTCACAATCATTTTTAGATTTTAAAAATTTATTTTCTTTTAATGCAAGTTCTAATTGAGATCTTAATGCATCTCTTTCATTATAGACCTCAACCTTCTCTTACAAAACATTGTTAAGTCTAGCATGCAAACTCTTATTTTCTTATTCAATTCCTAGACTTTTCTTTTTCAACAAATTATATTTTTCAATTAATTTTTCACATACAATGAATAGTTCTTCATTCAAAGCATGTGGATCAACAACATCATTTGAAGAACTAGCACAATCATCATTATCTAAATGGGGTTCCGAATGTACCTCAAGGGAGTCATTCCCTTGGACCATGAAACATCGTGAGTCGGATTCTCCACTAGATACCTTTTCTTGGATTTGCACTTGAAGCTCGGAGGTGGTGGTTGTTGTCAACAAATTTCACACTGCAAAGGCGGAATGAATGTTAGAAACACGTAAAAGATAATCTTTAGATAATGTGCTTCTAATGGCCTCTAGGGCTTGTGCATTGGCCCCTATATGATTGCTATCACTAAGAAAGGATTCCTTGGTAATGGCAAGGTAAACTTTATGACCTAGGGTTTGTAAATAAACGGTCATCCTAATCTTCCAAACATGAATGTTGGAAGGGTCAAACATAGGTGGGGTCATGAAGGCCATGGTAAACTATATGTGTGCAAACAAGCAAATGCAAACAAGATTAGCCTAAAATGAGGATCTTTAACTCTAGGTTGTTAGACCCAAAATCAGAGCACTTAGCTCTGATACCAATTGAAAGGAACACCTAGAGGGGGGGGGGTGAATAGGTGTTAGTGCTAATCTAAAACTAAATGCGAAACTAAGTGCGCTAAATGCGGAAGCTAATGCAAATCTTGCACACACTTAATTCCACACAACAAGTGTAGCCGAATTCCCCGTGAAGGGCTCTGGACTAACTCCTCTTGATTCCCCTTGAATGGGTTGAGGTGCTATGTGAAGCTCTTGTTGGTTAAGTATAAGTTAGGCACACACACAAGCAAGCCAAGCAAATAAGGATGAATAGCAATAAGAATATATGCAAGGCAACACAAGCAAATAGATATGTATGTTATGAATTATGCTCAACACAAGCAAATATGATATGATGTTATGTATGATGCTTTGCACAAATAAATGAGAGAGAGAGTTGAGAGATATTGGATCAAACGCAAACACACGGATATGTTTCGAGGTTCGAGCCCCTAGCTCTACATCCCCGCCTACACCACCGTGTAGGATTTTCAATCCACTATAGGAGTACCGAACTCCTCTCTCAATCCTTACAAAGTCACCGAGGCTATACAATCACAATCCACCTCTATCGAAGAGGGATAAGGCCCGTAGCCAATACAAACACAATCACCTCTACCGAAGAGGGATCCAACCACAATACCACTCCGATCAACCTCTACCAAAGAGGGATACAACAAAAGCAAGGAGGGTTTACAACTTAGAGGCTTAACCTCAAACACTTCTCTTTTTCTCTCTTTTCCACAAAACAAATAATCCTAATAGATTATGATAGAAGATAGCTCAAGTGTGGAAAACTAGGTGTTTTTAGAAACAAGCAACAAAGAAAATACTTGGGAAAACTCTTGTAAAAGATAGAGAATGAAAACCAATACAAATATCCTAAATTCCTATTTTCTTTGATTTTTCAAAAACCCAAAACACAAATCAAATTGGAAGTTTAAAGCCCAAAACACTTTTGAAAACTCTTTAAAAACACTTAAGAAGGTCTGGAATTTTTGCCCTTGAAAACTTCTACAAAAACTATGAAGAGATGGGGTATATATAGCCCCAATACAAAACTAGCCGTTAGAGCTGAGCTGGCAGCTCTGACAGGCAACGGTCGACCGGCCCGGTCGACCGCCAACGGTCAGAAATATGACCGTTGGGCAACTGCGGTCGACCGGCCCGGTCGACCGAAACAAACAGAGAGCACTGTAAGTGCCCCGGTCGACCCGAGCGGTCGACCGTCCTAGTGCCTCCAAACGTGCACAGATTTGTGCACGTCGGTCGACAGACCCGGTCGACCGACTTCTGCCTAGTCGACTAGGTCAGTTGACTTAGTCGACTTAGAAGCCTGGAACAGAAACTGGGTCAGAAAAACTGGAAAATTATTTTATAAAAATCTTTTATCTTTTCTGAAAATCCCATAAAACTTGTTTTAACATTTTGTATTGAAACACAAACTTGTGATAAAAATTTAAAGACATATATTAATCATATAAATTCATTTTTGAGTCTTGTAAAGTTTATCAAAAACCAACACTTGTATTTTTATCAAACTTGATTTTTCAATACATGAATAGGGATATCAAAATAAGTTTGCTTAGCAAGTTAAACCATGTATGTATATCTAGAATACATCTAATATACATAGAAATAAAGTAAACTTGTTTTGATCTACTATTCATGAAAACCAAATCCAAAACATGAAAACGTGTGTGTTTGTGCACTTGAGCATATCAACTATACTAAGCTTTACAAATGGATCTAAAAACACACTATCTAAATTATGGATACCTAAGTCTTCTTGATGATCTTCATCTTCAAGTTGACTTGCTCCAAAACTCCATCCATGGGCTAGGCAATGTGTGATCTTGACGCTTTGGCCCTGGAATCATCATGAAAAGCTTCTAAACACCTTGTTGAAGCTAATCACCAACTAATATCTTGGTTAATGACCTGAAACTTAAACAACACAAGATTATTAGTAAACATAACTACATGAGTTAATCATCATCAAAACTATAATGGAAGGCCTTTGGGCCAACAAAATCCACTTGAAAATCTTGTATTAAACAGCCCCCAAAAGCCCCAATTTATAGGGCTAGAAAAACTAGCCGTTGGGAGCCAGAATGACCTGTCGGTCGACAGCCCGGTCGACCGGCCAACGGTCAGATTTCTGACCGTTGTGCTAGCGGTCGACTGGCCCAGTCGACCGAGGCCTGATACAGAGAGCAGGCTCTCTGTCCGGTCGACCGGTCCGGTCGACCGGGGCTTTCCAGAGAGCAGAGCTCTCTGGCGGTTGACCGACCCGGTCGACCGGCCCTTTAGCCAAGCTGGCGTGCACGTTCTGTGCACGTCGGTCGACCGACTCGGTCTACCAACTTCAAACTCGGTCGACCGCTCCGGTCGACCGACAGAAGCCAGGTCAGATCAAATTAGGGATTTAAAAAGTTGTCTTTTTGGCTAAAATAAAATCTCATAAAATTACGAAAAATCTACAAAAATAGTTTCAGTATTAAACTTTGATATACAAACATGTTTGATCAAAATCAAATCATGTTACAAACATTTTGAAGTATTTTTGTAACTTAGAAATTTTGGCTAAAAACGAAAACTGTATTTTTTCAAAATTGGTTTTTCTAAAACTTCTCCAAATACAAAAACAAGATATTTTAAACACTTTGAAAGCATAGGGTGTATGGATATGATCCATTACACATACATGGTGAAATATCTATGTTTTTGACATTAAGCTCTAAATTTGGTGTTGGTTAAAACATATATATTTTGAATACCAAAAATCAAACCAGTATTTTTCATAAAGAAAACTCTTTTGTATTTTTCCAAAATAAATTTTTTTATGAAAACTCATCTAAATCAAGAGTGTGTGTGTGTAAGATATACTTGACCAATCCATCAACTATTCTATCCTTTACATTTTATCTAAAAATAAAATCTTATAAAAACAAACCTAGACACAAGTCTTGATCTTGAAGTCTTCACTTGAAGTCTTCTCCTCTTCTTGACTTGGTCCAAACTCGACACAAAGAGTTAGACTCCTCTAGAGTACTTGATGTGGTCTTGATGTACAAGCTCTTGAATCAAACCGTGCTAGCGCCAAAACTTGTCTTTAAATCCTTTGTTGAAGCTACACACCTACTAAGATCTTGATTATAAATCTGAAACTAATTAAACACAAGATCATTAGTACCATAACTACATGAGTTAATCATCATCAAAACTAGAGTGATAGGCCTTTGGGCCAACAATCTCCCCCTTTTTGATGATGACAAAACTCATGGAGTTATATATGCATGGATTAAAGTAAAGCTTCAAGGAAGCTCCCCTTTAACTCATGCATAATAATAAACAAATAAATATGCAATGAAAGCTCATAAACATGTATGCAGATACAAGGAGATAAACATGCCAATCAAGCATAAAACTCATCAAATACTTTTTCTCCTATTTGCAAAATAAAAACATATATGCATAAACATAAATCCTTCTCCCCCTTTATGAAAAAAGTAAGGAAAACATGCATATATATACCAAATACTTCTCCCCCCTTTTGTCAATCATCAACAAAGGGGTTAAAGTAAAAAAAAAAAAATGTTCTCCCCTTTTTGTCAAAATCAAAAATTAACAAAGGGGTGACATTAAACAAATCAATCAATGAAGAATTATATGCGATATACATTCATGAAGAGGAAGACGCTAAGTTAACTTCCCTACATACATGCATTACATGAAGAAAGGATGACAAGCTCTAATTCACATAACATATAATATGCAAGGCATAAGAGAAGATGTGAAGCTCCCCCTACACACGTGTACCGCATAAAAAAGAGTTGTCAAGCTCCTCAATATAAGATACACTCAACATGAATTTATATGTAGAAGAGATGTTAAGCTCTCCTTGCATATAGGCAATATAAATCAAAACATTTTTAATTTTCAAAATTTCATATTAAAACAAAATTTTGAATTTCTTAATGAAAACAAATTTTGAGATATCTTAGTAAATCAAACAAAAATTTTAAGGTACTTCTTGTAATATTAAGATACCACTTGTAAATAAACATTACAAATTTTGAATTTTAATCAAAAATAGAATCATATTGATACCAATAAAGATATTGAGGATTATTTCACATTTTTGATACCAATAAAAATACCAATTTTAAAAATAATGCATAAACTTATTAAAATATCAATTGAAAAATGAATTGAAAAACAAGATTTGGATTAAGCTTAGCATAAACAAACTTTGTGTTTTAAATATGTAAATCGATTGTAACTCAATCACAAACAAATCATATATATGTATGAAAATGAAAATACCAATAGCAATTGATATTATTTGAAATGAAACATACATATATAAAAAACAAAATATGAGTATATACAAAATGAAAATACCAATTGAGATCAAGTATATAACTCATAACCTACCGCCCTTTATATGCACAAGTTAAAAGATTTTCAATAGGGCTTACAAGGCATACTCGCCCATCCATCCGCCCATAACGGTGTTGGTAGGGGTTTTCAAAAATAATTTTGAGAATATTTTAGTATCGAAAATCACTATCAAAAGAAGAATAATAACTAGTTAAAATAATTTTTGAAGAACTAGATAAAGATCCGTCAAAATATGAAACCAAAACATATGTCTATCATGAAACATACTAAATACATAAAGTTTGACACTCGAAATCTATAAGGCTAAAAAATAATCATGAAACAAAGTCATGAATAAACAAATAAAGTGTGAGTGCACAAAAATCATGTAATTAGCTTTTCTCATGAAGATAATCAATAAAGCTTGAAAAAAATATCATTTTATCAAAACAAAAATCATGAAAATTCATTTTTCAAATAAAGATGAAAATCATAAAAATTCATTTTTCATCTTAAAAACAAACTTCTAGGTATATGTATGTTTTATTCAAAACTAACAATAAGCATACATATCCCAAACATAAAAGGAGTCTATGATATGATTTGTATGAAGGCAAGAGACTCAAGAGACATACATGTATTTCATTAGATTTGAACACATACTACATATACATGAAGTAAAACATGAAAATAGGGAAAACAAGTGTAAATGAGAAAATCATCAAAACTAGGCTATACATGTGCATATAGTGGTACAAATGAACAATGAAGTGCAAACATATATGAATCAATTTGTTGCTCACTATTTGTACATGTATATATCCAAGTTTTAATAAAAACTATATTTAAACTAGTATTTACCACATGAAGCACAAAACAAATAAAACATGAACATGCTAAAAATATCATATATGAACAAGCATGTAAATAAATTAGGAGTTTAGAGATAGTTATCTAACCAAAGAACTATACTCCAAATCTTCAAAACATGGTGGTTGTCCCACCAAACCTCCTTGATAGCAGTGCATCAAATATGTGTCCATCATGTGCATGTGCATCCACCATCAAGGCACCATCTCTCTCACGTTTTGTGAGAGCCCGCTCCTATATGAAATACACAAGATGGAGATTTTGGTACCCATTTTTTTTGGGTCCTTAAGGGTTAGCTTTGTAAGGAACCCAAACATATTTCTTATTAGCAAAATTAATATGATGTATCTTATCAAAACAAAACTTTCCTAAATGGCCTTTGCAGCCACAATGTGTACATTTTGTACACTCTAGGATGCATATGCGTATGCGTGTGATCGTGGCGTGCAAAATGTGCATATGCATGATATGGGTGTTGTGCATGAACATGTGGAGTTTGTTTCTTTTGAAACAAAGATTCCAATCTTTTATGATTAAATGCACATGTGCTCAAAGTTGAGCTCAAATAATTTATTTTATTTTTCAAAAATTTAATCACATTTTGATTAATAGTGGCATGTGAAGCATGGTGAGAATGAGAATCATTTTTCTTATTCTTTTTAGAAATATTTATTTTTTCTTTTTCAACACTTTTTCTTTTTAAAGAGTTGTTTTCTTGCAAAGCAACTTCTTTTTGATTTTCCACCACAATAATTTTATTTTTCAAACTAGTGTTTCCTTCACAAAGATCATTTAATTTAGACATCAAGGAAACATTTTTATTTTTCAAAGTTTCATTTTCTTTTGAAAAACATTCCAATTTTTCTAGTAAAGAATCTTTCTCTTTTAACATGCAATCAAATTTGTTTTTCATTTTCTTATTATCTTTTCTAAGCATGTCATACTTTCAAGAAGTTGTTGACAAAAAGATGTAAGCTCATCATAGGACATATCAACATCTTCATCTACCTCGGATTCGGTAGTTACCTCAAGGGGGTTATCCCCTTGGACCATGTAGCACACGTTGGAGGTGTCACTTCCAACCTCTGAATCGCTTCCCGCATAATATTGTTATTGTTCGCCAAGGGAGAGAATTGTGTTCCAAACTATAAAAGCCGAATCAATGTTAAAAACCCTAGATAAATATTTATCATTTAGGGTACACTTCAAAGCATGTAGGGCTTTTGCATTAGCCTCAATATTATTGCCATTTAAACAATATGAATTTCTAGTAGTGGCAAAATAAACATGAATACCTAGGGCTTTGAGGTATAGGGACATCTTAACCTTCCAAGTTTGGATGTTAAGAATGTCAAAAGTGGGAGGTGTCATGAAATCCATGGTATGTGTACAAATATTGTGATTAGTAAAAAATGAGGATCTTTAACTCTAGGTTGTTAGACCCAAATCAAGAGCACTTGGTTCTGATACCAACTGTAAGTCACCTAGAGGGGGGTGAATAGGTGATGAGCTAATCTAATGATCAATAATGCGGAATTAAAAACTTATTATGCAAATCAAAACTATTTAAACTAAACACCAAGTATAACACAAGAGTGTAGCCGAATTCCCCGTGAAGGGCTCTGGACTAACTCCTCAAGATTCCTCTAAATAAGAGTTGAGGTGCCGCGTTGGCTCTCTTGGTTAAATACAAGTGTTAGCAAATAATCCCGAAGCATATAACAATTAAGCACACAATATATCAAACATATAAAAATAAAGACAATATGAGCATGAAAGATATAAAGACAAGTAAGAGATAGAGAGCAATCGCAAACACGGGAGATTTGTTTCGAGGTTCGAGCACACTTGCTCTACGTCCCCGCCTTCAACACTTGAAGGATTTCCACTATAATCGATCCCACCGGATCACTCGGTGCCGCAACACCTACAATGCGAGTTCACACTTGAACTCCTTGGACTCTCTAGTCCCGTACACACCGCAAGCCCACTAGCGCGCCGAGGCCGCACCTCAAACACCGAATTCCCACTAGAACCCGAAACAATGCGAACACACACGTCCGCCTTCTCAAAGAACAAGATGAAGTCTTTGGTGATCACAACACTTTGATCACCTAAAAACAATCTCACAATAACACTCCTATAGGATGAATATATCAATGGATAGCTCAAGTGTTGGGTGAGAAAACAAGGATTGAATCTATGGTGAAAAAATCAAGAAAATCTCTTTGAAACACTCTTGATAAACTCCCCTTTTAATTGAAAATATTGGCTCTAAAACAAGTGGAGAAAACCTCTTACTAGAGTAGGAAAAACTGGTGTAAAATCCACTTGAAAATCTTGTATTAAACAGCCCCCAAAAGAACCAATTTATAGGGTTAGAAAAACTAGCCGTTGGGAGTCAGAATGACCTGTCGGTCGACCGCCCGGTCGATCGGCCAACGGTCAGATTTCTGACCATTGTGCCAGCGGTCAATCGGCCCGGTCGACCGAGGCCTAGATACAGAGAGCAGGCTCTCTGCCCGGTCGACCGGCCCGGTCGACCGGGGCTTTCCATAGAGCAGAGCTCTCTGGCGGTCGACCGACCCGGTCAACTGGCCCTCCAGCCAAGCTGGCGTGCACGTTCTGTGCACATCGGTCGACCGACTTCAAGCTCAGTCGACCGGTCCGGTCAACCGACAGAAGCCAGGTCAGGTCAAATTAGGGATTTAAAAGGTTGTCTTTTTGGCTAAAATAAAATCCCATAAAATTACGAAAAATCTATAAAAATAGTTTCAGTGTTAAACTTTGATATACAAACATATTTGATCAAAATCAAAACATATTACAAACATTTTGAACTATTTTGTAACTTAGAAATTTTGGCTAAAAACGAAAACTGTATTTTTCCAAAATTGGTTTTTCAAAACTTCTCCAAATACAAAAACAAGATATTTTAAACACTTTTAAAGTATAGAGTGTATGGATATGATCCATTACACATACATGGTGAAATATCTATGTTTTTGACATTAAGCTCTAAATTTGGTTTTGGTTAAAACATATATATTTTGAATACCAAAAATCAAACCGGTATTTTTCATAAAGAAAACTCTTTTGTATTTTTTCAAAATAAAATTCTTTTATGAAAACTCATCTAAATCAAGAGAGTGTGTGTGTGTAAGATATACTTGACCAATCCATCAACTATTCTATCCTTTATATTTTATCTAAAAATAAAATCTTATAAAACAAATCTAGACACAAGTCTTGATCTTGAAGTCTTCTCCTCTTCTTGGCTTAGTCCAAACTCGATCCAAAGAGCTAGACTCCTCTAGAGTACTTGATGTGGTCTTGATGCACAAGCTCTTGAATCAAACCGTGCTAGCTCCAAAACTTGTCTTTAAATCTTTTGTTGAAGCTACACACCTACTAAGATCTTGATCATAAATCTGAAACTAATTAAACACAAGATCATTAGTACCATAACTACATGAGTTGATTATCATCAAAACTAGAGTGATAGGCCTTTGGGCCAACAGCTCTTTCTTGTTGCTGCAGATGAATTAGCTATGAACCAAAAGAGAATTACGCCGGATCAGGCACATGGATCAGCTTTGTTCACCATTCCTATCGAGCAATGTATAATCAAATAAAAATTAATTGTTTCTATTTACTTTTTCACCTAATGTTGATACCACTGATTATTAAAGCATAAAAGGTATTCAAATTTAGTCAAATATATAATAAATTAAACTATCAAATATTTTATTGTTTTTAAAATTTTAGTAATTTTTCTTTTTCTTCATTTGATTCATATCTTTGTAAGTTTTATTCTTATGATTTTGAGTAATACTTTGATTGTTAGTAAGTATGATTTAGTTGCAATTACGGTGATAATACGTGATAATTTGGAGAAGAAGAAGTTTCAGTATATATATTCATAAAACAATTATATCAATATATATATATATATATATATATATATATATATATATATATATATATATATATATATATATATATAAAGGGAGAGTAGATGATAAGAAAACGAGTGGTAAGATAAGGTAAGATACGGATATCTAAAGATAAGGATATGTAATAATAGGATAAAGATATCTAAAAATAAGAATATCTAATGCGCCCTCAAACTCACGGTAGATCAAACATCGAGAGTTTGAAAATAATCTCATGAAACTTATGGGGGGTTTTTGATGAGCTAGTCGATGAAGCAAATTGCAATCGAGGGTGGCGTGACGAGATCTAGATGTCCGAGAGGACGTTGAGCTCCATAGCGTGAGATCCAGATGGATCGGCAGGGCGAGATCCAGAAGGATCAGGCGAGAAGGCGAGATCCGAATAAATCAGCAGAGTGAGATCAGATGGATCAGGTATCAGATGAGAAAGCGAGACCTGGATGGATTTTAGATTAGGGAGGGAGATCCAGATTAATCAGGCAGGGTAATCCGGATCAGGCAGGGCGAGATTCAGATGGATCATACAGAAGAAGGTTTTTATCAGCTCCTCGAACTCGACTGGCGGCGTGCTAGAGGGAAGTCGATGGCAGGGTGAGATCAGATGGATCAGGTATCAGACAAGAATGCGAGAGCTGGATGGATTTTTGATCAGGCAGGGTGAGATCTGGATGGATCAGGCAGGGCGATCCGGATCAGGCGGGGCGAGATCCAGATGGATCAAGCAGAAGGAGGTTTTTATTAGCTCCTCGAACTCGACTGGTGGCGTGCTGGAGGGCAGTCAATCATCTGAGTATGAAGAAAATCCCAAGAGGGCTAAAATAGAGCCCTAGTGGGCTAAATTGATGAGAAACTCAAGAGAACTCAGATTAGATTTTGTAACATTGGAGGAACGCGGGTGATGGTATAGCAGACCATTAATGGATGCAAGAGGATCATCGAGAACTTGATCTTAGCTGAGGCAGAGGAGGATGCGCGAGGATGATGAGGAAAACTCTGATATTGTATAAGGCGAAAGTGGCCCAATGCTAGGCACACACTATGTGAGACAGCCCAGCGCAGGCTCGAAAACACCGAGAGAACTTCGATTAGCAGAGGAAAAATTTGAGAGGCTCTGATACCATGATAATTTAGAGAAAAAGAAGTTTCTTTATATATATTTATAAAGCAATTACATCAATATATATAGATACAAGAGAGAGTAGATAAATATGAAAATGAATAATAAGATAAGGTAAGATAAGAGTATTTAAATATAAAGATTTCTAACAATAGGCTAAAGATATCTAAAGATAAGAGTATCACGTAATATATTATGATTTCTAAGGAATCTCACTAAAAATAATTAGATGAGTTGATTATTTGATTAATTCTCTAATCTATATTAATTATTTAAAATATAAAAATAAATTAGGATGATTATTATTAATATTAGAATTTTTTTAAAATTTTTAAGACATACAAAAAGATTATTTGTGTATATACCCTCCAAATAGGGGGCAGGCAGAGGCAACCGCCCCCTTCAATCCGTAAAATTTCTATATTGTTATAGTTTTTGATTCTCTCGAGAAAGGAAAAAATGTCATCGCTGGTCAATTGCCATTGAACCAGTCATTCCAAATTCGAAATAGATAGTTGCACTATTTTTTTTAGGAACATGGTTCTATGAAGATTTAAATATATGTAAATTCAAAAAAGACAGTTGCATGGTGTTGCTATAATTAGAAATGATGAGATCATAGAGATTTCACCATATATTTAATGAGAGATTTCGCTACAACCCCTTATGTCAAATCGTAATTAGGAAAATGCTCAGCTTTATAATTTTATTCGCATCAGTCACCTCCTTTTTTAAAATAATCAGGTGCGCCAACTTGTCAAGCGCAAAAGCGCTCCTCAAGACATAAATGACCCACAGTAATCGCTTCGAAAAATACAGACAGTTTCAAAAATGCAGATTGATGGTATCCTATTTCTGAGGATTGCGATTATGATCACAGTCCTCATAAAAATGTCCTATTTCTGAGGATTGATCGCAATCCCACAAAAATGCCATATTCCTGAGCTCTTTATAGGACTGCGATCATGATCGCAATTTTCTTTATGAGGAATGCAACAATGATGTCACAGTCCTTATTATTAGGATATGTTTCTGAGTTTTATAGGACTGCGATCATAAGGAATCCTCACCAAAATGTCTTATTTTTTAGTCTTTATTGGGACTGCGACCATGATCACAGGCCTTACAAAAACACAAATTTTCAACCTATTTGGGACTGTGACTTATCGCAGTCCTTACAAAATGCTCTAATTTTAAATTAATAAAAGGACTGTGACCATAGTCACAGTTTTCTAATAAAAGACTGCAGTTATAGGTCACAGTCCTCACTTAGAACTGCGATCGTGAGTCACAGTAATCATATCATCGTCACCATTGTCAACAGACACCCCCTGTTCATTGATAATTGATTCATGCCCAATGCTTTTCAAATCTAAAAACATATTGATCACAAACACAAATAAAACTCATCGTGAACACGAATAAACGAGATCTGTAAAAGGTAGATTAAAAAAAATTGGTTGAGGGGCTCCACCCCCGGAGCCCTTGGGAGAGGGGCTCCCTGCCCCATTCCAGCCCCCATGGTGACCTGATCACGAAGATCGACCCACGATTACTCCGCTTTGGGGTCAGGGTTGAGGGGGAGAGCAACGTTGGGGCGATGAGGAAGGGTAAAAGAGAATTAAAAAATATCTGGAAATAGTAGTTTGGAGAAATCAATTTATGCTGATGTGGATGAGGCTGTAGTGAATAAAATTATGAAGCTTATTTTTTTCTAATTATGGAGCAAAATAAATGGCTGTAGCGAAAATTTTCATCTTTAATTGTAATTAGTTTAAATCTATAATTCTTATCATATCGAACACATCATCTACTCTAACTCTATCAAATATTTGAATTGAGATAAATAAGCTCCACAAAACAGGGGGAACAGATAAAGAAAATGAAGTTGATTTGAATGTTAGAAAACTTTAAAATGTACTTTAGACATAATATATTCCAAAAAATTGATTTTTATCAGTATAGATCATATTAGTGATAACCTTGGTTGATTTTATTATTTTAATAATACATGATCCCTGAAATGAAGAGAGTGAAGTGTCCTGATCAATAATTTATATTTATATTTTTTATTTTTATATAGCAGTTGGTGCCTCCTTCGAAAAAATCCTGGTTCCTTCTATGCGTCTAAAATTTACCTTTTTACTAATTTATCCCTAACATATCCTCTATTTGCATGTATACCCACTAACTATAAAGAGTTTGCGATTATACAATATAGTTTGAATATTCCAATATGTGAAAAAACCTTTTGCACATATACCCTTCCAAGTTTATTATTTGCAATGTTTCATAATTTTTCCATATATTTTTGTATATATCAGAAATATGTATATCAGCAGACGACTGAAGAGTCCCTCTCAGCTTGCGTGACGTGACAAATTATTAGCCACAATAATAAGGATGACCTGCCTATTGGAAGAGCTGAAATTATTAAATGGCCCTACGGTAAAAGATAGTGTATATGTATAGTTTATTATTATTTTTATATTTCTGACCTTAGTCAATATGGTCACAATTATCTTAATAACTGCGACCAAATCAGGTGTCTTCAAGTGCAACTTTATCAAATTATGAAACAATTTTTGAATACTTCTTTATTAACTTTTTTATAGATGGATATTAAGAATTTCAGGAATGCGACTAAGCTTTTAGTGGTCAATAAAATAATTTCTCAATAGTTTTAAAAGCGACCTTTCTCGCAGTCTACAATTATATATAGGATTGTATCATGTGCAACTAGGGTGTGTTTGGTTGCAAGTAGGTGGGAGGAAGTAAGAAAATGGGGAAAAATAATTGCTCACTTCCCTATCTATCCAAACACCGGAAAAGGAAAATAAGAAAACCCCTTTTCCTTTTCTCTTTTCTCCTTTATATAACCATTTCCTCACTTTCAGAGTGCTATAGTTAATATTGTGGTCATGTAAATCTCATTTGTAATAAGTTGTAGAACAAAACAGTTAATTTTTTAATCATGTAAATCTTACTTACATTCTAATTACAGTCCATTTTTTATTTTTCTTAATTAATTTTTATTTTAATATTATTTTACGGTCAACTTTGTGGTCAACTTTTTCACTTTCACTTTCACATTATCATCCAAACACCAGAAAAGACATAACATTTTTCAAACCACACTTCCCAATAACATCCAAACACCGGAAAACTTACTAACCAATTTCCAAGTTTCAAAGGGAACTATTACTACTTCCTCACTTCTTCACTTTCTCACTTTCACCCCTAACCAAACAGGCCCTAAGAGAAGAGTAGAAAATCCTATTCCTCGTCTAAACTCTTAGTGGTCAATAAAATAATTTTTCAATAATTTTAAAAAGGACTTTTATCGCAGTCTACAATTATATATAGGATTGTATCATGTGGAACTCATAAATATATCAATTTATTGTGCTTAATTTATATATAAATAAATTATTTTTTTGCAAAATATTATGATATGATCTGTAAGAATTTTACTGATTGCGAACATAGTCGCAGTTTACTTATTCGCATGTCACATATAAATGATTAAAATTATTTTTACATATTACATGCGAATAATGACTGTGACTATGATCGCAGGGCTTAACGACAATATGTTGTGGATGATTTTTTTGCTAGGTTAAATGTAACAACGGTGAATTAGGATTGTGACTATAATCGCGATTTGCTTATGATTTTATATATTTGTTCTTCACTGTGGCTGTTTGTCTCTTTTTTACGCATAAGAAGAAGTTTGTATTTGTGTTACACACTGCGCCTGTATTGTGATATATAGTGAAATATACTGATTTGAGAGGATTGCGATCATGATCACAATATCATCTGTTTATATAGTTAACTTTAGACATCGACCATGGTCACTGTTTTTAACTTGATTGAATGCACAACGATCAAACTATTTTTGTTAGGACTGCAACCGTGATCGTAGTTTCATGTATAAATATAATTAATTATATACTATGACCATAATCACAGTTTTATTAGTTGAGAGTAATTATTATCTGAGTACTGTAACCATGGTCACAGTTGAGATGTAAAAATAATAGCTATATATTTAGATTCACAGTTCTTTTAGTTAAGAGTAATTACTGAGTATTGCGACCATGATCGCAGTTGAAATTCAAAAATAATAACTATATATTTAGATTTATAGAGTGCGACTATAGTTAACTTTTTAATAAAAGACTTACATTTTTCTTTAGTAAATCATTATATTTCTTATCGTATGATAACAATATTTGCGTGCAATATATTAGGTCCACGACCATTGTAGCAGTATTCTGAAAACCACTAAGAACTCTTGTGATTACTGCGATGCATAAAAGAAACATACTTTAGATGTATTTAAAAAAAAAATAAAAGATCATTTTTTAGATAGAAGTAAATTTTATTTATAACATAATATCATTAGAAAGAGACATCACAAAAAAAGAGCATTAAAAGCTCTTAAAAGAAGACAAAAATAAGGTAAATATTAGAAAAGCAGAAAATGTTAGTCCTCTTCGTTATCACCATCATAAGCAGATTCTTCGTCTTCATTCTCCTCATTTTCCTGTTCATTATTTATTTCCTCATCTTCTTTCTCGTCGACCGACTCACTGTCCTCTTCGCTTTCTTCTATTTCAGGATACTTTGGTTCGTTAATAAACTCTTAGAATGGATCGTCTGTATCAAGTTCTTTTTTCAATCCGTATCGAGAAGAACCTACAGAGGATATGCTCAAAGAAAGCGCGCCTTCAGCATCAGAGAACATGCTTTTATCAAACATGTCTTTGTAAAGTGACAGAGGAATAAGTTCCTCCTCACTAGTCCCTATGAAAACTTCATCATCCTTATGAAGAGGAGGATCAGATAAAATATTATTTGATGAAGTGAGATAGTCAACAGGAGTGAAGTCTAGACTGCTATCAGATTCACTAGAATCTCCCGTAGAAAGAGGGCCGGTGAGAGAATGATTGAAGTTGAAATCAGAGTGTTTGGAGGAAGAAGATGGGGAAGATATGATTCAACAATGAATTATTTCAGGAATGTTGTAAATCAAATTAAAATAGAAGAGCACAAATATACTTTTTAGATATCAGATAATATATTAGTTACAAGCACTATAAAAAGGTCAAATACTGTGCAACAACGTGAATAGTAATTATAAGTGTTATAGGTGATGGCTGAGTTTTCAAAGAAGTGATAAAAAGAAATTAATATTTATTTAAAGCAGTTCTGGCGGGAGAGTCTAAAAAGTTCCCTTTTTTTAGATGTTTATTATGTGAACTATAAATTAGCTTTTTATAAAATATTTTTTTCTATATATTTAGATTTCTTATGGTGTACATCTTTCCTTTATCGAGATTAATTTAGTGCACCTCTTTTTTTTGAGACGTTGCAGCATTACGGTAGATAGGATATTAATTACTTCAATTAGGTCAGAATAATTAATATAGTATTTTATAAGATGTGATATATGCGGATTGCTCTCACGGTCGCAGGGCTAATCTACTTTGTTAAGCTGATTGTTGCTAGGACTACGTCTTTTGTTGCATTTTATAAACGATCAAAATTCTGTTACATATGACATGAGAATAAGGACAGCGACTGTGGTCGCAGTGCTGAACGATAGCATGTTTTGTCTATTATTTCTATACGAAAAAGAAATGCGACTAGGGTCGCAATCGCGATATAAGATTGGAAGTTTTATTATATTAAGTCTACATGGTTGCAGTGCTAAAAGGTCTACGTTTAAGGTCACACTCGTGGTATAAGATTGAAAGTTTTGTTATACCATGACTGCGATTATGGTCGCTATGCCAATATATTTTTTTGATTATATTTTTGAATGTATGTGTACTGCGACCTTGATCCCATTTATAATAAACATTGAGAATAAAACATTTTTTAGTTTCAAGACCGATCATAGTCGCAGTTCATTAAAAATTACATAAAATATTATCCAACCAATCTGCAAATATTATGGCAGTTACGAGAATACCTGATTCAAAAATATCTACAAAATAAATTATTAACTATTGTATTTCATTATTTTTACATCGTACATTTGTAATACAAAAAAAATATATGGCTATCCCACATCAAATTTCATTTTGCTATTCATTTTAGTTTCTTTTATTAAACCTATATGAATTGAAATAACGCAAAATTAAACAATAAAAAATTATACATTACAACCAATTTTTAAGTTTCACGCGTGTTTTTTTACTTTTTATTGCTGCTATTTTTTTTCACATCATCTTGATCTAATCTTTTTTTCTTTATATTTTTGATGTAAGAGAATTAGAAAATTTATAATTGTAGATAAATTCAACGGAAATTTCTCTGTAAATTACAAATATTTTTTGTGAATTTTTGTTGTGGATGAATTTTTGCTAGTGTAAAAGTAAAAATGGGGGTATTTTGGTCAACTTGATTGACGATTCTTTGGGCAGGTTTTTTTTAGTTTTTTAGCGCCTACACTCTGCCACCGATATGCGGCATAGATTCGACCGCGTCACCTCCGGCTGAAAAACTCTCTCAGCTGGCGGCTGAGGTACAGATAACCCTATATACACACACACATGTATATATTTGGAATATAGGTCATAGCTTGGTGTAAGCGAGATTCAGACCTCCTGCGCACTGCAAAGAGGTTTTACCACTATGATATTGTGGCTCCTACATTTTTCATATTAATAAAAAGGTTTTATAGATGAAGAATGATAATAAATGATATAATAATTCTCTCAAAGAGTGCCTCAGCATAAAAAAAGAGAAGATAAAAGGAAAATCTATTAGGAAGGCAACATCCAGAAAGATGGATCCACTAGTATATAAATATACCAATACTTTTAATAAGTGATATGTTATGGGTGAATATGACAAAGGGATATGCAAGTTTGTAAGTTCTAATAAAAATGATATATGCATATGCATATTTTGTTTTTGTATTTTATATTACATTTTTATTTACAAATATAATTTTTTAAAAAGAGATCCAAAACAAGATACATAAATCTTGTGTAACTTCAATTTTTCATAGGGTTTATACAAACAAAAAAACATTTTCGAGGATACATATGCAAAATTCAAATTTGCAAAGTGTATATATTAAAAAGATGTAGGTGTAGGGTTATAAGCATAAAATCTTTAAATGAAACGGGTATACTTGCAAACAGTGTGTTTTAGAGATAATAAGAAAAAGAATTAAGTTTCATAGGATATACATGCCAAACATTGTACAATAAATTTCTATAAAAATATACTTTATCATATTATTTCCTTTTAATTTTTCCTAACAACTATATTTGATTTCTTACAATGGACACTTGGTGGAAATCTCAAAATAATTATATAGTTACGACAGAGTGTTAAAATTCTGAAGAAGCATGCACTCTGACATCTCTACATATATTGTGTATGTGCTTGACGCAGCAAATGCGATGGTTGGGACACGCTCATGGCTTGGAGGACTTTTTTATCGTTCAACGCCCAATAAGCGTAATGGTAGCTGCAACAGGATCATAGATTATACTCTCACTTCTCTTCAGGTATCTCAATACTGTGACCTAGTTCTGATGTTTTATTTCATTGCTCTTAATAAAATAAAAGCAAAATAAAAAATAACAAATTTGTGGGGGGCGAATATGCCAATTGATCAGGTAGCATAGGTAGTGTTTTGGATCTCTTTGTTGGCAGTGAATGAGAGGTTTTTTAAGCTTAAATTGTAGGTGCATACCAATTTAAACTTATTATACAACAACTCAAGTCCAACGTAATAAATGTTTGCAAAGGTTCATTATAAGGCGTGTTTGGATTCAACTAAAAAACCGGAAAAGGGAAGTGAGAAAACTCATTTGTAAATGTTCATCATAGTGCATGTGCAAAGCATGAGGACCAATGTAGGCTAAGATGAATTATCCTTAGCAAAAATTCTTCCCTACAGGGGAGTTCGTTCTCGTGAAAGCTTCACGAGAGCGTCGTTCCCCCCAAATACCGTGGATTTCTTCTCTCTTTTTTGGTTGTATGGCTCTCTTTATTTGTAGTTTTCCTTCTTGTTTATGATGGAAGACCATGACATTTCTTTGAAAATAGAAATTAGGGTCAGGGTGCAATATCAAATTGTCAAAAACCTTTTTGTTTCACCAGATATGCAGAGAGATTGGACTTATAGTGATTACTAGATTGAGAATATGTTCTATAGAAACCTGATTTCTTGTCATTTCTTCAATATACAGGAAATACTTGGTCACAATTTTTTTTGCACTAATAAACGAAGAAGATTAAAGAAAGTATACCCCCATAATCACTGTCATGGCGAACATCCATCCACAAGGAATTCCCTTAATTCAGTAAGAATAGGCTCCTCATGGCCATTGCTTGATTGATAAATATTGATACCTCAATGAATGAGTAACTGTAGTGAAACTGAAGTGATTAAGCTCTTTAATATGCTTAATAATTTTAGGCTGCTGTAAATCTCTACTAATATAATTAAAGTACTCTCTAGAGTTCATGGACTCATGTCATATCCTCCTGCCGCTCCCAAAATTGATGCTAACCACCCATTTGCCAATAAGCTAGAATCTTAATTATAATAACCTTCACTTAAATCCAACCACTCATATTTCTACAATTATAATATATAGCCATCATTAAATTCATTCTATTATATTTCTAGAATTCTTGTTTTGTTTTCCACATCATATTTGAGGGTCATTAATTATGTAAAGGATCATTTAACAGTTTTTTTTTCTTTTGAAAGTAATGTAATAATATTTAGAAGATCAAATTTTGATATAGCTCTCTCAAGAAATAAAAAGCGCACAATCTTTTTGCGTGCCATAGATCTAGTTTGCTTTAAGTTTGAAGACTTTAATCAGACCCTTTAATCATTTATAAAAATAGTAAGTAACTTTGAGTAACTACTTTAATCCTTCCCCTGATGTTCTAACTTTAATAGGAGGGCAGATCTAATATAAGAAAAATAATCACTTTTATTCAAGAATTTTGTACCCCGTTCTTCTCAAAAAACAATTGTGTCCTATATATAAATAAAGATTAGTTCAATGATTTTAGCCACCAAAGAACAGATCCAAATTAATAGTCTCTACTGGCAATATGCAATGGATGGTCAACTTCTTCAAACATAACCATCAATCATTTTTGGTTAGTTATAATTTATTTTGAGTGGAAAGTTGGGGACAAGTGAAATGCACAAGGGAGAGGGGGAGGGGGTACCGTTATTTTGAGAATAAACTCCAACCACTTAGATTTAAGTGGATTGTTGTGACTTAAAAGGTAGAGTGTCCACTGGCAAAGTGACAAATGAGAGAATCCAAACCCTCAAATATGGCTTCACCTAATTGTAGTAGGGCCCTTCTCTTGATGGAGTGTTCAGTATGCATAACCCCATAAATCCTACTTCCCCGACGAAGGAAACCTGCCGTTTTAGTTTAAAAAAAAATTTACTCTGTTGACTTGCTGAAATATCTGCTTTTCTTATAACTTATATCCTCTTTTTAACTATAAACTTTTAACTCACATCTCTTTGCAGGAGCAAAGATTGCAAAGGCTTAAGGATCGTTTGAATATCCCGTTTGATGAGACGCGACCAGACCATCAAGTACCTTCTTCTCCTATTATTATTTTTTATTTATTATTAGAAAAAAATGGGTACGTCCTATAGGCTTAGTACAAAAGAGTGAGGTTGGGTAATAGAAGATCCGATGTTCAAGACTACGCCACAAACTTTGTATCAAAAAATTAATCTAAATTAAATATGTATCAGCAAAAGAAGCTACAATTTGCTATATCTCATTAGATTCATTACATCAATTTTGCGCACAATGAAATAAGATCATTTATGAGGTATGAAAAACTTTACTACTATAGTATGTATAGGGAGAGAGGAGATAGAGAAGACATTGGAAGGTAGCACAGAGATTGGAAGACAAAAGAGCAAGACGGCGCATTGAAGCAGGCCAAGTTAGCTCCCGGTCGACCACACGGTCGACCGGTGGAGAAGGCCGGTCGACCGGTGTGCACAACGTGCACAGGGTTAACCTGGTTGACCGCCCGGTCGACCGTGGCATGGAACGGTCGATCGCCCGGTCGACCGACTGAAAGCATGCTGCTCTCGGTTTGGGTCTGGTCGACTGCATGGTCGACCGTGGACATGGGTCGGTCGACGGCCGGTCGACCGACAGATGCGTTTTGACTTTCCTTTTGGGATTCAAATTCTTTTTTTTTTAGGATCGAATCCAGCTGGGGTTTCCTAAAACCCAGGGACTCTGTGGCTATAAATAAGGGCTAGCGTCCTCATGTATTATATCCCTGAAAGTTCCCTCAAGTATCCCATTGAAAAACTCCATTGGAAATTCCTTGAAAAAGGAATAAGTTGTAATTGATTGTTGAATTAATAAAATCTCTCTCTCCCCCTTACCCCGATGACGTAGGCACGTTGCCGAACCTCGTTAAATACTGTGTTGATTGCTTTTCTCTATTGTTTCTCTGTTCTTGTCGTGTTGGGTACGTCTCTGGCTGCATCAATCTCCGCCTGATTGGTGGATTTCTCTGAGAGGTTGTCCTGCGCGCAACAATTGGTATCAGAGCATCCCAGGTTCGGCGTGGGATCGTGTGTTGATTCCGAAGACATCAGTTGCTGTCTAACAGAGATCATGTGTCGATCTCGAAGCAGCATTAGGACTGTTTGTGGGATCGTGTGTCAATCTCAAAACAGTGTGTGAATTGCTCGAGGAATCAATTCAGAGGAGTAGATAACTTCAGAAACTCTTCGAGGATTTCGCATGGAGGTAAAGATCCTATCTTTATCTAATTTATTTTATCTAACTCCGTTTATTTTCGCATTGCTTTGAGGAATCAGTTGAGAAGATGGCTGGAGAAAGTACGTAGTCGGGGAAATCCGTAAATCAACATCCGTTGAGGATTGATGTGGTGAAGTTCAACGGCACGAACAACTTCGGTATGTGGAGGTGTAAGGTGATGGATGCGCTGACGACATCAAATCTCAAGGACACTCTACAGTTAGAGAAGAAGCGCGCATCAACAACTGAAGAAGATTGGGACAAGAAGAACAGAACGGCGTGTGGCTTGATCAGGTCTTGTTTGACACAAGACATCAAGTATCATGTGTTGTATAAGACATCTGCGAGACAGCTGTGGGAGATCCTAGAGAAGAAGTATCTGACGAAAAGCATAGAATCGCGATTGCAGTTGAAAAGTAAGCTTTATAGTTTTCAGATGTAAAGAGAATGCTCCATCAATGAACACTTGAATCACTACACGAGACTTCTTACAGATCTAGTTAATGTGGATGTGGAGACCAATAAAGAGGATAAGGCGATAATCCTATTGAATTCTCTTCCTAGGGAAGAGTATGAGACCTTTACTCTTACATTGATCAATAGAAGAAAATCCCTTAACTACAGTGAGGCGTCTGCTGCTCTTGTGAGTTATGAAGTAAGGAGACATGACCGACTGTCTTCTTTGGGGAACACAACAGCAGAGGCATTAGTGGTAAGAGGCAAGAGTTCCAATAGGGAGGGAAGAGATGATCAGGGAAGATTGAAGTTCAGATCAGGCTTCAGAGATCTGAAGAGGAATCAGTACGCCTTGTGCAAGGAGCTAGGGCACTGAAAAGTTGATTGTCTGAATACCAAAGGTAATAAGATGGAGTCAAAGACCGAGGCGAATCTCTCACAGGCGGATAGATCGGATTCAGACTCATCGGTGTTCTCTCTCAGTTACTACTCCTACTGTAAATTACTCAGATAATGCTGAGTGGATCTTAGATACGGAGCCACGTATCATGTGTGCCCGAACAGGGCGTGATTTTCTAGCTTTGAGAAGCTAGATGGATGTTACGCGGTCATGGGTAATGATCATCCATGTAATATAGAAGGGATAGGTACAGTCCGTGTCAAGATGGTTGATGGGATAGTACGAGAATTGAAGGAGGTGAGGTATGTAACTCAACTTAAAAGGAATCTTATCTCTGTTGGCGCTTTGGAAGCATTGGGTCTTATGATATCTATACGAGATGGTGTTCTCAAGTTGATCAAAGGCTCAATGGTGGTAATGAAGGGCGTCCGCCAGAAAAATATCTACTACTTGAAGGGTAGTACGGTTACAGGTCAGGTGGAGACTTCTAGTTCTTCAGATGATGGTTGCACAAAGGTCTGGCAGGTGAAGGTCAGACAAGAAGGTGAAAGGTCTTTATAAGCTCCTGCAAAGAAGGGATCATTGGAAGGTGCTGCTACCTGCAACTTGGAGGGTGAACACAGCGTTCTGAACAAGAAGGTGGAATTCAGCACCAGTACTCACCGCGCAGAAGGTCTTCTTTATTGTGTTCACGTAAGCGTTTGGGGACCTGCTAAGACTGCATCGCTTGGAGGTAACATGTACTTTGTCTCTTTTATTGATAGTTTATCTAGACATTATTGGATATATCCCATGAGACAAAGGTATGAAGACCTAGATATGTTGGTGAAGTGGAAAGGAAGAATGGAGAAGCAGACAGGTAGGAAGATTAAGGAGTTATAGATTGGTAATGTTGAAGGAGACATGACCAATTCCTACGATTTGGCCAGAACACTGGTATTGGTACTCACTTCACAAAGGTATACATGGTTGACTAAGGAAATAAGCCGTTCCTTACTGGAGAAGGTTCGGTGCTTGTTGTCTAATGCACGTTAGACAAATCTTTTTGGTCTGAGGCGATTGTGTATGCTAGCCATCTCATAAATGGATCGACTGCGATAGGAGGTAAGACTCCATTAGAAATTTGGTATGAGAAAGCTGCTCAAGATCATGATTTGCTGCGAAAATTTGGAAGTCCGACCTACTTTAGTGCCAAAGATGACAAGGTGAATCCACGAGCAAAGAAGTTTGTGTTTTTGGGTATCAACAGAATATGAAAGGCTACAGGTTATGGGACCCTAAAAACAAGAAGATCGTGTTGAATAGGCATGTCACGTTTGATGAGACTTCAGTGTTGAAGTCTACCGTCTCTCAGCAGGTGGAGAGGACGGAGACCAAGGAAGTATCGCAGCGGGAGGAGGTTGATACTACTCCACCATCTCCAGTTGCTTCGGTATCAGTGAGGACTCACCAGATGTGACACCTGAAATTACCTAGAGGGGGTGAATAGGTAACTAGCTAATCTAATTGTGAATTAGTGCGGAATTAAAACTATTTATGCAACTTAAAAATTCTTATGCTAAACACATAAGGTATAACACAAGAGTGTAGGCGGATTCGCCATGAAGAGCTCTGGACTAACTCCTCAAGATTCCTCTAGATAAGAGTTGAGGTGCCGCTATGGCTCTCTTGGTTGAATATAAGTGTGAGTAAACAAACCCAAGCATATAATCAATGGAGCACAAATATATCAAGCATATAAGGATGAAAGCAATTTAAGCATGCAAGATATAGACACAAGTGAGAGATAGAGAGAGAGAGAGAGAGCAATCGCAAACACGGGAGATTTGTTTCGAGGTTCGAGCACAGTTGCTCTACGTCCCCGCCTTAAACTCTATAAAGGATTTTCACTATAAAATGATCTCACCGGATCACTCGGTGCCGCAACACCTACAAGCGAGTTCACACTAGAACTCAATTGGACTGTCTAGTCCCTCTCTTGTTCCCGCAAGAACAAACACACGCAAGCACGCAAGCTTGCGAGGCCGCACCTCTACACCGAGTTCTCACTAGAACCCGAAACAATGCGAACCCGCAAGCCCACCTCCTCAAATACAAAGAATGAAGTCTTTGGTTATCACAACACTTTGATCACCTAAAAACAATCTCACAACAACTCTCCTACAGGAATGATATAGCAATGAAAAACTCAAGTATGTGTGAGAAAACTAGGATGAAATTTGTGGTGAAAAACTCAAAGAATCACTTTTACAAAACACTCTTAAAAGCTCTCCTTTTGATATGAAAGTATTAGCACTAAAACAAGTAGAGAAAATCTCTACAATAGATAGGAAAAACTGGCTTTGAAACTCTCCAAAAATCTTGTCCAAAATAGCCCAAGGAAGCCCCAATTTATAGGCTCTAAAAATCTGCCCGTTGGAAGCCAACTCAGCAGTTCTGACTGCTGACGGTCGACTGCCCGGTCGATCACCAACAGTCGGATTTTCGACCGTTGGGAAGGTCGGTCGACCGCCAACTGGGCAATGGCCTAGCGGTCGACCGAGCCATTTCCAGAGAGCAGAAGCTCTCTGGCGGTTGACCTTGCGGTTGACCGGCCCTGGCCGTGCACGTTTTGTGCACGTCGATCGACCGCCCGGTCGACCGACCCCTGGCTCGGTCTACCGTGTGGTCGACCGACAGAAGGCCAAAAATAGTTTTTCAGGGATTTAAAACTTGGCTTTTTGACTTAAATAAAATCTCATAAATTCACAAAAAATCTACAAAAATAAGTTCAGTATTATAATTTAATATACAAACATGTTTGAGTAAAATTCAAATCATGTTACAAACATTTTGAACTATTTTTGTAATATGAAAATTTTGGCTTAAAACAAAAACCGTATTTTTTCAAATTGATCTTTCCAAATAGAAAATCGATTTTTTCAAAACTCTTTCAAATACCAAAACAAGATATTTTAAAAACTTTTAAAGCTTAGTGTATATGGATATGATCCACTACACATATATGATGAAATATCTATGTTTTTGACAGTAAGCTCTAAATAAAGTTTTGATAAAAACTTATGTCATATTTTGAGACATAAAAACCAAATCGGTATTTTTCTAAAATGAAAACTCTTTTAACTCTTTTATGAAAACTCATATAAATCTTGTGTGTGATACTTGAGCAATCCACCAACTAATATATCCTTTACATTTTATCTAAAAATAAAATCTTAACAAAAACAAACCTAGACACAAGTCTTCTCTTGAAAATCTTCTCTTGAAAATCTTCTTCTCCTTCTTGACTTGGTCCAAACCTTGATCCAATGAGTTAGACTCCTCTTGAGTACATGATGTGGTCTTGATGCACAAGGTCTTGAATCAACACATGCTAGCTCCAAAACGTGATTTTAAATCCTTTGATGAAGCTAAACACCTACTAAGAACTTGATCATAAATCTGAGACTAAATAAATACAAGATCATTAGTACTATAAGTACATGAGTTAATCATCATCAAAACTAGAGTGATGGGCTTTTGGGCCAACAATCTCCCCCTTATTGATGATGACAAAACTCATGGAGTTATATATGCATGGATTAAAGTTAAGCTTCATAGAAGCTCCCCCATAACTTATGCATAAACAATAAACAATAAGATATTGCAATAATAAGCATAAACTAAACAAATATATATGCATAAACAAGGTGAGATAAACATGCATAAACCAAAAGTTCATTTTCTAAAAGCTTTCTCCCGCTTTTTGTTTAAACTTTCAAAATCATTTTCTCTCTTTTGTAAAATGCATAAACTCAATATATGCAAAAACTCAAATATGCATATATAAACTCAAAATCTTTCTCTCCCTTTTTGTCAATCATCAACAAAGGGGTGAAAAATAAATCATCAATAAGGATCTATATATGCGATATACATTCATGAAGAGAGAGACGTGAAGTTAGCTCCCCTGCATACATGCATTACATGAAGAAGGGATGACAAATCCCTAACTCACATAAAGTATAATATGCAATGCATAAGTGGAGATGTGAAACTCTCCCTACACACGCGTATCACATAAAGAAGAGATGTCAAGCTCCTCAATATAAGATACACTCAATATGAATCTATATATAGAAGAGATGTTAAGCTCCTCTTGCATATAGACAATACATATCAAGACATTTTTAACACAAATTTTGAATTTTCTTAAATTTTGAGATACCATTTGTAAATAAATAAGATTTTTGATATCATTTGAAATAGGAAATTTTTGATACCAAATGAAATTGAAACATTTGTAAATTTTGATACCAATGAAAGAAAATATTTTATACCAATTGAAATATATGGTAAATTTTGATACCAAATAAAAGGTAAAACATTTTTGATACCAATTGAAATCGAAACCCAATTGAAATTGAAATATATTGATATCAATTGAAGTATATTGTAAATTTTGATATCAAGTAATGGTACAATATGAAGCATATTTTGATACCAATTTAAACACCAATTGAAAATAATGCATAAGCTTATTAAAATATCAATTGAGATACCAATTGAAATTAAGATACAATGCAAGCTTAGCATAAACATAATTTGTGTTTTAAACAAGTAAGGGTATAGTAAATCAAGCACAATCAAATCATATATATGTATGAAAATGAAAATACCAATAGAAATTGATATTATTTGAAAAATTGAAGCATACATATATAAGAAAACATATAAGCATACAAAATAAATATCAATTGTGATACTAATTGAAAACACAATGAGAAACAAGTGTAAACTCATACCTTCCACCTTATCATGCACTTGTTAAAAAGATTTTCAATTTTAACATATAAGGCATAGTCGCCCATCCAACCACCCTTTTTCTTTTTAGAAATAGTTTCTTTTTCTTTTTCAACAACTTTTCTTTTTAAAGAGTTATTTTCATTCAAAGCAACTTCTTTTTCTTTTTCCAAAATAAATCATCTTATTTTTCAAAGAAGTATTTCCTTCACAAAGATTATTCAAGTTAGAGGTCAAGGAAATATTATCCTTTTTCAATAAATCATTTTCTTTTGAAATACATTCCAATTTTGTTTGAAAAGAATCTTTTTCTTTTAACAAGGAATCAAATTTATTTTTCATTTTCTTATTTTCCTTTTTAAGCAACTCATATTTTTCAAGAGGTTGTTGACAAAAAGATTCAAGCTCATCATATGACATGTCAACATCCTCATCTAGCTCGGATTCAGAATTTACCTCAAAGGGGTTATCCCCTTGAACCATGTAGCACAAGTTGGAAACATCACTTTCAACATCCGAGTCGCTCCCCGCATAATATTGCTCTTATTCGCCAAGGAAGACTAAAGTATTCCATACTACAAAAGCCGAATCAAGATTAGCAATCCTACATAAATAATCATCATTTAGGGTATTCTTCAAAGCATGGATGGCTTTTTCATTTACCTCTAAATGTTTACCATTTAAACAATATGATTTTTAATAGTGGCAAAGTAAACATGAATGCCTAGGGCTTTGAGGTACAAAAACATCTTAACCTTCCAAGTTTGGATGTTAAGAATGTCAAAGGTGGTAGGTGACATGAAATCCATATGTGTGTATAAATATTGTGATTAACCAAAAATAAGGATATTTAACTCTAGGTTGTTAGACCCAAATCAAGAACACTTGGCTCTGATACCAATTGAAATTACCTAGAGGGGGGTGAATAGGTGACTAGCTAATCTAATGGTGAATTAATGCGGAATTAAAACTTTTTATGCAACTTAAAAATTTTTATGCTAAACACACAAGGTATAACACAAGAGTGTAGCCGGATTCCCCGTGAAGGGCTCTGAACTAACTCCTCAAGATTCCTCTAGATAAGAGTTGAGGTGCCGCTATGGCTCTCTTTGTTGAATACAAGTGTAAGCAAACAAACCCAAGCATATAATCAATGGAGCATAAATATATCAAGCATATAAGGATGAAAGCAATTTAAGCATGCAAGATTAGACACAAGTGAGAGATAGAGAGAGCAATCGCAAACACGAGAGATTTATTTCGAGGTTCGAGCACACTTGCTCTACGTCCCCGTCTTCAACGCTATGAAGGATTTTCACTATAAAACGATCCCAACGGATCACTCGGTGCCGTAACACCTACAACCGAGTTCATACTAGAACTCCTTTGGACTCTCTAGTCCCTCTCTTGTTCCCGCAAGAACAAACACACGTAAGCACGCAAACTTGCCGAGGCTGCACCTCTACACCGAGTTCTCACTAGAACCCGAAACAACACGCACCCGCAAGTCCGCCTCCTCAAATACAAAGAATGAAGTTTTTGGTGATCATAACACTTTGATCACCTAAAAACAATCTCACAACAACTCTCCTATAGGAATGATATAGCAATGAAAAGCTCAAGTATGTGTGAGAAAACTAGGATGGAATTTGTGGTGAAAAACTCAAAGAATCACTTTTACAAAACACTCTTAAAAACTCTCCTTTTGATATAGAAGTATTAGCACTAAAATAAGTGGAGAAAATCTCTACAATAGATAGGAAAAACTGACTTTGAAACTCTCCAAAAATCTTGTCTAAAACAGCCCAAGGAAGCCTCAATTTATAGGCTCCAAAAATCTGCACGTTGGAAGCCAACTCAGCAGTTCTGACTGTTGACGGTTCGACCGCCATAGGTCGAATTTTCGACCGTTGGGAAGGTCGGTTAGCCGGCTGGTCGACCGCCAACTGGGCAATTGCCTAGCGGTCAACCGCCCGGTCGACTGGGCTATTTCTAGAGAGCAGAAGCTCTATGGCGGTCGATCGGCCCTGGCCTTGCACGTTTTGTGCATGTCGATCGACCACCCGGTCGACCGAGCCTGGCTCGTTCGACCGGCAGAAAGCCAAAAACAGTTTCTCAGTGATTTAAAACTTGGCTTTTTGACTTAAATAAAATCCCATAAATTCACAAAAAATCTACAAAAATAAGTTCAGTATTATACTTTGATATACAAACATGTTTGAGTAAAAATCAAATCATGTTACAAACATTTTGAACTATTTTTATAATATGAAAATTTTGGCTTAAAATAAAAACCGTATTTTTCCAAATTGATTTTTCCAAATAGAAAACCGATTTTTTCAAAACTCTTCCAAATACAAAAATAAGATATTTTAAACACTTTTGAAGCTTAGTGTGTATGAATATAATCCACTACACATATATGATGGAATATCTATGTTTTTGACAGTAAGCTCTAAATAAAGTTTTGATAAAAACTTACGTCATATTTTGAGACATAAAAATCAAATCGGTATTTTTCCAAAATGAAAACTCTTTAACTCTTTTATGAAAACTCGTATAAATCTTGTGTGTGAGTGTATGTGATACTTGAGCAATCCACCAACTAATCTATCCTTTACATTTTATCTAAAAATAAAATCTTAACAAAAACAAACCTAGACAAAAGTCTTCTCTTGAAAATCTTCTCTTGAAAATCTTCTTCTCATTCTTGACTTGGTTCAAACCTTGATCCAATGAGCTAGACTCCTCTTGAGTACATGATATGATCTTGATGCACAAGCTCTTGAATCAACATATGTTAGCTCCAAAACTTGACTTTAAATCTTTTGATGAAACTAACACCTACTAAGATCTTGATCACAAATTTTAGACTAAATAAACACAATATCATTAGTACTATAACTACATGAGTTAATCATCATCAAAACTAGAGTGATGGGTTTCTCTTACCTTGTTTATACGTATATATTTGTTTAGTTTATGCTCTTCATTGCAATATCTTATTGTTTATTATTTATGCATGAGTAAAGGGGGAGCTTCTATGAAGCTTAACTTTAATCCATACATATATAACTCCATGAATTTTATCATCATCAAAACTAGAGTGATAGGCCTTTGGGCCAACAACACTGAGTGGAGATCATGTAGACAGGGTTGATACTGAACAGGTTGAAGACATTGATGAGAATGTCAAATTATTTGCACCCATTGGAACCAAGATAAAATCACGGAAATGGGTGAAGAAGTATGAATCTCAAGCTTGTGACCGCGGCAAGCTCAAGTTGAAGGCCGTTGTTCTCCATGACGGTAATGAGAAGGTTCATATGATTCAAGCAGATAGGTTCGCTGTTTAAGATTCAAGTACAAGTGCTTGAGCTTGATGAAGCTCATTACAATGAACTACGGTTGGCTTGATCTTTTGGGCAAGTACGTAGGCAGCCGTAAAGGCGCAGCCACATTTGGTGATGCAACCCATATGAAGCTGTTTGGGTTCTCGAGAAGCTAATTGGGATTTCAAGTAGAGGTGGAGAGTTGGACTTCACGTAGAGGTGAAGCATTGTGATCTCGATGAACAGTTGATCTTCTAGTGAGAAGATGGTTAAGCTTGCATAGGAGGGGTGTGCATCCAGTTTGTTGAAACCGATGATGGTGTTCGGTGTGCTCTACTCAGACTTGATTGGACCGTCAGCTGAAGACATGTAGACTGGATAGAGCCAGTCAGTTGGAGAGTCATGTTGGCTCATAATGGATTCTTCTTGAGGTCATGAAGTTGATGAGTGGGAGACATGTTTGGTGATCAACATGTATGGTATTTCTCCTAAGGTGAAGTGATGGGAACGCATGTATGGTGCATTCCAGTTGGAAGCTGAGCTAAAGGTTCCAAGCCGAGATCATGTGTCGATTTCGCCGAGATTGTGTGTCGATTTCGTCCGGAGCGCTCAAGCTGAGATCGTGTGTCGATTTCGCTAGGTAATAGACTGGACTTCGTTAGAGATGGGCTCAGATTTGAAAAATCTTCACCGAGATGGAGAATTGTAGGGAGAGAGGAGATAGAGAAGACATCGGAAGGTAGCACAGAGATCAAAGATAAAGGAGCAAGACGGCGCATTAAAGCAGGCCAAGTTAGCGCAGTCGACCGGTGGAGAAGGCCGATCGACCGCCCGGTCGACCGGTGTGCACAACGTGCATAGGGTTAGCCCGATTGACCGTCCGGTCGACCAACTGAAAGCAGGCCGCTCTCGGTTTGGGTTCGGTTGACCGCACGGTCGACCGTGGACATGGGTCGGTCGACCGGCCGATCGACTGACAGACGCGTTTTGGCTTTCCTTTTGGGATTCGGATTCCTTTTCTGTTTGGGATCAAATCTACCTGGGGTTTCCTAAAACTCAGGGGCTTTGTGGCTATAAATCAGGGCTAGAGCCCTCATGTATTGTATCCCTGAAAGTTCCTTCAAGTATCCCATTGAAAAACTCCATTGGAAATTCCTTGAAGAAGGAATAAGTTGTAATTGATTGTTGAATTAATAAAATCTCTCTCTCCCTTGCCCGGAGGATGTAGGCACGTTGCCAAACCTCGTTAAATACTGTGTTGATTGCTTTTCTCTATTGTTTCTCTGTTCTTGTCGTGTTGGGTACGTCTCCAGTTGGATCAGTCTCCGCCTGATTGGTGAATTCCTCAGAAAGGTTGTTGTCCTGCGCGCAACAGTATGAACACAAGCACATTGTTAGATGACCTCAATATATCTATAAGTGCTCTTAAAAGAAAATACTTTTGAGTCATAGTGTCTGTCTTCTTTTTCATACCCGACTTTAGTCATATAATAAATTTAGAAGAATTCATATTAAGTAAGGAGAGATAAATTTGTACTTTAAAAAGTTTAAATAATAATCTCGCATTCTTATTGAAATCTAAATTGATTTATTAGATGTGACTTCCTAATTGTACAATTAGACTCGATAAGGATTTATATCAGATACTACAACATAAATTTTATAATATTAATTTAGAAATTATTAATTTGGTTTATGCTTGTAGATGCAATATTAGGAGCAACACTCTTACAAATACAAGATATAAGCTAAAAATAATTTATAACTACAAAGTTGTTATCCTGCACTAGATTATACTTTTTCTTATTTTATGACCCACAATTGTATGTGCGTGCAACATGCGTGGTGTAGCCTAGTGGAAGCAGGGTTGAATCCTAAACTTCTTATACCAATATACGAGAAAAGTTTTACCACCGTGCTGATAGTGTATTTATATATAAATTGTATGTGGTATGATCATTTGCCTTTAAAAATTACCACCATCGTAGGTAACAGTTGCATATAATTTTATTTGACGTGTTATATGATATGGTTACAAGCTATATCTGCCAAATTTAGAAAGAGAGCAATACAAACCAAGGTCATCATATTATGATATGGCTTAATTTGTTACGATGATTTAATAATTTTTTAATGTATTCGATTTAATATTTGATGACTTTTAATAATCGATCTTTAAGTCTCTTGCCATCTAGTGTTTTTGATCTCATAATATTCTCTTAATATTTATAGGAAGCTCTCAAGGCATTGTGGCATGCATCTTTTTCAAAAACAGATCTCACAGGCTTAATCTCTGAGCAGTGGAAAGATATGGGTTGGCAAGGCCCAAATCCATCAACAGACTTTAGGTAAACTAGAAATTCTAGTACATGGAAATGAAACATGTTATATTGAGTAGTTCCCAGATTGTTCGATATCTACTATAAGTTTCGCATGCACATTTATGTTCTACTAACTTAGGACCAAGAGTTTGTGAAAAATACTTGACCATAGTTGTTGTTAGTGTTTACCAATCTCTCTGTCTACAAGGCTGCTCCATAGAATAATTGCTCCATTTTAAAAATCTACTCTGTTAAAATAGATCTATATACCATTTGAGATACTTATAAACTAAAATTTAGACTATGTTAAATTCTTTTACCGCTTCATCATGTAACCCCAAAATATTAATGAGTTGTTTAGTTTTATGATTTACAATATTCCAAATGCAATAAAAATTTGTATCAAAGGGATTTATGCTATATAAAACATGAATGAATCTATTTATTTTTTTAATTTGTACTTTCTTTATCCCAGATGAACAAAACACTTTAATTTTAGCTATCCACTTTTACACCACTGAATGCGCATATAAAAAAAAAAAATCTCAAAAACTTCAAGTTTTTATTTCTAAGGATTTTAAAATATTAGATTTTGTGGATGATTTGGATCATCCATTATAGTGGAGCAAGATCAAACAAGTTATGTGTAATGAATTTGACACTCCTTTATCTTCATTAACTATTAGTGATGGTGGACAGTATTGTGCCCTCTACCCATCCAATCACGTTGCTGAAGCCTCAAGGAATTGTTAGCGTGCTATAATGTAATTTGTGTGTTATATTTTAATCAATGAAATACCATTCAACATGTGTGCAAATCCACCACAAACAATATAAGTGGACGCCTGCGGATGTTTATATATTTCAAATCATAGAACAATAAAAACCTCATTATTTTCGATATTTCATTTTCAGGTACTTGATGCACATATAAAAAATAACAAAACTTTTGATTTTTGTATTTTTTTTCCCATACCATCATCTGAAACATTTGATAATTTTGTTTTCACCCTTAATATCTTTGTATTTTCATTTCAACCGCTGAAAACTTTAAGTTGGGATAAAAACCCAAACGTTGTTGGTCACTCTGTTTATATTTTAGAATATGCTAGGAATATATCTTGAATTAGGGTAAAATCTATTCAAAAGAAGTAAAATGACTAAATTGTTGTTTCTTCATCTTTTTCAACCTCTTCTCCATTTTTCACACCAAACCCAATAATTGTTTTTTCAAAATCTCAATACCCATCATGAAACCCAAAGCTTACTTCTCCAATCTCTATAAAAACAATGAAAAAACTCATTATTTAACATCAAATCTATAATAAAGATGAATTTTTTTAATGAAAGAGAGAGTGTAGTGAAAGAGGCAAGGACAAACTAAATTTCATGAATCTTTAAGGGTAATTTGGTCTTTGACCTCCCCTTGTTACAAAACAAATGGTCATTAATGATAGGTGATATTCCCAACTTAAAAGTATTCGGGGGTTTAAATGGATATACAAAGATTTTGGTGTTGAAAAACAAAATTAGCAAAGATTTCAAGTATCAATATGAAAAAAATCCCTTGATTTTTTTTTTTTTTTTTAAACTTTTAGGCAATTAAAATAATTTAGATCAATTTAATAATTTGGATCTTCAACTAATTTTAGTTCATGAGATAATTTCATATGACAGGACCTATACTTAAATCCTATCAATAGAATCAAACTCTACACACAAACACAATATCTATTCTAAAGTATGGGAAGTCTTAGATCCAAAATCTATTCTATCATTCTTTGTGCAAAAAAGAAATAAACAAATAAGTATCCAAGTTTTGGTAATTATGTGTCTTTCCAAGCACCCCTTTATCAGATGTTTACCATGTTAGATTATGCACTCCTTTATCATTTGTTTATCATGTTCGATTATGCAACTAATTATAAATATTAACTTAACCTTTCTCAGGGGCTGTGGATTTGTTTCACTTGAGAATCTGTTATTTTTTGCTAGGACCTATCCGGTACGACATGCTACTTTCAATATTAGGTCTTTAATGAATGCTTTGTTACTCTATAATATTTATCTCTGATTTTATACACACACATATAAAAGGAAATGGAAGGTCAGTGGTCATCATGAAAATTAGTGACATTTATATATCACACACTTTATGCTAATGTTCGTTACATATTGAAATGAAGGCTTCTTTTCAAAGAATATTACTTAAGCAAGATGGGATGCGAGCTGCATGGGAGTATCCATTTGCTGTTGCAGGCATTAATGTTACTTTCATGTTGATCCAGATGTTGGATCTCTATTCAGGTTAGTTAGGAAGCATGCAATCTCACTACTCTGCTTGCTGTGACTCAAAGGTTTTTTTTTTTTTCTTTTTCTAGGGGAGCTCGTGACTCAAAAGTGATGAACGCCTTTCTATAATTTTAAATAGACCTTGAAATTTGAAAGCACATAACTTCACCCTCTGTTGATACATTTGCTAAGAGTGCTACCAACTTTATAGTTGCAAGACAAGCAATATTTTCTAATATTCAGATCTGAACCCATCTCGAAATATGAATCTTAATAGAAAATACTTGTTAAACTGATCATAAAAAATATCAGTCATAATATTAATCAGTAAAAGTGGAATCCTTCCAGTAGTATAAGCCATTTCTCCTTAAAGACAAGAAAGCAAAGTTCATAAGAAATTCAAGGGGAAGGCGAAATATGTTGAAACCATAAATTATTATTACTGTTATTTCTAAAACAAATTTAGTCAATTAGGGCCTGTTTGTTTTCTGCAATTGGTTTATAAGTGGTAAAATACAATTGCAGCAAAATCATGTATGGTGTTTGTTTGAACCGTAAGTCGTAAAATGCATTTGCAACATAAACAGTTAATTTTGTGGTTATGCAAATCTCATTTACAACTCATTTGCAGAACAAATAATTAATTTTGTGATCATGCAAATCTATATTATTGACAGTTAATTGTAATTGGATTTTACTACTGCCTCATCTACGTCAATATAAATGATTCCTCCCAACTAGCACTTTTTTTTATATATTTTCATTTTCTCTTTTATTCTTTCCCATCGCCCCCAACGTCGCTCTCCCCTCAATCTTAACCCCGACACAGAGTAATTCATGGGTTGACTTATATGGTCATCTCATCATGGGATTCGAAAGGATGAGAAGCCCTCGAGCAATTTTATTTTTGGATCTATCTTTTACTGATCTCGTTTGTTTGTACTCGCGATGAGTTTTTTAGATCTTAAAAGCATTAGACATGAATCGATTATCACTGAATGAGGTCAACTGATGATAACAATGCTGATATGAGGACTGCGATTAAGGTCACTGTCCTTCAGTAAAACACTGCGATTATAGTCATAATCCTTTTATTATTGAAAATTAAGACATTTTGTAGGGACTGCGATCATTGGGTATTTTAATATAGGTTGAAAATTTTTGTTTTTGTGAGGATGAGATCATGATTACAGTCCTAATAAAACTAAAAAAAAGACATTTTGTAAAGTGTGATCATGATCGTAGTCTTATACTCAGAAACATGTCCTAATAATGAGGACTGTGATCGCAGTCCTATAAAACTAAAATGTAAATCATCTAGAGGGGGGGTGAATAGGGGTGAATAGGTGATGAGCTAATCTAATGGTCAATAATGCGGAATTAAAACTTATTAAACTAAACACCACGTATAACACAAGAGTGTAGCCGGATTCCCCGTGAAGGGCTCTGAATTAACTCCTCAAGATTCCTCTAAATAAGAGTTGAGGTGCCGCGTTGGCTCTCTTGGTTGAATAGAAGTGTTAGCAAACAATCCCCAAGCATATAACAATGAGAGCACAAATATATATCAAGCATGTAAAAGATGAAAGCAATATAAGCATGCAAGATATAAACAAGCAAGAGATAGAGAGAGCAATCGCAAACACGAGAGATTTGTTTCGAGGTTCGAGCACACTTGCTTTACGTCCCCGCCTTTAACACTTGAAGGATTTTCACTATAAACCGATCCCACCGGATCACTCGGTGCCGCAACACCTATAAGGAGTTCCCACTAGAACTCTTGGATTCTCTAGTCCCGAACACACCACAAGCTCGCCAAGGCCGCATCTCAAATAAAGAGTTCACACACGAACTCGAAACACCGCGAACCCGCAAGTCCGCCTCCTCAAAGAACAAAGATGGAACTTTGGTGATCACAACACTTTGATCACCTAAAATCCTCTCACAACAAAGATCCCTATAGGTAGATATAGCAATGGATAGCTCAAGTGTTTGTGAGAAAAATAAGGATGGAATGTGGGGTGAAAAACTCAAAGAAATCACTTTGAAAAACTCTTGATAAACTCTCCTTTTGAGTGGAAGTATTTGGCTCAAATACAAGTGGAGAAAACTCTTGAAAGATGTAAGAAAAACTAGTGAAAAACCCACTTGAAAATCTAGTTAAAAACAGTCCCAAAAGCCCTCTTTTTATAGGGCTAGAAAAACTAGCCGTTGGGAATTTTTTCAGCCCTGACGGCTGACGGTCGATCGGCCCGGTCGACCGCCAACTGTCAGAATTCTGACTGTTGGAGCCTCGGTTGACCGGCCAGGTCGACCGCTGCCTGGAACAGAGAGCAGAGCTCTCTGCCGGTCGACCGGGGCTTTCAAGAGAGCAGAAGCTCTCTAGCGGTCGACCGGGTTGGTCGACCGGCCCTCCAGCAGACTTGGCGTGCACGTTCTGTGCACGTCGGTCGACCGTCCCAGTCGACCGACTCCAAGCTCGGTCGACCGGTCCGGTCGACCGGCAGAAGCCAGGTCAGGTCAGTTTTAGGGATTTAAAAGTTATCTTTTTAGCTTAAATAAAATCCCATAAATTCACGAAAAATCAACAAAAATAGTTTCAATATTATACTTTGATAATCAAACATGTTTGAGCAAAATAAGGACATGTTACAAACAATTTGAACTATTTTTGTAACTTATAAATTTTGGCTAAAAAAAAAAACTGTATTTTTACAAAATTGATTTTCCAAAACTTCTCCAAATACAAAAACAAGATATTTTAAACACTTTTGAAAGCATAGGGTATATGGATATGATCCACTACACATACATGGTGAAATATCTATGTTTTTGACAATGAGCACTAAACATAGTTTTGGTTAAAGACATGTATACTTTGAATTCCAAAAACCAAATCGGTTTTTTTAAAACAGAAAAACTCTTTTGTATTTTTTCAAAGTAAAAATTCTTTTATGAAAACTCACCTAAATCAAGAGAGTGTGTGAGTGTGTAAGATATACTTGAGTAATCCACCAACTATTCTATCCTTTACATTTTAACTAAAAATAAAATCTTAATAAAAATAAACCTAGACACAAGTCTTGATCTTGAAGGTCTTCACTTGAAGTCTTCTCATCTTCTTGACTTGGTCCAAACTTAATCCAAAGAGCTAGACTCCTCTTGAGTACTTGATGTGGTCTTGATGCACAAGCTCTTGCATCAAACCGTGCTAGCTCCAAAACTTGACTTTAAATCCTTTATTGAAGCTACACACTAACTAAGATCTTGATCATAAATCTGAGACTAATTGAACACAAGATCATTAGTACTATAACTATATGAGTTGATCATCATCAAAACTAGAGTGATGGGCATTTGGGTCAACAATCTCCCCCTTTTTGATGATGACAAAACTCATGGAGTTATATATGCATGAATTAAAGTAAAGCTTCAAAGAAGCTCCCCCTTAACTCATGCATAACAAATAAGCAATAAGATATGTCAATAAAGCACATGAAACATGTATGCAAGCTTAAGGAGATAAACATGCCAATCAAGCATAAAACTCATTAAATTCTTTTCTCCTATATGCAAAACAAAGTAATATGCATAAACAAAAATGCTTCTCCCCCTTTATGTATAAAGCAAGGAAAACATGCATATATACTAAAATACTTCTCCTCCTTTTTGTCAATCATCAACAAAGGGGTTAAAGTAAACATAAAACAATGTTCTCCCCCTCAAAGAGGTAAACTCAAATCAATAAAGAGATATATGTGATATACATTCATGAAGAGGAAGACGCTAAGTTAGCTTCCCTACATAAATGCATTACATGAAGAAGGGATGACATGCCCTAATTCACATAACACATAATATGCAATGCATAAGAGAAGATGTGAAGCTTCCCGTACAAACGTGTACCGCATAAAGAAGAGTTGTCAAGCTTCTCAATATAAGATACACTCAATCATGAATCTATATGTAGAAGAGATGATAAGCTCCCCTTGCATATAGGCAATATAAATCAAAACATTTTTAATATTTCTTATAAAAACAAATTTTGGATTTTCTTAATAAAAACAAATTTTGAGATATCTTAGTAAATCAAATTTTAAGATACCAATTGTAAATAAATATTACAAATTTTGAATTTTAATTGTAATTGACACATTTTACCAATTGAAATAACAATGAAATTTTGATACAAATTGTGATCTTGATACCAATGAAAGAAAGTATTTTATATCTTCATACCAATATAATTTTTCATGGATACCAATTGAAATAAATAGATCAATAGATACCAATTGAAACATATTGTACATTTAGATATCAATAAGAGTACTAATTGTAAAAAAAATACCAATTGAAGATAATGCATAAGCTTATATAAAATATCAATTGAGAAATCAATTGAAAATGAAGATTTGAATGAAGCTTAGCATAAACAAACTTTGTGCTTTAAACATATAAATATCTTGAGAATCAAGCACCAATAAATCATATATATGTATGAAAAGAGAATACCAATAGAAATTGATATTAATTGAATTGAAGCATACATATATAGAAAACAAAATATGAGTATATACAAAATGAATATCAATTGAGATACCAATTGAAAATAACAATGTAAATCAAGTATATAACTTATAACTACCACCCTTTATATGCACAAGATAAAAGATTTTTCAATAAAGCTTACAAGGCATACTCGCCCATCCGTCTACCCATAAAGGGGTAGGTAGGGGTTTTCAAAAATAGGATTTTGAAAATATTTTAGTATAGTGAAAACACACTATCAAATGAAGAATACATAACTAGTTAAAATAATTTTTAAAAAACTAGTTAAAGACCCCTCAAAAAAACATGAAACCAAATCAAGAAACATACTAAATACATAAAGTTGTCACTCAAGATCTATAAAGCTTAAAAATAATCATGAAAAAAGTCATGAATAAACAAATAAAGTGTGAGTGCACAAAAATCATGTAATTAGCATTTTCATGAAAATAGTCAATTATGCACAAAACAAACATGAATAAAAAAATCATGAAAATCATAAAGATTTTATTTTTCATCTAAAAACAAACTTCTAGGTATATGTATGTTTTATTCAAAACTAATAATATGCATACATATCCCAAACATAAAAAGAGTCCATAAAGTAAATTGCATGAAGGCAAATGACTCAAGAGACATACATGTATATTTATTAGATTTGAATACAAAATCCATATACATGAAGTAAAACATGAAAATAGGCAAAACAAGTATAAATGAGAAAATCATCAAAACTAGGCTATACATGTGCATGTAGTGAGTTCAAATGAACAATGAAGTGCAAATGTATATGAATCAAATGTTGCTCACTACTTGTACATGTATATATCTAAATTTTGATAAAAACTACATTTAAACTAGTATTTACCACATGAAATACAAAACAAATAAAACATGAACATTTTATCAAACACTAAAACATGCTAAAGATCATCAATCATAAATGCATGTAAATAAACTAAGAGTTTTAGAGATAGTTACCACAACAATGAACTATGCTCTAATTCTCCAAAACATGGTGGTTGTCCCACCAAACCTCCTTGATAGCGGTGCATCAAATATGTGTCCATCAAGTCCATGTGCATCCACCATCAAGGCACCAATCCTCTCACGTTTTGTGAGAGCCCACACCTGCATCAAATACAAAAGGTGAGGATTTTGGTACCCATTTTGTTTTGGGTCCTTGAGGGTTAGCATTGTAAGGAACCCAAACATTTTTCTTATTAGCAAAATTAATATATGTATTTTATCAAAACAAAACTTTGCTAAATGGCCTTTGCGGCCACAATGTGTACACTTGTACACTCTAAGATGCATATGTGCATGAGTGTGATCGTGGCTTGCAAAGTGTGTATATGCATGATGTGGGTGATGTGCATGAACATGTGAAACTTGTTTCTTTGAAAACAAAGACTCCAATCTAGAGTGGTTAAAAGCACATTTGCTTAAAGTTGAGCTCAAACAATCTATTTTATTTTCAAAAATTTAACTTCATTTTTATTAATAGTGGCATGTAAAGCATGATCAATAGTCTTTTCTTTTTTAGAAATATTTACTTTTTTCTTTCAACAAATTTTTTTAAAGAAGTGTTTTCATTTAAAGCAATCTCCTTTTGTTTTTTCACCAAAACATTTTATTTTTCAAAGTAGTATTTCCTTCACAAAGATCATTTAATTTAGAAATCAAGGAAATATTCTCATTTTTTAAAGTTTTTTTTTTTTTTTCAATGCATGTAACTTTATTTTAAAAGAATCATTTTCTTTTTCATTTTCATGTATTTTTAAAAGAATAATTTTTTTAACATGCAATCAAATTTTTTTTTCAAATTCTTATTATCCTTTTTAATCATGTCATATTTTTCAAGTAATTGTTGACAAAAAGATGCAAGCTCATCATATGACATTTCAACATCTTCATCTACCTCGGATTCGGTAGTTACCTCAAGGGGGTTATCCCCTTGGACCATGTAGCACATGTTGGAAGCGTCACTTCCAACATCCGAGTCGCTCCCCGCATAATATTGTTCATTTTCGCCAAGGGAGATGATGGTGTTTCAAACTACAAAAGCCGAATCAATGTTAGAAACCCTAAATAAAATATTCATCATTTAGGGTTGACTTTAAAACATGTAGGGTTTTTGCATTAGCCTCAATATTTTTGCCATTTAAACAATAAGAATCTTTAATAGTGGAAAAATAAACATGAATCCCTAAGGTTTTGAGGTACAAAGTCATCTTAACCTTCTAAGTTTGGATGTTAAGAATATCAAAAGTGGGAGGTGACATGAAATCCCTGGTGTGTGTACAAATATTATGATTAGCTATAAAATGAGGATCTTTAACTCTAGGTTGTAAGACCCAAATCAAGAGCACGTGGCTCTGATACCAATTGTAAATCACCTAGAGGGGGGTGAATAGGTGATGAGCTAATCTAATGGTCAATAATGTGGAATTAAAACTTATTAAACTAAACACCACGTATAACATAAGAGTGTAGCCGGATTTTCTGTGAAGGGCTCTGGACTAACTCCTCAAGATTCCTCTATATAAGAGTTGAAGTGCCGCGTTGGCTCTCTTAGTTAAATACAAGTGTTAGCAAACAATCCCCAAGCATATAACAATGAGAGCACAAATATATATCAAGCATGTAAAGATGAAAGCAATATAAGCATGCAAGATATAAATAAGTAAGAGATAGAGAGAGAGCAATCGCAAACACGGGAGATTTATTTCGAGGTTCGAGTACACTTGCTCTACATCCCCGCCTTCAACAGTTGAAGGATTTCCACTATAAACTGATCCCACCGGATCACTCGGTGCCGCAACACCTACAAGGAGTTCCCACTAGAACTCTAGGACTCTTTAGTCCCGAACACACCGCAAGCCCACAAGCTCGCCGAGGCCGCATCTCAAACAAAGAGTTCACACACGAACTCGAAACACCGCGAACCCGCAAGTCCGCCTCCTCAAAGAACAAAGATGGAACTTTGGTGATCACAACACTTTGATCACCTAAAATCCTCTCACAACAAAGATCCCTATAGGTAGATATAGTAATGGATAGCTCAAGTGTTTGTGAGAAAAACAAGGATGGAATGTGGGGTGAAAAACTCAAAGAAATCACTTTGAAAAACTCTTGATAAACTCTCCTTTAGAGTGGAAGTATTTGGCTCAAATACAAGTGGAGAAAACTCTTAAAAGATGCAAGAAAAACTGGTGAAAACCCATCTGAAAATCTTGTTAAAAACAGTCCCAAAAGCCCTCCTTTTATAGGACTAGAAAAACTAGCCGTTGGGGCATTTTTTCAGCCCTGACGGCTGACGGTCGACTGGCCCGGTCGACCGCCAACGGTTAGAATTCTGACCGTTGGAGCCTCGGTCGACCGGCCGGTCGACCGCTGCCTGGAACAGAGAGCAGAGCTCTCTGCCGGTCGACCGGCCTGGTCAACCGGGGCTTTTAAGAGAGCAGAAGCTCTCTGGCGGTCGACCGGGTCGGTCGACCGGTCCTCCAGCAGACTTGGCGTGCACGTTTTGTGCACGTCGGTCGACCGTCCCGGTCGATCGACTCCAAGCTCGGTCGACCAGTCCGGTCGACCGGCAGAAGCCAGGTCAGGTCAGTTTTTGGGATTTAAAAGTTATCTTTTTAGCTTAAATAAAATCCCATAAATTCACGAAAAATCTATAAAAATAGTTTTAATATTATACTTTGATAATCAAATATGTTTGAGCAAAATCAAGACATGTTACAAATAATTTGAACTATTTTTGTAACTTATAAATTTTGGCTAAAAACAAAAACTGTATTTTTCCAAAATTGGTTTTTCTAAAACTTCTCCAAATACAAAAACAAGATATTTTAAACACTTTAAAAGCATAGGGTGTATGGATATGATCCACTACACATACATGGTGAAATATCTATGTTTTTTACAATGAGCACTAAACATGATTTTGGTTAAAGACATGTATACTTTGAATTCCAAAAACCAAATCGGTATTTTTAAAAAAGAAAAACTCTTTTGTATTTTTCCGAAGTAAAAATTCTTTATTGAAAACTCATCTAAATCAAGAGTGTGTGTGTGTAAGATATACTTGACCAATCCACCAACTATTCTATCCTTTACATTTTAACTAAAAATAAAATCTTAATAAAAACAAATCTAGACACAAGTCTTGATCTTGAAGGTCTTCACTTGAAGTTTTCTCATCTTCTCGACTTGGTCCAAACTTGATCCAAAGAGCTAGACTCCTCTTGAGTACTTGATGTGGTCTTGATGCACAAGCTCTTGAATCAAATTGTGCTAGCTCCAAAACTTGATTTTAAATCCTTTGTTGAAGTTACACACCAACTAAGATCTTGATCATAAATCTGAGACTAATTAAACACAAGATCATTAGTACTATAACTATATGAGTTGATCATCATCAAAACTAGAGTGATGGGCCTTTGGGCCAACAATCACCCCCTTTTTGATGATGACAAAACTCATGGAGTGATATATGCATGGATTAAAGTAAAGCTTCAAAAAAGCTCTCCCTTAACTCATGCATAACAAATAAGCGATAAGATATGGCAATAAAGCACATGAAACATGTATGCAAGCTTAAGGAGATAAACATGTCAATCAAGCATAAAACTCATCAAATTCTTTTTCTCCTATTTGCAAAACAAAGTAATATGCATAAACAAAAATTCTTCTCCCCCTTTATGTATAAAGCAAGGAAAACATGCATATATACTAAAATATTTCTCCTCCTTTTTGTCAATCATCAACAAAGGGTTAAAGTAAACATAAAACAATGTTCTCCCCCTCAAAGAGGTGAACTCAAATTAATAAAGAGATATATGCGATATACATTCATGAAGAGGAAGACGCTAAGTTAGCTTCCCTACATATATGCATTACATGAAGAAGGGATGACAAGCTCTAATTCACATAACACATAATATGCAATGTATAAGAGAAGATGTGAAGCTCCCCCTACACACGTGTACTGCATAAAGAAGAGTTGTCAAGCTTCTCAATATAAGATACACTCAATCATGAATCTATATGTAGAAGAGATGTTAAGCTCCCCTTGCATATAGACAATATAAATCAAAATATTTTTAATATTTATTATTAAAACAAAATTTTGAATTTTCTCAATAAAAACAAATTTTGAGATATCTTAGTAAATCAAATTTTAAGATACCAATTGTAAATAAACATTACAATTTTTGAATTTTAATTGTAATTGACACATTTTACCAATTGAAATAATAATGAAATTTTGATACAAATTATGATCTTGATACCAATGAAAGAAAGTATTTTATATCTTCATATCAATATAATTTTTCATGGATACCAATTGAAATAAATAGATCAATAGATACCAATTGAAACATATTGTACATTTTGATATCAATAAGAATACTAATTGTAAAAAAAATACCAATTGAAGATAATGCATAAGCTTATATAAAATATCAATTGAAAAATCAATTGAAAATGAAGATTTGAATGAAGCTTAGCATAAACAAACTTTGTGCTTTAAACATGTAAATATCTTTAGAATCAAGCACCAATAAATCAGATATATGTATGAAAAGAGAATACCAATAGAAATTGATATTAATTGAATTGAAGCATACATATATAGAAAACAAAATATGAGTATATACAAAATGAATATCAATTGAGATACCAATTGAAAATAACAATGTAAATCAAGTATATAACTCATAACTACCACCCTTTATATGCACAAGATAAAAGATTTTTCAATAAAGCTTACAAGGCATACTCGCCCATCCGTCTACCCATAAAGGGGTAGGTAAGGGTTTTCAAAAATAGGATTTTGAAAATATTTTAGTATAGTGAAAACACACTACCAAATGAAGAATACATAACTAGTTAAAATAATTTTTAAAAAACTAGTTAAAGATCCTTCAAAAAAGGTGAAACCAAATCATGAAACATACTAAATACATAAAGTTGTCACTCAAGATCTATAAAGCTTAAAAATAATCATGAAACAAAGTCATGAATAAACAAATAAAGTGTGAGTACACAAAAATCATGTAATTAGCATTTTCATGAAAATAGTCAATTATGCACAAAACAAACATGAATTAAAAAAAAATCATGAAAATCATAAAGATTTTATTTTTCATCTAAAAACAAACTTCTAGGTATATGTATGTTTTTATTCAAAACTAACAATATGCATACATATCCCAAACATAAAAAGAGTCCATAAAGTAAATTGCATGAAGGCAAATGACTCAAGAGACATACATGTATATTTATTAGATTTGAATACAAAATCTATATACATGAAGTAAAACATGAAAATAGGCAAAATAAGTATAAACGAGGAAATCATCAAAACTAGGCTATACTGTGCATGTTGTGAGTTCAAATGAACAATGTAGTGCAAATGTATATGAATCAAATGTTGCTCACTACTTGTACATGTATATATCAAAGTTTTGATAAAAATTACATTTAAACTAGTATTTACCACATGAAGCACAAAAACAAATAAAACATGAACATTTTATCAATCACTAAAACATGCTAAAGATCATCAATCATAAATGCATGTAAATAAACTAAGAGTTTTAGAGATAGTTACCACAACAATGAACTATGCTCTAATTCTCCAAAACATGGTGGTTGTCCCACCAAACCTCCTTGATAGCGGTGCATCAAATATGTGTCCATCAAGTTCATGTGCATCCACCATCAAGGCACCAATCCTCTCACGTTTTGTGAGAGCCCGCACCTGCATCAAATACAAAAGGTGAGGATTTTGGTATCCATTTTCTTTTGGGTCCTTGAGGGTTAGCATTGTAAGGAACCCAAACATTTTTCTTATTATCAAAATTAATATGATGTATTTTATCAAAATAAAACTTTGCTAAATGGCCTTTGCGGCCACAATGTGTACACTTGTACACTCTAGGATGCATATGTGCATGAGTGTGATCGTGGCTTGCAAAGTGTGTATATGCATGATGTGGGTGATGCGCATGAACATGTGGAGCTTGTTTCTTTGAAAACAAAGACTCCAATCTAGAGTGGTTAAAAGCACATTTGCTTAAAGTTGAGCTCAAACAATCTATTTTATTTTTCAAAAATTTAACTTCATTTTTATTAATAGTGGCATGTAAAGCATGATCAATAGTCTTTTTCTTTTTAGAAACATTTACTTTTTCTTTTTCAAAAATTTTCTTTTTAAAGAAATGTTTTCATTTAAAGCAATCTCCCGTTGTTTTCCACCAAAACAATTTTATTTTTCAAAGTAGTATTTCCTTCACAAAGATAATTTAATTTAGAAATCAAGGAAATATTCTCATTTTTCAAAGTTTCATTTTCTTTTCAATGCATGCAACTTTATTTTTAAAAGAATCATTTTCTTTTAACATGCAATCAAATTTCTTTTCAAATTCTTATTATCCTTTTAATCATGTCATATTTTTCAAGTAATTGTTGACAAAAAGATGCAAGCTCATCATATGACATTTCAACATCTTCATCTACCTCGGATTCGATAGTTACCTCAAGGGGATTATCCCCTTGGACCATGTAGCACATGTTGGAAGCGTCACTTCCAACGTCGGAGTCGCTCCCCACATAATATTGTTCATTTTCGCCAAGGGAGATGATGGTGTTCCAAACTACAAAAGCCGAATCAATGTTAGAAACCCTAGATAAATATTCATCATTTAGGGTTGACTTTAAAGCATGTAGGGCTTTTGCATTAGCCTCAATATTTTTGTCATTTAAACAATAAGAATCTTTAATAGTGGCAAAATAAACATGAATCCCTAAGGTTATGAGGTACAAAGACATCTTAACCTTCCAAGTTTGGATGTTAAGAATGTCAAAAGTGGGAGGTGATATGAAATCCATGGTGTGTGTACAAATATTATGATTAGCTTTAAAATGAGGATCTTTGACTCTAGGTTGTAAGACCTAAATCAAGAGCACGTGACTCTGATACCAATTGTAAATCACCTAGAGGGGGGGTGAATAGGTGATAAGCTAATCTAATGGTCAATAATGCAGAATTAAAACTTATTAAACTAAACACCACGTATAACACAAGAGTGTAGCTGGATTCCCCGCGAAGGGCTCTGGACAAACTCCTCAAGATTCCTCTAAATAAGAGTTGAGGTGCCGCGTTGGCTCTCTTAGTTAAATACAAGTGTTAGCAAATAATCTCCAAGCATGTAACAATGAGAGCACAAATATATATCAAGCATGTAAAGATGAAAGCAATATAAGCATGCAAGATATAAATAAGTAAGAGATAGAGAGAGAGCAATCGCAAACACGGGATATTTGTTTTGAGGTTCGAGCACACTTGCTCTACGTCCCCGCCTTCAACACTTGAAGGATTTTCACTATAAACCGATCCCACCGGATCACTCGGTACCGCAACACCTACAAGGAGTTCCCACTAGAACTCTTGGACTCTCTAGTTCCGAACACACCGCAAGCCCACAAGCTCGCCGAGGCCGCACCTCAAATAAAGAGTTCTCACACGAACTCGAAACACCGCGAACTCGCAAGTCCGCCTCCTCAAAGAACAAAGATGGAACTTTGGTGATCACAACACTTTGATCACCTAAAATCCTCTCACAACAAAGATCCCTATAGGTAGATATAGCAATGGATAGCTCAAGTGTTTGTGAGAAAATAAGGATAGAATGTGGGGTGAAAAACTCAAAGAAATCACTTTGAAAAACTCTTGATAAACTCTCCTTTGAGTGGAAGTATTTGGCTCAAATACAAGTGGAGAAAACTCTTAAAAGATGTAAGAAAAACTAGTGAAAAACCCACTTAAAAATCTAGTTAAAAACAGTCCCAAAAGCCCTCCTTTTATAGGGCTAGAAAAACTAGCCGTTGGGGCATTTTTTCAGCCCTGACAGCTGACGGTCGACCGGCCCGGTCGACCGCCAACGGTCAGAATTCTGACCGTTGGAGCCTCGGTCGACCGGCCGGTCGACCGTTGCCTGGAACAGAGAGCAGAGCTCTCTGCCGGTCGACCTGCCCGGTCGACCGGGGCTTTCCAGAGAGCAGAAGGTCTCTAGCGGTCGACCGGGTCCATCGACCGGTCCTCCAGCAGACTTGGCGGGCACGTTGGTCGACCGTCCCGGTCGACCGACTCCAAGCTCGGTCGACCGGTCCGGTCGACCGGCAGAAACTAGGTCAGGTCAGTTTTAGGGATTTAAAAGTTATCTTTTTAGCTTAAATAAAATCCCATAAATTTACGAAAAATCTACAAAAATAGTTTCAATATTATACTTTGATAATCAAACATGTTTGAGCAAAATCAAGACATGTTACAAACAATTTGAACTATTTTGTAACTTATAAATTTTGGCTAAAAACAAAAACTGTATTTTCCAAAATTGATTTTTTCAAAACTTCTCCAAATACAAAATAAGATATTTTAAACACTTTGAAAGCATAGGGTGTATGGATATGATCCACTACACATACATGGTGAAATATCTATGTTTTTGACAATGAGCACTAAACATGGTTTTGGTTAAAGACATGTAAACTTTGAATTCCAAAAACCAAATCGGTATTTTAAAAAAGAAAAACTCTTTTGTATTTTTCCGAAGTAAAAATTCTTTTATGAAAACTCATCTAAATCAAGAGTGTGTGTGTGTAAGATATACTTGACCAATCCACCAACTATTCTATCCTTTACATTTTAACTAAAAACAAAATCTTAATAGAAACAAACCTAGACACAAGTCTTGATCTTGAAGGTCTTCACTCGAAGTCTTCTCATCTTCTTGACTTGGTCCAAACTTGATCCAAAGGGCTAGAGTCCTCTTGAGTACTTGATGTGGTCTTGATGCACAAGCTCTTGAATCAAACCGTACTAGCTCCAAAACTTGACTTTAAATCCTTTGTTGAAGTTACACACCAACTAAGATCTTGATCATAAATCTGAGACTAATTAAACACAAGATCATTAGTACTATAACTACATGAGTTGATCATC